>JADLZN010010881.1:75000-182595 GCA_018155175.1 Sinocyclocheilus anophthalmus
ACACACAGACACACACACACACACACACACACACACACACACACACAGACACTCACAGACACACACACACACACACACACACACACACACACAACCACACACACACACACACACTCACTCACACACTACACAGACACACACGCCATTCAGCTCACACGTCACACACACATACACCCCCACACGCACCACACACACACAACACACTACGAGACACACACACTCTCACGCACACCCCACACACTCATAGACACGACACACACAACACCCACAACCACACACACACACACTCACACACACACGGTGAGGATCAACTGGGTTATTCAAAGGTCTTTTGATCACTTATCCACCTACGCAAGTCTGCCATGTCAATCTCAAGCTAATAAGCATCTCTATATTATCATCTGTCAGATTTCAGCAATGGTTTCTCTGCTGAATGTTGTTTGAGATGTTTTAGGACTCATTTTTAGGATGCTAATTTGAATAATGATCACATAAAACATTTCCTAACATTTGACAGAAAGGCCTTAATGTGTCTGAAAGAGATTTACGAGTGACGCTGTTTTTCATGGTTAAAAATAATCTCCATCATAACAACTTTCTGTTCATTTTAGCATGAACTAAAACAAACTCATGTCCACAGAGAGAGATTCGTGTAACGTCGTTCTCAAGGATTAAACTGCTTTCCTCTGTATGCCGTAGCAGAATATCACGGAATAAATACCTTCAAAGAGAGCATTAAATGACGACAGACTGACTGGATTTCTAGAGTTATTTTCCACATTTTATCCATTACAGAAAGCTGAAAACATTTAAAATAAATGTGCAATTGTGCACTGATAAAAGCCAAATTTAGTATATTCAGCTATATAATTTCAGCTATAGTATATTTACTTAAGATAAGAATTTGATTTGAATTTATTATTTATTGTAATTCCTTTCTAAGTTAAAAAAAACCCTGCATGACAGGTTGAGGACAGTGTTATTGATATACTATTTTGGTTATTTTTAATATTTAATTATTTTCAAAAAAATTCATTTTCAGTTTTGTTAAATGTTTACTAATTTTGTTGTGCTTTTGTTTAAATATGTCTATATAATTTCTATTGAATTTTTATTTACTTATTTAGTTTTACTTTTTTAGTACTTCAACAAAATGAATATATGCAACAAAAAATAAATACATTAACTAATTTTGTTTAAATATTTTTTTCAGTTTTTGTTTATTTATTATTCAAAAATAGCGATTTTTATTTTATGACACCCATCAAAATTACAAAAATTTTATAAAAATAAAAAATAAAACTTATTTAAATATTAAAACGAAAACTAAATAATAATGTAAGTGTTAATAATACCAAAAATAACATTATTTATTTTGAATAATAATTTTTGATTTTTGAAAATATTTTTTTAAACAGTAAAATGTTCCACCTTTATTTGACCCTCTAACTCGCTATTTCTATTCTATTTTAATTCTACTTATCTATATTTATCTTCTTTTTTTATAAAAAAAACACTTTCAGCTTTCAATTTTTTCCTGTTCTATCTACTGTTTCTTTGTGTGTGGTGTGTGTTTGTGTTGTGTGTGTATATATATGTTGTGTGTGTATGTATATGAGTGTGTGGGTGTATTCTATTGTGTGTGTGTGGAAATGTGTGTGTGTAATGTGTGTGTGTGTATAGCTGTTGTGTGTGTTGTATATAATATATGTGTTTGTGGTGTGTATAGATATAGTTTGTGTGTGTGGATATATATGTGGTGTTTGTAATTAATGTTGTGTGTGTGTGTGGGGTATTTATGGTGTGTGTGTGTTGTATAGAGTTTGTGTGTGTGTGTGTGTATATATGTGTTGTGTGTGTGTGTTTGTGTGCGTGGTATATTGTGTGTGTGTGGTGTGTAATTTGTGTAATATATGTGTGGTGTGGTGTGGGTATATATTGTGTGTTGTGTGTGTTGTGTGCGTGTTAATGTGTGATGTGGGTGTGTGTATATATAGTGTGTGTGTGTGTTTGTGTGTTTGTATGTGTGTGTTTGTGTGTGTGTGCGTGTATATATGTGTGTGTGTGTGTGTGTGTGTGTGTGTTTTTTTTGTTGTGTGTGTGTGTGTGTGTGTTATATGTGGTGTGTGTGTGTGTGTGTGTTTGGTGTCTGTGTGTGTGTGTGTGTGTCTATACATCTGTGTGTGTGTGTCTATACATCTGTGTGTGTGTGTGTGTGTGTGTGGCGCGTGAATAGTTTGTGTGTGTGTTATATATTGTTGTATACTTGTGTGTATATAATATTTGTGTTGTGTGTGTGTGGGGCGCGTGTAATATGTGTGTGTGTGTATTATTGTGTGTTGTGTGTGGTGTGCACACGTGTATATATATATATGTGTGTGTGTGTGTATGTTTGTGGTGTGGTTTAATACATGGGTGTTTGTGTATTTGTGTGTGTGTATATATATGTGGTGTATATTAATAGTTGTGTGTGTATATCTATATATGTGTGTGTGTGTGGTATATATATGTGTGTTTGTGTTTGCTGTATATAATATGTGTGTGTGTGTGTATATTGTGTGGTGGGTGTGTGTATAGTGTGTGTGTGTGTCTATAAATGTGTGTGTGTTTTAGTATATATAAATGTTGTGTCGTGTATATATATGTTGTGTGTGTGTATTGTGTGTGTGGTGTGTGGTGTAATAAATGTCTGTGTTGTCTTATGTGTGTGTGGTATATAGGTGTGTGTTTGTTTGTATATATCTGTGTGTTTGTGTATATATATATATATGTTTGTGTGTGTATATATATATTTGTGTGTGTGTGTATATATACTGTATATACTGTATATATATATGTGTGTGTGTGTGTGTATATTATGTGTGTGTGTGTAGATATCTATATCTTTTTTTTTTGTGTTGTAACTTATTTGTGTGTGTGTATATATATTTTGTGTGTGGTGTGTGTATATAAATATGGGTGTGTGGTGTTATCTACTGTGTGTGTGTGTGGTACTATATGTGTGTGTGTATATATATATATATATTGTGTGTGTGTGTCATATATATGTGTGTGTGTGTGTGTTAAAAAAATCACAATTATGTGTGTGTGTGTATATATAATGATAATTTGTGTGTGTGTGTGTATATGTGTGTGTGTGTGTATATATGTGTGTTTGTGTGTGTCTGTATATGTGTGTGTGTGTATATAGATACAGTGGGTACGAAAGGAGTCACCCCCCTAAATTTTTCACTCTTTGTTATATTGCAGCCTTTTGCTAAAATCATTTGTTATTTTTTTTTTCCTCATTAATGTGCACACAGCACCCCATATTAGACAGAAAAACACAGAATTGTAGACATTTTTGCAGATTTAAAAAAAGAAAAACTGAAATATCAAATGGTCCTAAGTACTCAGACCCTTTGCTGTGACACTCATATATTTACTCAGGTGCTGTCCATTTCTTCTGATATTCTTTGAGATGGTTCTACACCTTCATTTTGAGTCCAGCTGTGTTTGATTATTCTGATTGGACTTGATTAGGAAAGCCACACACCTTTCTATATAAGACCTTACAGCTCACAGTTCATGTCAGAGCAAATGAGAATCATGAAGTCTGCCTGTGAACTGCCTGAAGAGCTCAGAGACAGTATTGTTGCAAGGCACAGATCTGGCCAAGGTTAGAATAAAATTTCTGCTGCACTTAAGGTTCCAAGAGCACAGTGGCCTCCATAATCCTTAAATGGAAGACGTTTGGGGCGACCAGAACCCTTCCTAGGGCTGGCTGTCCGGCCAAACTGAGCTATCAGGGGGGGAAGAGCCTTGGTGAGAGAGGTAAATAAGAACCCAAAGATCACTGTGGCTGATCTCCAGAGATGCAGTCGGGAGATGGGAGAAAGTTGTCAACCATCACTGCAGCCCTCCACCAGTTTGGGCTTTATGGCAGAGTGGCCCGACGGTAGCCTCTCTTTAGTGCAAGACACATGAAAAAACACCTAAAGGACTCCAAGATGGTGATAAATAAGATTCTCTGGTCGGATGAGGCCAAGATAGAACTTTTGGCCTTAATTCTAAGCGGTATGTGTGGAGAAAACCAGGCAATGCTCATCACCTGTCTAATACAGTCCCAGCAGTGAAGCATGGTGGTGGCAGCGTCATTCTGTGGGGGTGTTTTTCAGCTGCAGGTGCAGGACGACTGGTTGCAATCGAGGGAAAGATGAATGCTGCCAAGTACAGGGATATCCTGGATGAAAACCTTCTCCAGTGTGCTCAGGACCTCAGACTGGGCCGAGGGTTCACCTTCCAACAAGACAATGACCCAAATTACACAGCTAAACTACGAATGAGTGAACATCCACAACAACTCTGTGACGTTCTTGAATGCCCTAGCCAAGCCCTACTTAAACCAATTGAGCATCTCGGTAGAGACCTAACTGGCTTTCACCGAACTTTACCATCACCTGACAGAACGGAAGGATCTGCAGAGTAATGGGCAGAGATCCCCAAACCAGGTGTGAAAACTTGTTGCATCTTCCCCAAAAGACGCAGGCTGTATTAGATCAAAGGGTGCGTCTACTAAATCGGAGCCAAGGGTCTGAATACTTAGGACCCTGTGATATTTCAGTTTTTCTTTTTTAATAAATCTGCAAAAATGTCAACAACTCTTGTGTTTTTCTGTCAATATGGGGTGCTTTTTGTACATTAATGAGGAAAAAAAAATATATTAAATGATTTTAGCGAATGGCTGCAGTATAACAAAGAGTGAAAATTTAAGGGGATCTGAATACTTTCCGTACCCACTGTAGTGTGTGTGTGTATATAGTATCTTTGGTTTGTGTGTTATGGTGTGTGTTGTTGTGTATATTAAATGGTGTGTTGTGTGTAATGTGTGTGGTTTGGTGGTTTGGTGGGTGTGTATATATAATATAGTATTATGTGGGTGTTTGTGTGTGTATATACAGTATATATATTGTATATGTGTGTGTGTGTGTGTGATATAATGTGTGCTTTGTGTGTATATATATGTGTGTGTGTGGTGTGTGTGTGTGTATATGATGTGTGTGTGTATGATGTGTGTGTGTATGATGTGTGTATGATGTGTGTGTGTGTGTGTATATGGTGTGCGCAGGTAATATGTGTGTGGTGTTGTGATATACTGTGTGTGTGTGTGTGCACACTGTATAATATATTATATATGTGTGTGTGTGGGCGTGTATATATAGATGGTGTGTGTGTATAATCTATATCTATGGTGTGTGTGTGTGTCATTGTGTTTTGTGTGTGTGTGTATTTATAGGTGTGTGTGTGTGTTGTATATATAACAATTTTTTATTCTCTGTGTGTGTGTGTGTGTATATAAATGTATGTGTGTGTGTATATGTGTTTGTTGTGTGTATATATATGTGTTGTGTGGGTGTAATATAATGTTTGTGGTGTGTGTCTACTTATGTTGGGGTGTGTGGTCTATATATGTGTGTGTGATGTGTGTGTGTGCGTGTTCTCTAATTGTGTGTGGTTTGTGTGTATATATATGTTGTGTAGTATATATATATATCATTATATTGTGGTGTGTGTGTATCTATATATGTGTGTGTGTGTGTATATATCTGTGTGTGTGTGTGTCATGTGTGTGTGTACATATGTGTGTGTGTGTGTGTGTGATATTTTGGTGTGTGGTCTATACATGTGTGTGTGTGGGGTTTTGGGGTGTATTGTGTGTGTGTGTGTGTGTGTATAATAATCTGTGTGTGTGTGTGTGGTGTAATATCTTGTTTTGTATCTGTGTTGGTGTGTTATATCAATGTTTGTGTGTGTGTGTAGGTTTGTTAATATTGTGTGTGTGTGTGTCTATGTGATGTGATGTTTGTCATGTGTGTGTGGGGGGGTGTATAGGTATGTGTGTCTTCTATACGTGGGTGTGTGTGTGTGTGTATGTGTGTGTTATTATGTGTGTGTGTGTGTGTGTGTGTGTGTGTGTGTGTGTGTATATATATATACACCTTGCTACGTGTTCTGCGTTAGCCTAACCGAGACTTGTCATCTGCACTTACATATTGTTGCTCTTTTGTTAGTTTTGATTGCTTTTATTGTCCTCATTTGTAAGTCGCTTTGGATAAAAGCATGTGCTAAATGACTAAATGTAAATGTAAATTATTTTAAATGAACGATAATAGCCTTCTATGGTACAGGAAACTAGATAGCATCTTATAAAACGGAAATAATCAAAAAACTAAATTTATAATGGATATATGTGATGCAATAAAAGTTTAACCTTTACATCTAATTGGCTGGGCACTGTTGAAGGTCATGTGAGGTTAAAGGTCAATACGCATCTCCAGGGCTGTAGCAAAGGTCATAGAATGAACACATTTAGTACAACAGACATACCGTGAGTGAGCAACAACCAGCAAATTATAATAATGTTCAGGCCCTTTTGCATATGTTTGTATCGAACCAGGAACCTTCCTTTAACGCTTACTCCGTAGGGATCTTCTCTATGTTAAGTGTACTTGAAGCTGCTTAGGAGAAAAGCAGCTGCTAAACGAGTATTTACTAGAGAAGACGAGTCGGGAGGGGGATTTAGACTCGGGTGATGCTCTTCCACTCGGTTCACTATAACAAATGACTAGTTACAATAATCCCCATATCAATAAGCAGCAAACCCCTTTGAGAAGATCATGAAGGTTTGGCTGATTCAAGAGATTAAACACACGACTCAGTCAACAGTGTTAAACTATCTGTTTGTGTAAAATCTGCTCTCGGAGGACATGAGTTGGATTACAGCATGCGGATGAGCTCGGCACAGCCATCTGAAATCTGTGAAATCATAATTTTCCAAATATGGCAGTTATGCAAACCGTGTCAACACGGCCACCTGTTCATGCATGGGCTGTTATGAGCCGATATATCTAAAGACAAAATTTAGATATGAAATGCAAAACAGAAATGCTTTGGATGCGGTAACTTGGATCATGATTAGATGGCTCTAACAGCCTCTTATTTTGGTTTTTCCCATTTATCATGAGCCATACACAAGATGGTTTTCCTACAAGTCAGATTTATGTCTTCCGAATGTGCAGATGTGATTTGAGCTTGAATGAAATTAGTAATTAAAATAATTTTACATGAGGCATACTTGGATTTTAATGAAGCGTACAGCACTACCATAAACGGTTACTTTATTATAAGGCGTCCTTGTTATCAATACATTTAAATACTGAGTAATATTAATTAGCTACATGTACTTACTATATGATTAGGGGTTTGGATTAGGGTTACTTGCATTAAATTATGCATAATTTATTGTTATTATAAATTAGTAAATGCATGTGCAACAAGGACACCTTAAAATAAAAAAGTGTTACCCAAATTGCACCATGGTATCCTTGGTACAATCATGGAAACAATTTATACCACATAATATCAGTGTACTATGACATCTTTTGTATCTCGGTTTATTACTAATCTAATTATCGGTATTATTTTATAACAAGCAATTAAAGAAACAAGCAAGCAGGATTTACTTGAGGAGTCTGAAGCAACTCTATAAATATTCTAATTTATTCTGCTGAACTCTAATGTGGATGTGAATAACATGAGAAGTTATTAATATCTGACTGAGCAGGAAGCCCCCTGAGCGAGACGAGCAGCTGCGCGCGCAAATGTCCAACGAGGCGCGAAAATTTCCCGCGTCTCTCCAAACGGCCGCCTCACAAACACATTCCCAAGATATCATCAAATCCACACATTTCGATGAGGGGAAAATCAGGTAGGTGTGCTTACTTTTCCTCCTCTAGCTGTTGTTGGTACTGCTCAAACTCTTCTTGGGTCATGCCTTTAGCGGCGGCTTCGGTTTTGTCTCCGTCAGATTTCTCTTCTGTCAGACCTCCCGTCAGGTTCTTCAGCTGACCGCCGACTACGTGTTTCACCATGAAAGCCATCGTTAAATAGTGTAATGCTCCTTAATATTCTTCCTCTTTCTCCGCGGTCGCCTGACTCGGTCCGGCGTTCAGCTGAGGTAAAGTGAAGTGAATTGGATTCATCTCTTCTTCTGAGTCACAGCATCCATCCAATCCCGTGTTTCCTCAACCGACTCTCTCTCTCTCTTCCCGCCCAAATCCCACGTGCCGCCGGATTAACCGCGCTTTTTGTTTTTTTTTGTCGCGGGCGCTCGTGACTTGTCAAAAGGCATCGCGCGCCGGTTTGCGAGGGATGACAGTAAGCAGAAAGGATTCAGAGCATCTATGCAGCATCCATCTGGAGGGCGGACAAATCCTATGAAGGTAAAGTGAGAAAGTAATGTGTGAAATGAAATATCAAACGAAAAGTTGCGTTCAGTTAGAGCGTCTTTATTTGGAAAAGGGCAACACTCTAATCCCAGAGATTACCATCCATGCATATAAAGCTGTCAGCATCACCTCCACATGGATTATTATCATATGCAATAATAAAGAAACGGAACAAAGATGAGACATTTTACAGTCAAACATGCATTGTACAATAGTAAAGAGATTTTGTTTTTTAGCTCATAGTCTCTTTGTTTACACGTGCACACAAATATGCATGCATACACTATAAATTCAGTTTATTTATAAAGCAACAGAGCATTGACCAAAGTGCTGTACAATAGTTAAATTATAACAACAACATCAAAACACAAATACTGATAAACTACTTGTAATTTATTTTAATTTTAGTTAAATTATGTCTGAATTTATTATATCTGTATAGGTCTTTTATTACGTTTTAGTTTTATTTGAGTTATTTTAACACTAAATGGAAATTATATATATTTATAGATATGTGTGTGTGTGTGTGTGTGTGTGGCTGTACATGCACATATATGTAGTTGTTTTTTGGTGTTTGGCTTAGTGTTATGCTAGAATCATTATTATACTCATACCGTTTGTTTTTTAATATTTTTAATTGTTTTTAGCTTTATTTTTGTTTTTCATTTAAATGTTGTTGTATGCATTTGTCATTTTTATTTAATTTCTTTATTTTTAAAAATGTGTATAAGTAGTATTTATAAAGTTTTGGATCTGTTTTTAGTCATTTTAATACTAGAATTGATTGCTTCTGTTGTCCTCATTTAGATAAAAGCGTCTGCTAAATGACTAAATAACTAAATAAAACTATATGCATACCAACCCGATCTCTAGAGTTGGGCGATATGC
This sequence comes from Sinocyclocheilus anophthalmus, assembly GCA_018155175.1. NCBI lineage: Eukaryota > Metazoa > Chordata > Actinopteri > Cypriniformes > Cyprinidae > Sinocyclocheilus > Sinocyclocheilus anophthalmus. The sequence goes on from JADLZN010010881.1 coordinate 84,156, forward strand.
TTAATTGTCATATTGTCCTATCGTCAGTCTGTGAGATCGGCGAGACACGATATTATCATGCTAATTTATTTAATTACTTATTTACTTAGTTTCATTGCTGGAAAGTGCCAACTCCAGCGTAATGCTAAAAATAGCCGAATGCTTTTTAGTATGACTGAATTTGTATGTAACATGATAGCCATTTATACAAACATTGGAAGTTAACTAATGCCTTAAAGTTCTCAATATTAAAATGTCGCTACTTGCGCTAAAGAACGTTGACTTCAGTCTAGCGCGAGTAAAAAACCCATTACAATCAGTGAAGCTATCTACACTGAATAAATCTCTTATTCTTACGTCACACATGCATCTGCCCTTTGTTTAGGATGGAGGTGAGAATTCGCCGAATTAAGTCAACGTTCGCGTTGAACAACAAAACTCCGCCGTTTTAGCGACGACTCATCTGAACGCTTCTGATTGGCCACTGCATTCATAAGCTCAACGTAATTGTGTGTGATTGGTTATAACGCGCAACACCGTAAAAATGCGGAAAAAGAAATATAATGCAACAAATAAGCTCTAATATTAATTATAGTATTACTAGCCTGATTATAATAATAATAATTGTCCCGCTATCGTCAAAGGCATCAGCCACAGGCGATATCTCTATCGTCGATACATGATACTATCGTCTTATCGGCACAACCCTACCGATCTCATGGCAATTCGTTCATATTTTATGAGGTGGCTAAATCGTACAAATTCGTACGACTTCACGCTTACAAATTCGTACAATTTTTGCTAAATCGTACGTATTTTACGAGCTCCCCAATTCTCCTGAATACCTCACCTAAAACCACCGCCCCTAAACCTACCCGTCACTGGAGTCTAGACAAAACATACAAAATCGTACGAGTGAGGTCGTACGAATTCTTACGAATTAGCCACCTCGTAAAATAAGTACGAATTTGGTCGTGAGATAGCATTGGCATATGTAATCCACTTTGAATGAAGCATCTTCCAATGGCATGCAAATGTGAAAACTCGTTGCATGCATGCATGCTATAAATACAGCCTCTATTACCCCAAAATTAATTAACAACAGATGATAAAAACAAATCATACATCTCTGTGCATCGTGATAATGTCTCTATTTTTGCCTCTTTCTCACTTTCTCTCTCTCTGACACCCCCCTCCCTCGGGACTGAATCATTCCCGATCTGCTCCACTAACAAACTGTTCTGTCGCTCTCGCTGAGGGCAAGGACTATACCACGTACACATTTATCTGTGCTCCTAAGAACCTGAAAAGTCTGTGTTTGGAGCTCTTTAGGCTTTTACTGGTGGCAAGCGCTCTGATATTAACCAGGGAAATAATGTGCAGCATTTTTATTCTCATATCAACCAAATGTTCTCATGGATTTGCATGCATGTCAAAAGACAAAAATGTTATGTTTACAGTAATACGGTGACACATGGCCTAATTATGCATGCTTTTTCAAATCAGAGGCAAACCTCTGGCATATATGATAAATATGCATCAGAACAAAGCCAAGTAAAATTTGGCTTTGGCAAGAAAATAAAGGTTAAAATTTGTAGAAATACAGAAACGTGATAATTTGACCTATTGCATTGGGATGCTGTATGGCACAAATAAAATTAGTTAAATAATGCCATTATTGTAATAAAAAAAAGAAATGTCCTTAACGTAATGCAAAATACAGTTCCATGGCCCGTGAAAAACATTTATGGATGGTAAATTTCATCTGCCACTGGCAAGCTTGGTAAAAAGTTCATTTTGGACCCTGTATGCATGACTTCACAGGAAGTCAATAAACCTCATCATCATCCAGTTAACAGCCAGCAGCGCTGGACAGACTATGTGTACATGGGAGCAAGCATGCATGCAACCATTATATAATAATAAAACATCACGGATGCATCCTCAGTAGGCTACAGCTGGTTCAGTGTCTGTGTTAAAGCAGAGCTGAGGGTTTGCTGTTTGTGAATATGAGGACAAATGAGGTTAGTAGGGTGAGGACAGTCAGTCAAATGCTGATTTGGGAAGTCAATGGCACTGAATCGAAATAAACTAAAGCCCTATTCAGATGGGACTAGCTTCCTTCCACTAATTATATAATGGGGAGACCGTATCTCCTCTTTCTCCCGGACATGTCTCTAAATCGCCGAAAATGTCCGGGTTTTGGCTTTGTTTTGCTATAGATTTCATACTTGCTCAAGGCAAAGACTGAAAAGTAGTTTGACCAATATCATGCAGGCATTGTACATAATCAACCAATCATTGCACACAAGAAGGTGGGATCTACAGACAGTCAAAGCAATGCAAATATGTGTCCCTGCAGCACAAAAGCAGTGTTAAGTCGCTGGGGGATATTTGTAGCAATAGCCGACAATACATTGTATGGGTCACAATTATAAATTTTTCTTTTATGCCAAAAATCATTAGGATATTAAGTAAAGATCATGTTCCATGAAGATACTTTGTAAGTTTCCTACCGTAAATATATATCAAAACTTAATTTTTGATTAGTAATATGCATTGCTAAGAACTTCATTTGAACAACTTTAAAGATGATTTTCTCAATATTTAGATTTTATTGCACCCTCAGATTCCAGATTTTCAAATATTGTCCTTTCCTAACAAACCATACATCAATGGAAAGCTAATGTATTCAACTTTCAGATGATGTATAAATCTCAATTTAAAAAATTGACCCTTATGACTGGTTTTGTGGTCCAGGGTCACATATTGGGGAAAAAAAGCCAAAACCAGGACATTTTAGGCAATTTAGACATCCTGGCCAGGACAGAGGATGTATGGTCACCCTAGAATATATGTTATAATTATTTCACACATACAAGAGTATTTCAATGGGTTTTGTGATGCATGCATGTAGAGCACCTTCCATGCCAGCCACATCCATTCAATAAACTTTAGTAAAAACTACATATTTCAATCCTGTCCCAATAAACACTCACCCACATTCTAGCTTCATAATTCTAATTCAAACATCATTTAAAGCTGATATTGCATAAGCAAGCAGGCTTCCACCAGTCCAGTGCATACAGTTGCCTCTAAAAATCCATCATAACAAAGCCAAATCATCTCCACACGGTTCAGTGGACAGCGCAGAGGAGCGCAGCCGTGACCTCTGCTGTGCACATGCTCTCCGGCGAAAGAACAGCAGCTGTTCAGGTGCAGAGAATATGACAGAACAAATCCATCACGCCCTTCATTCATCTAATGGATGCCGACAGACGTAAACAACATTTACGTGGGTGTAAATGACGATTAAAGCAATGGTCTAAACTTGCAGGACTTTTTTACATTAGTGGTGAATCAAAGGTTTATTTTGGCTTATATAATATGCATCCAAGGTCTAAAAGTAATACTCACCAAACGCAAGTAATGCTTTATAATGCAAGTTAAACTAATGAAACCGTATAATAAAGAAAACCTCTTTTGCAACTTGCACGCCTTCAGACAACTTTTTCCATTTATTATCAAGAACTACTGCAGAGGCTTGTTTTTCTTCTTCACATGTAACATGGAATATTCATCATATAAAATGGATATAAATGGAAATAAAATCAATTAAATAATGGCATTGTCATATCGGCAAAAATATTTTTCCTAACATATTAATCAAATGCAAACAAACAAAAAACAGTTTAATGGCCAGTGAAAAACTGTTACGGGCAGTACATTTTACCCGTCATTGGCAAGCGTGATAAAAAAAGTACTCCTCATTGTTTGGTCCAAACTTGTGTAGCTTTTTGTGAAGCACAACACAAAAAAATCATTTTTGGACGATCATTCTTTAAATTTCTTTAACAGTTTCACAGCATTTGTCCGCTGACGTCTCTTCGTTTTGCTCATTAGGATGTTGGAATGTAGGAACACAAATATTTATAACACAGTTATAATATTGTTTAATGTAATTTGCTTGGAACACATCCGGCATCTCTACAACTTCTTTACCATTGCTGGCTCATCCAGTGGATGAGTAATGATAAATTCATGTCCTATAAATGGGAAGATGTAACAGCAGGAGGGAAAAAATGGTCCACACATGATGCCCAAAGGACAATTCAGTCTCCATGGAGATGCCCATTAATTACCTGTGAATAAACGCAGCATCCTGCGAGCAGCAGAAGGAGAGTTATGCAATCCAGCAAAGGACTGGTCTAGACTAGCCTGTGATGATCTCATTCTCTCGCTTTCTTTCTCCCTCCCCATCCTGCATGCTTCATCTTTTCTTTTTCTGTCATGTATGCACTCTCCTTCCTCTCTCTCTCTCTTTCTTACCTCTTTCTATTATCAGCGGCTTCGAGGGACCGCAGGACTGCTGGCTGTGGCTAAATGGGATGCGAATAGCGGAAAATTCTCTTTCAGCTGACTTCCTATGGACAATCAGCGCAGAGCGTTTGCAAGGGCCTGTAGGAGCGTTGACAGGGCAAAGCCGGGTGACACAGGAACACTGTGAGGGACGTAAAGCAGCAGTAAACAGAGAGAAGTTAAAGTTAAAGGACTCTAATGAAGGAGAAGGTCAGATGTGTCACTGTGGGTGTTTGCTTCTCTTGGGCTTTTCACACGTTTAGGTCGTTTTTAACCTTCCAGTTCCACACTGTTCATACTTTACCGCCGGGTTAGTCATTAAAGCGTTCACACATTATCATTTACATACTTAAAAGATAAATAGCATTGATTTTACAAGTGAAGCATGCAATAAGTATGTGGCCTGTTTTAACAAGAGCCGTGGAAATGACACATACATTTGCTCCAAACAACTAAATTCTTCTTGTTCAACCAAAAGTTTGCTGTGAACCTGAGTTTGTTTGTTCATCAGGTTTGGAGAAATGTAGCATTGCATCAGTGTCTCAGCAATGGATGGTCTGCAGTGAATGGGTGCCGTCAGAATGAGAGTCCAAACAGCTGATAAAAACATCACAATAATCCACAAGTAATCCACAGCACTCCAGTCCATCAGTTAACATCTGGAGAAGACAAAAGCTGAAACTAATCCAGCATTAAGACGCTTTTAACTCAAATACATTGAGTTCATAATCCATAATAACGCTTCCTCCAGTGAAAAAGTGTTCTGGCCTGAATCAGGAGAGAAATCTGCAGAGATCAAGCACCGTTTACAAGCCAAAACAGCTCTAAACAAGAACAACAGCTCTTTTTCACTGGAGGAAGGAAATATCTTGATGGATTTGTTTCAGCTTTCGTCTTCTCTCAAGATGTTAACTGATGAACTGGAGTGCTGTGGATTTTTGTGATGTTTTTATTAGCTGTTTGGACTCTCGTTCTGACGGCACCCATTCACTGCAGAGGATGGCCTGAAGGTGCAAAATCACTAACATGATTAAAGGTTAATAAATGTACAATCAGAGTGAAAAACCTCCTAGAATCCTCTCTCAAACCTAAATAGAGTGTTGTTTACATGATCATGACTTACTTTTACAACTAAAGATGTCTTGAAATTTGGCATCACACACAAATCCAATCCAGAAGCCCAATAATTAGATCACTTATCTGTCTTCTGATATAGAGGAGTCGGTGTTTGTTCACTGCTGATGCTGAAACTTAAGATGATTCATGTTTCGAAGAGACGAGCCAGACTATTGCATGCACATTTAAACATGATGCTTCTAAGGAAAGAAAACCTCATTCTGGAGTGACGGACAGCTTTCAGTCCCACTGCTTCACCTGACAATACTGTATTCTCTCTGAACTAAAATCACAGTTGTTTCCACACCACCCACACGCGTGCTTTTCCTCTGAGAGAGTCAGCAAGCCTCAAACAAGCCTGAGACCTGTCTGTAGCAAAGCAGTACTACAGGCCAGCCCATCTATCTGACAGGATGCCTAAAGGTGTTAGTGTTGTGTGGGAAGAAAGTCGCATCAAAGTGCCTCTCGCACACACGTGACCAGAATCTCACGTTGGGGTCATTCTTGACTTCGCAGATTACAGGAGCTGCCATCCAACATGCAATACATCCGTTGCCATGGCTGCATCAGTCTAAGGGACTGCTTATGTAAACACAGACAGTTTCACTCTAACTCAAGACCAGTGTGGCGTTCATAGTAGATGAAGATGAGCTTTCAGCTGAGGGTTAAGCTTGAGTTTCAGGAATGCAGCGTAAAGGGGTGGCTGCCCCATCTCCATTGCTAGAATTTTCTAATATGTGCAATATATTATTTTAGAACCCACAACAAATAAATGCAACAAGACAAAGATGCTTAAAAGTAATTAAATGCATTAAAATTTAATTAAAGGAATAGTTCACCCAAAAATGAAAATGTGCTGCAAATGTGCTCACCCTCAGGCCATCCAAAATGTAGAAGAGTTTGTTTCTTCATCAGATTTGGAGAAATGGTAGCATTGCATCACTTGCTCTCCAATGGATCTTCTGCAGTGAATGGGTGCCGTCAGAATGAGAGTCCAAACAGCTGATAAAAACATCACAATAATCCACAGCACTCCAGTCCATCAGTGCATCTGCTGTTGTCTCTCACATCAAAATCCAGCCACATATTTGTTTAGAGCTGTTTAAATGCTGCTTGATCTGTGCAGATTTCTCTCCTGATTCAGACCAGAACACTTTTTCACTGGAGGAAGCGTTATTATGGATTATGCACACAATGTATTTTAGTTAAAAACGTCTTAATGCTGGATTAGTTTTTTTTTTTTCCGCTTTGTCTTCTTCAATGTTTAACTTATGAACTGGAGTGCGTGATTTACTGTGTGGAATTAATTGGATGTTTCTATATCACTGTTTGGACTCTCATTCCTGACTGCACCCACATCACTGCAGAGACTCCATTGCTTGGAGTACCTGACTGCACTGTGCTACATTTCTCTAGATCGATAGCACACTCATCGTGCCTCTCCTATGCCTGGGGTGATATTATTCTTCATACCAAATTTAAATTTTTGGATAAACTATTCCTTTAAATATAGAACTTATTCCAGTTTCCCACAGCATTGCAAACCATGCATCTCTGGAAGGAAGGAGTCTGTATTTATTTTGCTTTGCTATAGCAGTATGCATCTGCATTACTTGAGCGTCTCTGCTCTCCCATTGGCAGCTGCCACATTGCGTCAATGCTCAACGGTCTGATCACCAGCTCTCATTGAAAATGAATGGTTTCCAGATGCTTTGACGCAGGAAGCTGCTGTCACTCTAAACGTCCCTTTTAGACTTACTGGCGAAATTTGTAATTTACCACACCAACACTTGTGCGTTTGCAAAGCTGTTCTGAAATTCGCCTGGAACTCTGCCTCCTTTTTTTTTTTGTGTTTCCCTTCGATATGTTTATTTTTTTTTTTTGGGGGGGGTGATTTTTTTTGGGGGGGGTGTGTTGTGTGGTTTGGTTTACTCTTGCATTGAATCCCTACTGTAGGTGAAAATATCATGAAACCCTTGAAGCGCTGTTCACCTCCAGGTCTGCAAGAGAGGCGAGATGCCTTTTTGGGATTCTGTCACCGCTGAGCCCTCGGTTCTATTTCAGCAGCGCACAGAGAACAGCAATGACAGGAGCAAAGATAATTGACAGCTTTCAGAACCAATCTTGTCACATCTTACTCGTATTCACACCCGCCCACTCACACCGACACATTCTCTAGCAAAACAGCATCATGTGCTCACAGCTACACATGAATACACTGCATGCATTTCTGTTAATTTAAACATAACAAGTCTAAACAATGACAAAATTATGTTCTCAGCAGACGCCTGACCACCAAAAAGATGCATAGCAACTGATTTAAAAAAAGAAAGAAAGAAAAACAGCATAATTATCATAAATAGGGTTGGCCAGTATATATTGTGTGATGGTAGAAATCTGTTAGCTGTTTATGCCATAAAACATACATTTCAGTCTTTTGTTTGTGATATAAGTTATTGCATAATGTGAAGGCGCATTATAAATTTATGCATTTAGGCCAACCCTAAATGCATTTGAGTCTATAATGGCCAACTCTAGATGCATTTTAATCTATAATGGCCAACCCTAAATGCATTTGAGTCTATTATGGCCAACCCTAGATGCATTTTAATCTATAATGGCCAACCCTAAATGCATGCTGGTCTATAATGGCCAATCCTACATGCATTTTAATCTATAATGGCCAACCCTAAATGCATTTGAGTCTATTATGGCCAAACCTAGATGCATTTTAATCAATAATGGCCAACCCTAAATGCATGCTGGTCTATAATGGCCAATCCTACATGCATTTTAATCTATTATGGCCAACCCTAGATGCATTTTAATCAATAATGGCCAACCCTAAATGCATGCTGGTCTATAATGGCCAATCCTACATGCATTTTAATCTATTATGGCCAACCCTAAATGCATGCTGGTCTATAATGGCCAACCCTAAATGCATTTTAATCTATAATGGCCAACTCTAAATGCATGTTGGTCTGAAATGGCCAACCCTAAATGCATTGCAGTGCAAAAAACATAATTCGTCCTTCGTGAGATGATTCCAGAGTACATGTGTGTGTGAGAGAGAGGAAGAGGAGCTCTCATGTCTCGAAGCCTCAATGTCTCAGTGAGTAACATGTCTGTGACAGTAAGGCCATCATCTGCAGAAAAAAATCACAAAGACAGACCAGGGCATGCTAAAGCAGACACATCACAGTATGCACAGGAAAAGCGGGTCATATGTATGTGCAATGTAAGGAAAACGCTGGATTTCTTAATCAGCAGAATGAAGCGACGCTTGCGTGCTTTATTGCAAAGACTCACTGGAATCATCACGTTATTAAATCCTTTAGGTAGAATGCAACTACTGCACAAAATCTGATGCATCCACTGTCCTTAACTAATGTTATCATGAGAAACCAATGCACAAAAAATTAAACAAAAACAAACAACATATAATATGCTTTATATGCAAAGTACCATAATGTTTGTGCTCAGTGTTCTAAAGCTCTTTTTACCCTAATAAACCTTGCCAACAAAAATGTCCTTCTGCAATTCTTTAAACAAAAATGTGCAGATGCCCTGTACAGATTAATGCAGGTTATTGCAAAATATGTCACATCATTTTGTGATATGGTGCAGTGAATTAACCTAATTAACAAAGTAAGTGTCTGCATCCTGAGCTGATCTTTAACATATGGGCTGACAAATAAAACCCTGCAGCTGAACGTCTGCTGAAAGGAGCAGCATATGTATAAATATATATATATATTTCAGAGAATAAATCCTCCTTTAATTTCATTTTTTTTCTCAAGAGCAGCAGGAATCATGTAATTGCTTCGTAAAACTCTCAATATGAGTCACGGATGCATGTGAATGTAAGTTTTTTTTTTTCAGTAAGAGATCACAAGGTCTTTTTTAAGCAGCACAGCAATGCTCTAGGGATCAGGGAATGATTCAGACCTCTTACTCAGGCGTGTTTTTAAAGGAATAGTTCACCCCAAAGTATAAATCCTGTCATCATTTACTCACCATCATGTCATTTCAGACTTCTCTGTGGAACATAAAAGATGTTTAGCAGGAGATATTTTCCAATGTTAGTTATTTCAGTGATAAAAACGCATTCAGAGTTGATTTGAGTTTTCAACAGTTTTAAAATACAACACACTGCTCTGGAAAACATTTTAAAAAGGTAAATCAGATATTCAGAACTGCTATTACTTTGCATGGAATATAAAAAAATAAATGCAATTTTGACCTTTTTTTTTAGATATTAACTTCTAATTAATATCTAAACTTAGAACACTCAGTCTTTTCTGATGGAAAAGGTCAGAATTGCAAGATATATTTAGAACTCAGAGTAGAAAAGTCAGAACTGCTAGATGGAGTCTCAGAATTCTGAAAAAACCTCTGCGAGACGTAAACTGAGAATTCAGGGGAAGAAGGTCAAATTTGCGATGTGCAAACTTAGAATGCTGAGTCTTTATAACGTCACACTGCAAGATGTAAACTTGCAGTTCTGAGAAGAAAAGTCAAAATTGTGTGATAAAGGTTTTTTTTTTTTTAATTATTCCATGGTGGAAATAAGCTTTGATATCTTCTTTTGTCCGTTCTGGAGTTGCACAGAATCAATCACCATCTGTTGCTGAAGAAAAGAGAATCATCAATATTTTATCTATTAAAAAAGCATTTCATCCCCCTTAAAAAAATTAAGAAATTAAAATCACATGCCAGTGCCAAAATGTTCCCAAATTCGTTTTTTTTTTACATTGCAATTTTTCTGGATTCCATTTTTTTCGGTTTTGATTTTTTTAGACTCAAAAAGCATGTCTTATTAATTGAAACCATTAAATGTACACAATTTAACAGCAATTTAAACAGCAAATTAAATTAAGGCTCCAGAAATACCTTTTATTATTTTTCTCAAATTCTGAGAAACTGGATTCCATTTTAATAGTTTAATTAAATTTTAATAATCAAAAAGCATGTCTAATTAATTTTAGAAAGTAATTAATTGTGATTTTTATAAATAATTCATATATATATATATACACATTTTCTGGTAAATAATTTTTCTGGTAAATATTCCTTAAATATTGTTTTATTAGTAGTAATAGTACTACCATTACCAATATATTTCTGTCAAGTTAAACCAAACCTTTATTTCGATGGGTTGCTGCAAACTAAATTTATTTGTATATGATATACGATAGTTTCCACAAAAGAAAAGGTAAAATGGTCATGAAGAGAATTTTTAAAGTACTGGTATTAGTAAAACGAGGAATCATACCGTTTTTAAAAGCACATGTATTGCGATACTTCGTTTTAGTGCACACTAACTGTAATAGATATCTTATGAAGCATCACAGCAGCTCTATTTCAGTTTCAGCTCTAACAAAAGAGCAGGAACGGGTCAAAAGAACAGCATCTCTGTGCTGGTGAGGCTCCCAGGGGCCCGGGGCCCCTCGCGCCGCTCATCTCTGCAGGCGCTGGGTGAGGGTCGCGTGGACGCCGAGGCTGAATGTCAACGAGAATATGCAAATCCACCATGACAACTGGTGTAGGAAACATGTTCTCCCTGACTCCAAGACCCTTGATATTTCATAAAGTCAAACCAGACGAGGCAGCCGCCGCCCCGGGGAATTAAGACCGGATTATTAGCACATACAAACTCACTCGCTCGCTCGCACGCACACACACACAAACACACACCCGTCTGCTCCTCTTCACACACACTACCACCACACAATACACACTTTGGGTCGCTCCCTGCTGCCGTGCTCACACACCTGGTGACACTCCGCTTCCCTTCCTTATTGCCGCTACGCGCTAGATTAGTTCCGTCTGCAGGAACAGAGAGTGTGAAGCGACTGAAGGGTCAAGCTGTGACGCTTTTCACAGGAGCAAATATGGCAGATGCTATTTGTACCCCACTGTAAATATATACAAAAATATACAGTAAAATGTTATAAATACTATTAGCATTTTGATGGAAACAAATACAATGAATAAGGGGCCTATATACAGTAACAAATTAATCATCCATGATTCACTTATTAAATTACGTTTCAAATGATGCGTTTGCGCTGTGTGTGTATATTTACTAATGTCAGTATAAGTAAATATAATTATACTGTTTTGCCTGCTTTTACGTGAGCCCGTATCTTCGAGATCGGCTCTACTTACCGGTCAGACCAGCGGGCACGAAAGTGAATGGTTCACGAGCTGAAGTGGCTATTTTCACGTTTTGTCTCCTACAACACTTCCCATGATCCACGTTCCTTCCCAGTTCGATCCCTTGACTTCAGTATTCTCGCTGCGATTAAACTCCTCCGCCTGGATGGGCGCGGACTTGAGTCTCTTGTGTGGGGTATTTCTCTTCATGACCACCGGCAGGGAAGCGCAGACTACAATGAACAGCTGTAAATGCGTGACAGTCAGTGGTGTGACTCTTCGTACTCCAGTTGCTGTAACGCTGCGTGTTTGAGCTGTGTGTCGAAGATGAGAGTGTGTGTGTGTCGTTGTGTGAGTGAGAGTGAGAGTGGGTGTGTGTGGGTGAGAGAGAGAGAGTGAGAGAGAGAGCGAGAGAGAGAGTGTGTGTGTGTGTGTGTGTTGTTGTGTGTGTGTGTGTGTGGTGTGTGTGGTGTGTCTGTGTGTGTGGAGAGAGAGAGAGATAGAGGTGTTGTGGTGTGTGTGTGTGGTGTGAGAGAAGTGAGAGGTGTGTGTGTGTGTTGTGTGTGTGAGAGAGAGACTTTGTGTGGGCTGTGTGTGGATCATAGAGTAGCGAGTGTGTGTGTGTGTGTGTGGGAGAGTGAGAGTGTGTGTGTGTGTGTGTGTGTAAGCGAGCCGCTCATAGGCTGATGGAGTTTTTGTCTCCAAGGTCAAGTGCCCTGCTAAACTGAAAGCTGTGACCCTAGAGACATGAAGTACAGCTAATGTGAGAATAAAACACAGCAGATCTGAGAACATCCATCAGGAGGCATGTAATGCAGGGCAGAAAACATGCACTGAATCGCAGAATCCAGTCATAAAAATAGAATTAACAGTAAATTGCCGACTTAGCGAAAATTTTGTCTGTACAATTTAATCCAATTGTCATATATAGCCTATTGTCTGTAATATTAAAGCTCACAAGACCGCTGTGGAGTCTAAGTTGTTCACTAACATTCTGTGATTAATACATAAATCATAAATCGCCTAAAATTAATAACAGATTTCGTAGCAAAAAAAATCATAGGTCCACTTATGTAAAAATTGGAATAAATGGTATATAGGTTGACAAGATTTAAGACGAATAACGTCTGATTTGGGGAAAAAATAATCTCAAGGTCACTGTCAAACATAATCTGTTTTAAGAAATGGTTATAAAATAATTATCCAAAAATAATTTCACATTTCATGTTTTGAGAAAGCACGAAACAAAAAAAAAACCAATTTCTATATAATAATATATATAACTAATCTATATATAATTATTACATTCTTTAGGGAAAATAAAACGATTTATTTGCCCCTAAAAAATAATTTTTGTGTTTATGATATAACATGAATTCGGCATGTTTCTTGTTCCTAACATTTCATTTAAACGGTTTAAACCAACTGATTCGCATCCTCTGGCTACTAAACCCTTTATGTTAAACTTTAATAAATTGTACTTGATTTATAAGTTTCATTATTTCATTTAATTAGAGATACACTTACTCAATACACTGTATTTGAACCATACAGCGTCCATTAAAAATTTCAATTGACAAAAAAAAAATCCAGAAAAATTTAAATGAAAATTAAATTAAATTAATTTCATATGGCCCGAAAAATTTAATATGTGTTTTGTTAATCTGTATAAGTTTTATGATTTAATTAGACATTTTTTGATCACAAAAACATAATTTAACCATTAAAACCCAATCAAGACAAATTAAAACAGACATTTGGGAAAAATAAAAACAGATTGCATAGAGCTCTAATAATGCACAAACGCAGTCGAGGAGATTCCCATTTTGCGCAGATACGAAGAGGGCAATTAGTCTCATGCTTCAGAAAAAAAACAACCACATTATATACGTCAATGACACACAGCTGAAGAAAGCAAAGCTACCATTAACATCCACTGTCAACTGTGATTCAGCGCAGACGTGACTGCATCCTCGCTCCTGCAGACCAAAGGTCAAAGGTCAGAGCCCAGCTTCATCCACACACCTCAAGGAGCTGGGGGATGAAATGAAATTATGCTTTCTGGATACAAACAGAAGGAAGGGTTTATGTGACACTGGGCAGGGCAGACATCCGTGACGGAAATGCAAATTTGGCTGTCTGCGCACGCAGCCTTGAATAGAAGCTAATTGTGGTGGAAGCATCGGCTGAGATGCCGGCGTATTTTTAGGGTGGTTCACAGTAGTGTGTGTGTGTGAGTGTGTGTGTGTAAGAGAGAGTGTGTGTGTGAGTGTGTAAGAGAGAGTGTGTGTGTGTGTGAGTGTGTGAGTGTGAGTGTGTAAGAGAGAGTATGTGAGAGAGAGAGTGAGTGTGTGCGTGAGTAAGAGAGCGAGTGTGTGCGGTGCTGAGAGAGGAGGTGTGGAGTCGTGTGGTTGGAGCGAGAGTGAGTGAGTGAGTGGAGTGAGTGTGTGTGTGTGTGAGTGTGTAAGAGAGTGTGTGTGTGTGTGTGAGAGAGTGAGTGTGTTTTGCGCGAAGGTGTGTGTGTGTGATGTCGTGTGTGGGTAAGAAGGGTGAGAGTGTGTGTGTGTGCGAGTGTGAGGGTGTAAGAGAGAGTGCATGTGTATGTGAGTGTGAGTGAGAGAGAGTGGTGTGGTGTGAGTGTGAGAGTGAGTGTGTGCGTGAGTGAGAGAGTGCGTGTGTGCAGTGAGTGAGGAGAGTGAGGTGTGTGTAGTGAGGGAAGAGATAGTGAGTGTGTGTGGCTGTGTGTAATAGAGAGGTGTGAGTGGGTGTGTGAGTGTGTAAGAGAGAGATGGGGTGGTTGAGTTGTGTGTGGTGTGTGAGTGGAGAGAGTGAGTGGTGTGTGTGTGTGAGTGTGTGTCCTGTGTGAGTTGAGAGAGTGACCTGTGTGGGTGTGTGTGTGTGTGTGTGATGTGAGTGTGTGTGTGATGTGTGAGTGAGAGAGTGTGTGTGTGAGTGAGAGAGTGTGTGTGTGTGTGTGTGAGTGTGAGAGTGAGAGAGTATTTGTGTGTGTGTGTGTGTGAGAGAGAGTGAGAGTGAGAGTGAGTGTGTGAGTGAGTTGAGTGAGTGAGGGTTGGTGAGTGAGGAGGGTTGAGTTGAGTGTGTTGTGTGTGAGGAGTGCTGGGTGTGTGAGCGTGTGTGGAGGGTGAGGTGTGTAATGCGAGAGTGTGTGTGTTGTGAGTGTGTAAGAGAGAGAGGTGTGTGTGAGTGTGTGTGTGTGGGTGAGTGTGAGGTGTGTGAGTGATGTGTGTCTGTGTGAGTGAGTGTGAGTGTGTGTGAGAGTGCGTGTGTTGTGTGAGAGTGGGTGTAATAGAGAGTGAGAGTGAGTGTGAGTGTGTGAGAGCGAGTGTGTGTGTGTGCGTGTGTGAGAATGTGAGAGAGTATGTGTGTGCATGTGTGAGAGTGTGTGTGAGTGAATGAGTGTGTGAGTGAGTGAATGTGTGTGAGTGAGTGTGTGTGAGTGAGAGAGGAGTGTGTGTGTGATGAGAGAGTGTGTGTGTGTGAGTGAGAGTGAGTGTGTGTGAGTGAGAGAAAGTGAGTGTGAGAGTGAGTGTGTGAGAGAGAGAGAGAGTGAGTGAGTGTGTGAGTGTGAGTGAGTGAGTGAGAGTGAGTGAGTGAGAGAGAGAGAGAGAGAGATGTGTTGTGTCTGTGTGAGTGAGGTGCGGCGAGGAGAGTGGTTGGGAGTGAGAGAGTGTGGTGTGTGGGTGTGTGAGCGACAGAGAGAGGGGTGTGTAGTGAGGGAGAGGTTGTGTGTGTGTGTGTGTGTGTGTGTGTGTGAGAGAGTGTGTGTGTGAGTGAGAGAGTGTGTGTGTGGTGTGTGGGAGTGGGAGACGAGAGTGGTGTGTGAGTTGAATGAGAGGTGTGTGTGAGTGATGAGTAGTGGGTGGTGTGTGTTGAGAGAAGGATGTGTTTGTTTGTGTGTGTGAGTGAGTGAGTGTGTTCGCAAATATAAAGCAAGGAAAGAGCCTTTGGTCACAGATCATGATCTGAAAACAGCATCAGACTCAGAATGTCTAAAGATACAGCTTTAAATAGAGTTTCAGACTGACTGCAGGTAAAAACAATTACTGCTTTCACTGCTAATTACACAGCGCTCCAAAGCCTCCTCATTTAGCATGCTCTAGAAACAAACCTGAATGACACAAATTCACGTCAGCTATTCTAGAGCATATTGTAATTATTGATGCAAAACGCAAAAGCAGATGCAAAAAAATTATTGTAATATCAAGACGACAGAAACGGTAGTTTGTAAACACCAACACAAACCACTTCAGAAGGAGTTTAAGCTCAGATTTCGGTTTCTTAAAGCTTATTAAGAGAAGCTTCTTCCACAAGATCAAGTTAATGAAGATGTAGGAGGCTGTCGGGTTTAAACCGATTTATTAACGAGCCTCGCAGAAAATACACAACCGAAAAAAGAGTTAGTTCGTCTATAAAAAGACTTCAAAAACTGAAATGCAATCATCTTCATCTTTACAACAGCACCTAACATTTACGTTGCATATTTATTACATTATTATTTTTTAAAGATATTTAAGGTGTCTTGATTAAAAATATCATCGTAATATTGTACAAAATTTCGCATGTGAATTTATTTGTTCATGTAAGGTCCGCGCACCTGGCCCAAGGAAGGTATCCAGTGGCGGATGAAGGTCTCTCGCGTGTTCGGTCTTTTCTGGTTGAGTATCACTTTAGGTTTAACTCAATAAGACTCACTTTTGTACTGAATTCTTAAGTTAGGTGAAGGCACATTGGTTGTTTGTTTTTTTTTTTCCTCGTCTCTGATTATTCTTACATTCGATTATTCTAATTAACTCTTTACTTTGTATTTTATTCGTTCATTAGGAATCTATGTCGTTTTTAGGATGCCTCACGCCGGCCGCTATGCGTGGGCTCCATGATCACAAAACTCGCCATTCTAATCCTTATTCAGAGGTTTGTGGCTAATATTTAGCCCCTACAGCTACCCATGTAATATTCCGACATTAATCAGTGGTTCTTCTAGACCCTTAGTCTAGACCCCGATAGTTAGTATAACCACGTACAACTTAATTAATTCTGAAATCATATACATGGTTACCGTAACTGAGTACAACTTAAACTAAGGTCAAGCGGTTAGTCAGAAATTTAGAATCTCACCTGATGCGCCCCATGCTTCATCTCCTGAGATCTAATGTGCACTTAACCCTGGACGCAGATTTGCGGACAACATAAGCCTTCACTTAATCTACTTGAGAAAATAACTTCAGAGTAAGTCAGAATTCATACTCAATGTAACAATTATTACAGTCAGGTAAATATGTATTATGGCCAATTATTCCACATCCAATTTCAACGTACAAATCAATACAAGAACATCAAATTCTCAAAGCACGACTCTAAGAGTAAAATGCATACCTGAGATTAAATGTATTAGATGTATTAGAAAAATACATAGTCAGATGTTGTTTGTGGAGTTATCTGTACTACAGGTAAAAGCTCTCTGGACTACAGAATCGCCCCTGACCCTTTTGCTGCAACTCCTTTAAATATACAAAAACAGCATGAAACATCTCTCACATGGAGGCATGTAAAAACAAATTGGAATGGGTGGCTAGTTTAAACCTTAATGGGAACAAAAGGTCATTTGCATGTAATGACCCCCTACAGTAATCAAAGTATCTTTTAACTCTTAGGATCTGGATTATCTTTTAGTCTACTTTTGTAAGATTAGACCATTGTACCAATCGCCCTCCCTTGAAAATATTCAAATGAAACCACACATGACTGTAAATCTTATTTGCATTCATATAGAACATTATATTCTTGACCATTCTGAGTGAGCTGGGTGAAGAGAAGGATGGGTGAGGGGAAGGAAGGGGATGAGGAGGAACCAATGCATATGTGAGAGAGGCGTTTGCTGCACCACCCCTCTGTGGGGTGTCTTGAAGATGCCAGTGCATTGTCTGTTTCTCAGGAGATCAAAGTATCTGAGTTTCTTTTATCCTTACAGTCATTATTTACAATGTGAAACTAGTGAAGGCCTTAAGTGTTTTGTTAAATTTGTTAGTAATTTCTCTAGTAATTAACAAGCATTTTTAGTATTTTAGTAATAGTCGTATTATTTATATATTTTGTATATTTTTGTAATTGTGCTTGTATTTTTGTATTTTAAGAGTAATGTAGTTTTTAGGTCTAGTATTATTCTTTTTTTTTTAGGTAGTTGTTTTATTTGTCTGTTTTATTTGGCTTTAATTTAGTAATTTTAGTACGAACAACCTCAACTTATTTCAGTTAGTTGCAACCTAAAATGTAGGATATTTTTTAATTTAATAAAGCGAAGAAAATTATATGAAATAAATATAAGGCAGCATTTCTAATTTTACATTTAGTCATTTAGCACACACTTTTATATGAAGCAACTTACAAATGAAGAAATCAAAACCAAAAGAAAAATAATATGCAAGTGCTATGACAATTTTAATTCTAAATAATTTCTAATTCTCAAAAAAATTGTCTAATATTTATATTTTATTTTATGATGCTGAATGTGATGTAGTTAAATGTGATAAACAAGTAAATAAATTCATTCATTCACTGGATTCTCTATAAAATCAATCCATTTTCTAAATGAACTTTACCTTATTATCTGTAACGGATTTTATGAGGTTCGTCAGTAAAATGACTCCATGCATGACCTTTTGTTACCAGTTCATAACCCTCGCCTGAATGCAGACGATAATTAACAATATGAGTTTGACGGGTTTGTTCAGTGATGAATGTTATTACATGATTGAAAACGGACCTTTAATCTCAACACAACACACTCTCATCCAGAAGAAACATGACCATGACGTATTACAGCACAAACTGACTCAAGGTCAGCGGTCCAAGCGCTTGTGTCTCAAATGCTGTCAGCAGTTAATTACTAAACATGGGTGTTCATTTAAAAGTTAATGAATATGAAAAGGCTATGGTGATGCAGAAGCATGTGTGTGTGTGTGTGTGTGAGTGTGAGCATGTGCGAGCGTGTGTGTGTGAGCATGTGCGAGCGTGTGTGTGTGAGTGCGTGCGAGTGTGCATGTGTGAGTGTGTGTCTGTCTGTGAGTGTGTGCGTGTGCATGAGTGAGTGTGTCTGAGTGTGCATGAGTGAGTGTGTGTGTATCTGTGAGTGTATGAGAGTGCATGTGTGTGTGTGTGTGTGAGAGAGCGTGTGTGTCTGTGAGTGTGTGAGAGTGCATGTGTGTGTATCTGTGAGTGTGTGAGAGTGCATGTGTGTGTGTGTGAGAGTGCGTGTGTGTGTGTGAGTGCATGGTTGAGTGTCAGTGTGAGTGTGTGAGCGTGGGTGCGCACATGTGTGTCTGTGTGAGTGTGTGAGCGAGTGGCAGTGTGAGTGCGTGTGTGTGCGTGTTCTGTGTGTGTGTGAGTGTGTGTGTGTGAGAGCGTGTAAGTGTGTGAGAGTGTGTGAGTGTGTGTGTGTGTGTGAGTGAGGATGTGGGGTGCTGTGATGTGTGCGTGAGTGTGTTGTGTGTGTGTGCATGGTGGAGCGGGTGAGTGTGCGTGTGTGTGCGTGAGTGTGTGTGTGTGTGTGCATGTGTGAGAGAAAGTGTGAGTGTCTGTGTGTGTGAGAGAGAGAGTGTATGTGTGTGTGTGAGTGTGTGTGTGAGAGTGTGTGTGAGAGAGTGTGAGTGTGTGTGAGAGGGTGAGTGTATGTGTGTGTGAGAGAGTGTGTGTGTATGTGTGTGTGAGAGAGTGTGAGTGTATGTGTGTGAGTGTGTGTGAGTGCGTAAGTGTGTCGTCAGCTGATCTCAGAGTCGCTGCGGGTCAGACTTACATAAGCGGCCCAGAGTCAGAGTCACATCAGGGTCGAACACACCAACAACACAATCCCATAGACCTGGAACAAACCAACCAATCACAGACTCCAGAAACAAGGCATTCTGTGTTTTGAGTCCAGTGGGAAGCTCTGAGGAGCCGCATGACGCTTTCACGCCAGACGGAAACACTGACTGTGTAGGAGTCATTCTTCACATCGCACAAATCTACAACTCCTCTGAAGCAACTGCATCTCAAAGCAACGCCAAACACGCTTCTCAAACACAGACGCTCGGCATGTGTCTGCAGGACTTAACGAGATTACAACATCCCATTCCAACTGTTATTCAGCAGCCCGATGCTAATTAAAACCAGACTGGGCGAGCGTCAAACACTCAAATCATCCCAGCAGCATCCTGAGGAATAGACTACTTATGCATAACATGAAAAAAGATCCAATATTGTTGTCAACTCACCTTACTACATCAATACAGCAAGTCCCTTCAGCGGTGTTGTTATTGTCATATTTGAAATAAAACTAAATCTAAGATAAAAAAAACAAACTTAAATAGTTAAAAATGATTAAAATGTGAAATTATTTAAAATTTGAATAAAAATTATAAATGTTAAAGACTTTTTATTTTACACATTTAAAAAAAAAATATATATAAATGCTTTAACAGCTAAAAATAAGTTACGGTTAAGGATAGTTGAAGTACAAAAATGACAAACTAAAATAAAAATACATTGAAGTTAAATAGAAATTAATTTAAAAAAACGAATAAAAATGAAAAAAAATATTACAACAATAAATAAATAAAATTTCTTTTTAATAATAAAAAAAAAAACGTTCCAACAACTGAAATAAAATCAAATTTGGGTTCAGGTTAAAGCAAAATTACAAAAACTAAAAAATAAAGCCAAATAGAAATTTAATTAAACCAAAAAGAGAGAAAAAAAGACAAACACATAAAACAAAATTACTGAAAAAAAGAAATAAAGTAATAAATAAACTAAAATGTATAAAATCTAAAGCTAGATAAAAAAGTACATTAAAAATCTAATAGAACAAAAAAAGAAAATTGACAAACGCCCACTAAACAAAATAAACTGAAATACACATTTCTAGAAAACGTCAAAACCGTACTAAAAATGAATGCTGCTGCCTTCACGCCACGTAACTCCAGGATGGCATGTTCTCGGACTCAGAGCTAGCTCCTAAACTAATCTGGTTCAAGCTGTAGCTGCAAAATGCGGAGTAATATGCGTTATGGGCAGTGAGGCTCTGCCGTTGATGGTGTTGCATAGAAACACATAATTCAGCTCAGAGTAGAATGTCACGTGTTGTCATCTCGGAATTACGGTAATTAGACAACATGGCGAGAAGGCAGCTTAAAGCTAAAAAGAAATGTACCACAAATAATACTAATTAAAAAAAAAACAACTTATGAAAACGCCAAAAGTGCAAAACAAAATGACTAAACCTTAAACTAAAATTAAAACTGAAACAAAAAAAAAATTAATAAATACCTTAACAGTAACATTGCATTACAGGAATAAAATATTTTAATTAAATTTCTATATTGTATAGAGTCAAGACAGAGATTGTGGTATTTGTCACACAGAAAGCGTTGTGGTCTGAGGCGTCTGCATCCCATCCAGCATTACCTAAACGTACCGTAAGAACATGTAGCTAATTAATATTACTCCGTACGGAAATGTATAATTACACTGTAACAAGGACACCTTAAAATAAAGTTAACCATTAATGCCTTTAACATTTGCCTTTCATAAAGGTGAGAAAAAATAAATAAATTGTGTCAAATTAATTTACATGCAGAAAACAAAATACAAATGAAAGATTAAGAGGAAAACCTTAAACTTAATTGTTAAAATTAGACTCATTTAAAAAAAGAAACTGGAATTAAAATACGACTCGGAGATGTTTCCTCAGAAATGAACTAAAATAAGTTTTAGTTGAAGTTCTGGAATTAGTCAAATAGAAATAAAAATGAATTCGAGCTACATAGAAATAAAAATAAATGCGAGCTAAATAGAAATAAAAATAAATGCGAGCTAAATAGAAATAAAAATAAATGAGAGCAAAATAAAAATAAATGAGAGCAAAATAGAAATAAAAATAAATGCGCGCAAAATAGAAATAAAAATAAGTGAGAGCAAAATAGAAATAAAAATAAATGTGAGCAAAATAGAAATAAAAGAGCAAAATAAAAATAAATGCGAGCAAAATAGAAATAGAAATAAATGTGAGCAAAATAGAAATAAAAATAAATGTGAGCAAAATAAAAATAAATGTGCACTAAATAGAAATAAATGTGCGCAAAATAGAAATAGAAATAAATGCGCTCAAAATAGAAATAGAAATAAATGTGAGCAAAATAGAAATAAAAGAGCAAAATAAAAATAAATGCGAGCAAAATAAAAATAAATGCGAGCAAAATAAAAATAAATGCGAGCAAAATAGAAATAAAAATAAATGCGAGCTAAATAGAAATAAAAATAAATGCGAGCAAAATAGAAATAAATGCGAGCAAAATAGAAATAGAAATAAATGTGAGCAAAATAGAAATAAAAATAAATTTGCACTAAATAGAAATAAATGTGAGCGAAATAGAAATAAATGCGCTCAAAATAGAAATAGAAATAAATGTGAGCAAAATAGAAATAAAAATAAATGAGCGCAAAATAGGACTAAAAATAAATGAGCGCAAAATAAAAATAAATGCGAGCAAAATAAAAATAAATGCGAGCAAAATAGAAATAAAAATAAATGCTCGCAAAATAGAAATAAAAATAAGTGAGAGCAAAATAGAAATAAAAATAAAAGCACACAAAATAGAAATAAAAATAAGTGAGAGCAAAATAGAAATAAAAATAAATGCTCGCAAAATAGAAATAAAAATAAGTGAGAGCAAAATAGAAATAAAAATAAATGAGCGCAAAATAGGACTAAAAATAAATGAGCGCAAAATAAAAATAAATGCGAGCAAAATAAAAATAAATGCGAGCAAAATAGAAATAAAAATAAATGCTCGCAAAATAGAAATAAAAATAAGTGAGAGCAAAATAGAAATAAAAATAAATGCTCGCAAAATAGAAATAAAAATAAGTGAGAGCAAAATAGAAATAAAAATAAATGCCCGCAAAATAGGAATAAAAACAAATGAGCTCAAAATAAAAATAAATGCGAGCAAAATAGAAATAAATGTGAGCAAAATAGAAATAAAAATAAATGTGAGCAAAATAAAAATAAAAATAAATTTGCACTAAATAGAAATAAATGTGAGCGAAATAGAAATAGAAATAAATGCGCTCAAAATAGAAATAGAAATAAATGTGAGCAAAATAGAAATAAAAATAAGTGAGAGCAAAATAGAAATAAAAATAAAAGCACACAAAATAGAAATAAAAATAAGTGAGAGCAAAATAGAAATAAAAATAAATGCTCGCAAAATAGAAATAAAAATAAGTGAGAGCAAAATAGAAATAAAAATAAATGAGCGCAAAATAGGAATAAAAATAAATGAGCGCAAAAGAAAAATAATTGAGCAAAAGAAACATAAATGCGAGCCAAATAAAAATAAATGTGAGCAAAATAAAAATAAATGTGCACTAAATAGAAATAAATGTGCGCAAAATAGAAATAAAAATAAATGCACTCAAAATAGAAATAGAAATAAATGTGAGCAAAATAGAAATAAAAGAGCAAAATAAAAATAAATGCGAGCAAAATAAAAATCAATGCGAGCAAAATAGAAATAAATGCGAGCAAAATAGAAATAAAAATAAATGCTCGCAAAATAGAAATAAAAATAAATGAGAGCAAAATAGAAATAAAAATAAAAGCACACAAAATAGAAATAAAAATAAGTGAGAGCAAAAGAAATAAAAATAAATGACCGCAAAATAGAAATAAAAATAAGTGAGAGCAAAATAGAAATAAAAATAAATGAGCGCAAAATAGGACTAAAAATAAATGAGCGCAAAATAAAAATAAATGCGAGCAAAATAAAAATAAATGCGAGCAAAATAAAAATAAATGCGAGCAAAATAAAAATAAATGCGAGCAAAATAAAAATAAATGCGAGCAAAATAGAAATAAAAATAAATGCGAGCAAAATAGAAATAAAAATAAATGCGAGCAAAATAGAAATAAAAATAAATGCGAGCTAAATAGAAATAAAAATACAGACGAGTGAAATAGAAAAAGGCAAAGGACAACAACAATAATAACTAAGTACAAAATAATATATATATCTATATATATAAAAATTAGTTAGAATCAAAATATACACAAGTACTACAACTGTATTTAGTACACAAAACTCATTAATACTCAAATGATTACCAAAGAAAATACTCAAAATACTTTGATAAAGCATGGATATTTCTGCTAAAACATTAATTCATTCACGTAAACAGATTTGTAAATTAAAGGCCTCACTTCTTTTATGTTGTAAATAATCCTGTGTTTGACAAATTCATATGTAGAAAATGAAACTAAAAATTAGATTAAAAATCTAAAAACTTTTAACTGAAAAAATTGAGCACTAAAATGACTAAAGCAGAAATGGAAAAAGCTAAAGAGAAATGACAATAAAAATGAATAAAACCTAAACTAAAATTAGTGAAAACTAAAAATATAAAAACAAAAACATTATTAAATACTACTATAGTATATCAATTAAAATACTAAATAGTAATAAAATGATTTGTCTACCCAAATGCATGACTGTACATGCATGTCCTTGTTTTTACAGTCTGAGGATTTGTAATAAACCGCTCATCACAGATACAGACTGAGTGTGTGAACACGAGTGTGTGTTCATCTGAACGGCACAAACACACTCCTCACGAGGTCACTTCCTGCTGCAGGCTCCGCCCCCCCCAGTGACCACACACTCCATGCTGGTCAGATGGAATGATTTATTCATAATCATGGTAGAATATTAAAACAATGAACATCGAAAGCACTGACACGTTACTCAAGGCCTCTCTGAGCATGCATGAGTCCATCTGAAGCTCACTTCTTCAATAGATTTTAATATAAAACAGACCGGCGCAGTAAGAGTTGTGACCGACTGAGCCTCCCAGTCCACTAGAGGGAGAGTGTGTGTGTGTGGGGTGAGATAGCAGCGATGAGCCTCAGCTGGATGTGGTGGTTTCCAGTCATCGCCATCAGTGTCAGTCTGGCGCTATGTAAACACCAACCCAGTCTCGTCACGAGACAAATCAACAAATACCAAACCCTTAAAAAAGACCATTAAAAAAGAAAGAATAAAAAGATGTCAGAGGAACATAGGCAATGCTCTGTCAACGCAGCAGGCACTCGCCACCACCACTCACACACACACCCACACACACCACACACACACAGCGCTCTCACTCTATTACACAAACACACAACCACCAAACACACACACACTCGCCTCACGCTCACAAACAAAACACACACACTCTCACACACACCCACACCCACACACACTCACTCACACACACACTCTCAGACACACACACCACACACACACACACATCTCACACACACACTCTCTCTCTCTCAAACACACACACAACCCACTACCCTTCACTCACACACAACACGCGCTCCTCCCTCTCTGCCACACCGACACACACACAACAGACACACACACACACACACAAACACCCCACACCACACACTCGCTTCACTCTCTCTCTCACACACACCCCACACACACACACACTCTCACACACCACACACACACACACACTCACACACACTCTCACACACTCTCTCACACACTCTCGCACACACACACTCACACACACTCTCTCTCTCTCTCTCCTCTCTCTCCCTCACACACACTCTCTTCTTCTCTCTCTCTCATCACAACAACACAACACTCTATCACTCTCTCTCCACACACACAGACGCAAACACACTCTCTCTCCTTCACACACACACACACACTCACTCGCACACACACAGCAACAAACCCAACACGCTCTCTCTATTCAAACACCACACTCTCTCACCACACACACAATCACCCACACTCACACCCACCACACCTCTCGCTCTCTCTCACAACACAGACTCACACACCACTCTCACTATACAACACAGAGATCTCACTCAATACACACACAACACCACACACACACACTCTTCAACTCTCTCTCAACCACAACAGACTCACACACAAACACACTCTCTCCACACACACCACACACACACATTCTCTCTCTCCTCTCACAAAACAGGAACTCACACACACTTATCACTAGCTCTATCACACACAGAGACTCACTCTACACTCACACCACCAACACACACACACCAACACACACACACTTCTCTTCTCACACACACCAGACTCACACACACTCTCAAATCCTATCCACACAAGAGACTCACTCACTCACACTCGCCTCTCTCTCACACACAAGACTCACACCACACTCTCACTCTTCTCTCAACACACTCTCACTTCTATCTCAACACAGAGACTCACTCACTCACACTCACTCAAACTCTTCACACACACACACACAAAAAACTCTCTCTCTCACCAAACAAAAGATCACACACAATCTCACTCTGGTCTCTCACACACAGATCTCACTCACTCACACAAACAAACACACACACAACCCACTCTCTATCTCTCTCTCACCAAAAGACTCAAAACACTATCACTCTCTCTTCCACACGAACGCACTCACACCCATCTCTCTCTCTCTCTCCACACACATACACGTACACATACACACACACACACACGCAGACTATCTCACACACACAGACTCACACACACTCTCACTCTGTCTCTCACACACAGAGACTCACTCACTCACACACACACACACACACACACACACTCTCACTCTCTCTCTCTCACACACACACACACCCACACACACTCTCACTCTCTCTCTCACACACAGAGACTCACTCACTCACTCACTCTCTCTCTCACACAGACAGACACACACACACAGACTCACACACAGCGATGGATCTCATGAAGAACACGAGCAGCTCACAATTCACCACAAAATCAAAAGGAAAACAATTCTTGCATTAAAAAAATGGAGCATTCAGATTTTTTGCATAATGCCAATTAATTATTTCTGTAATGCAAAAAAACACTTGTACATGGCAGTAAAAAAAAAAAAAAGAAGTAAATTATGGAAGCTCGTTTCTGCCACAACATTAAAAAACATGAAGTAACTGTAAATGTATCTCTCACAATTAAGAACTTTTTCAGATATAACCTCAGAATTGCGAGATGAAGTTGCAATTATTTTTTCTGTGGCAGAAACAAACAGAAGAATTGTGAGATAAAAAGTCACAATTAGCAGAATTTTCAAGATGTAAACTTGGATTTGAGAGAAACTCAGAATTCGGAGTTGATATCTCAGAACTGCGAGAAAAAAGTCAGAATTGTGAGATTAAGAAGTTGCATTTACCTTTTTTTTTATCCCATGATATAAATAGAATTGTGAGAAATAAAAAAAATTCCAAATTGTGAGATAAAAAGTAACAATTACCTTTATTTTTTTATTCCATGTTGGAAACTGTTGTTTACATCATTGTTTTATATGATGTAAAAAATTTATAAATTTTTCTTCATACTTTTGAAGGAGGAAAAAAAAAATGTGTATAATCATTTTTGCATTAAATTCATGAAAATTGCTTTTTTTACTATATTATTTTATGCTAATTTTAATTTTATTTAAGTCTTTGTAACAATGTTTTTTTATTAAGAATACAGTAACAGTATAACAATCATCATTGAGAATAATGAGAACTACAAAATAAAATCTGGATGTATAACATTAATTAATATATTGAAAATAAAGAAAAAAAGAGAAACATGTTGAAAATCATGTTATCGATTCCAAAAACACTTAATGTTCTGACAAACAGGTTTTGTTACTTTTAATGCAAAATACAACTTTACATTTTTTTATTTTTATTTTGGTGTGAAATATGACTTGCGTGTTTTCATAAGCGAGAGAGAAAAACAGCAGCGCAGGAAAAGACCAGCCTTCCTCACTGAAGCCACGAGCAGAACGGAGAAGCAAAGGAGAAGAGGAGCGAATACTGCTACACACACACACTCTCTCTCTCTACCACCAACACTCTCTCTCTCACACAGAACCACCAACACTCTATCCTCCACACAACACAACTCTTCTCTCAACACACACACCCACACAACAACACCCTCCTCTCTCTTCTCTCTCTCTCCTCTTCACCCCACACACACCCCCTCTCTCCTCACACCACACATCTCTCTCTCTTCACACACACACACACACCACACACTCTCACACACACACACACAAAAACACACACTCTCTCTCTCTCACACACCACACACACTTCTCTCTCTCTCACACACACACACCACACACCCACACACACAACACACACACAACACACACTCACACACACACACACACACACACACTCTCTCTCTCTCTCTCTCACACACACACACACACTCTCACTCTCTCTCTCTCTCTCTCTCTAACACACACACACACACACTCTCTCTCTCTCTCTCTCTCTCTCTCACACACACACACACTGTCTCACACTCTCTCTCTCTCTCTCTCCTCTCACACCAAACACCACACCCACCTTCTCTCTATCACAAACATACAACCCAATATCTCTCACACATATACGTCTGGTTTGCTATCCTTGTGGGGACTCTCCATAGTCGTAATGGTTTTTATACTGTACAGACGTATATTCTATTGCCCTACACCAACACTACACCTAAACATACCCCTTACAGGAAACTTTCTGCATTTTAAAATTTTCAAAAAAACGTAATTCTGTGTGATTTATAAGCTTTTGTACCCTTGGGGACCACAATTTACGACCCCACCGTGACACGAGTCCCCATGAGTCTGTGTGTAGTCAGGTTTAAGTCCCCACCAGAATATATCAACCAGTACAACACACACACACACACACACTCTCTCAACACACACACACACACACACACACACACACGCCTCTCTCTCACACACACACACACACACACACTCTCACACACACACATCAGTGTGTTCCTCCTCTCATGTGTCGGGTCAGGAGAGAGCGTCCAGATCAACAGTCCAGTCCACAGCAGAGAGTGTGGAGCACAGTAAGGTTTGTTAGTGATGTTCCTCACAGGTGCAGCTCCTTGGCTCTGATGTGCTGCAGCTTCTCACGCAGCAGACGGAACGAGGGTCGTCCTGCGGGGTCCAGCGTCCAGCACTGCTTCATCAGGTCATAGACGGCGGCCGGACAGCCGTCAGGAGCCTCCATCTTATAGCCCTTCTCCACCCGCGGCACCACCTCCTTCAGCGGCTGCAGAGAGACCACAGACAGAGCTGAGACTGTCCTCTGCTGGACACACGCAGAACCACAGACAGTACACACTTACCCACGCACACAACACATGACTTTAACACTCCAAATTTAAAAAGTTATATAAGTATCTCTTATAACATTCAAGAAATGAAAACATCATATTTGTGACCCTGCAGCACAAAAGCAGTGTTAAGTCGCTGGGGGATATTTGTAGCAATAGCCAACAATACATTGTTTGGGTCACCCTTAGACATTCTTTTATGCCAAAAATCATTAGGATTGTAAGTAAAGATCATGTTCCTTGAAGATAATTTGTAAATTTCCTACCGTAAATATATCAAAACTTAATGTTTGATTAGTAATATGCATTGCTAAGAACTTCATTTGAACAACTTTAAAGATGATTTTCTCAATATTTTTTTGCACCCTCAGATTCCAGATTTTCAAATAGTTGTGTCTAAGCCAAATATTGTCAATCTGGCAGCAAGTTTCAGGAGCTCATTTTTATTCCATCTCCTATCCTGAAAGGTCTGTCTTGCAGAATTGAATAAAAATGAGCTCCTGAAACGTGCTGCCAGATTCTGGAGATCAATTCTTCAAACAGTGGTTTTATCTGTCCAGAAAGCTTATAAAAAAATCGTCTTCATGTATTTCACAACACTTCAGCATGTTATTCTTATTAAGTGAGGGTGATTTTTTACCCAAGCAAAGTCTCTGAGAACCTGACAGCTTGTTCTTCTGGAGACTAATTGTTTCACATCTAATTCTTAATTCTTTTGCAGTTAAAGTGTCTTTTCTTCTCCACCTGTTTTTTCTGACCCCGCTGACCCTGTGAGCATCTCGCTGTCCAATGGTCACGTCTTAACTTAGCAATTTCTGTATTGCATTCGTTTTGAATACTTCTGAAGGGGATTTCATTTTTGACAAAAAAGAATCTCTTTTATGGATCATTTTATCTGTAAAAGAAAACATGCCTAATAATTCTGCACACCTGAATATAAGGAGTTTTCCACTTCCAGCCTTCATGGACAAACATATATCACTTATAAATGATTAAATACAAAAATAATAGTAGTTATTAAGATTGATGTGGTTTGGAATTGGTAAAATGTGCTTAAAAATTATGTTAGCGAGTAATATCACATGCGAATAATTATGATGCCACTGTATATATCTATGTTATATAGTTTCTGGAAAATAAGCTATTAGTTATGTCACTCTATAACAAATCCTTTAAATGTAACACGATAAGACGAGAAGAAATCTATACGATAAAACAAAAATTCTAGTGACATTCATAAGAAACAACATCTATTATGAACATCAAGCTTAAATGAATGTATTTAAAGCAAAACTGAAACCAGCATACTTATATATATATATATATATATCTCAAAACAATGAAAGTCTTACAATTCTGGGGTACGGCACGCGGCCGAAAGAGTAAATCTCCCACAGCAGGACGCCGTAACTCCACACGTCCGATTTAGTGGAAAACTTCTGTGAAAACACAAAAGAAAAACCTATCAATGACATGAAACTCTTACTGAAGAGATACTCTGAAAATAAAAAGCGTTTCACATCAGGAGTGATGCAACAAAGTGCCACAAATCACTGTCAAACAGAAAAAAGTTCTCAAACTACAGCAAAAGCGAATCATTCACATGCTTTAAATGCTAAATATGGTCTTATTGCACAATCAACATCCATCAGGAATGTTGCTTCCAGAAACGAGTTTCGATATTACTGCGAGTTTTTCTGGAAATGTGCAGAAGTGTACCTTCTCTCGCAGCGCCTCGGGCGAGGTCCATTTGACGGGCAGCTTGGCCGTGTCCTGAGTGGACGAAGCCTCTTTGGTCAGACCGAAGTCGCTGACTTTGGCGATGTTATCATCGGACACCAGCACATTACGAGCCGCCAGATCTCTGTGCACGAAGTTATTGGCCTCCAGATACTCCATAGCCTCACAGACGTCACTGCCACACGGACACAAACACACTCAAGATTCCAAGTTTTCAATTTTTTTTCAAAAATGGTAATGAAGTCAAACATTTAGATATCAAACATATTTATTCGGTGTCTCTTTTTGCAAAACATTTAATTGTAGCTGAATACCATGAACAAAAATCATAAAAACTGGACTCGATTTTTGAATCGAAGGAAATTTAGACTTTTTTTTTTTTAATGGAGGTTGTAGTTCACAATTCTGAAGAAAAACATATGAGACAAGTAAACAAAATCTCACGGAATGATTCAATGACTCACTCAAGATTGACCGGTCATTATGAAAAAGAGATCAGTGTTTTTGAATGAATCTCTTGAACGAATGATTCAAAGACAAATACATAGTAAGAGTTAGTCCCTTGTTGCGCAGCCTAAAAATAATAAGTGTGCACACCAGGAATTGATAGGTGGAATTAAAATTGTAATTTTACATTAAGGATCCGATTCTGACATTAAGTATCTGATTCTGGAATTGATTTTTGATTCCCGACTCTACTCAAAACCCTGATAGACAGACACACAGCTGACTGACTGATGTGTGTATCACCCAGAGAGAAAAGTGAGCGGACACTCACCGCCACCCAAACAGGTCCGCCCCGAGAGCGCAGGTTAATCACCAGACTGCCATGCCAACACACACACCACCACACACACGGGACAGAAGGACAAACACAAACGGAAAACAGACGGAACACACACGGCCACACAACCACACACACACCACACACCAAAACGGACAGACACCCACACACAGGACAGGACACACACACCGGCCAGGACAACACACACGGACAGACAACCACACACACGGACAGACAAACACCCAAAGACAGAAACACACCAAGGACAGGACGGACACACACAACGGACAGACGGGATCACACACACACGGACAGACGGGACACCACACACACAAGGACAGACGGACACCCAGGACAGCCGGACACACACGGACAGACGGACACACACCGGGGACAGACGGGAAAAAACCACACAAACACAGCCAGGACAAATCCAGGGACAGACACACACGGGTGACAGACGGACACTACACACACACACACCACACAACGAAGAACAGAAAGACACAGGGACACAGACACACACACACAACACACGAAGACCGAAACAGACAAGACACACACACACACACACACACAAACACACACACACACACACACGAAGACAGACCAGACACACACACACACACACACACACACACAGACACAGACACGAAGACAGAAACAGACACAGACACAGACACAGACACACACACACAAAATAAACCAGGCCCTCAGATTGTATCGATTAAACAGAATTTCTCAGCATTACTGATTTTTTTCCAATCATTTTTTTAAAGATATAACCATTTTGACCAAATTTAATGTTAATAACATGACAACATTCAAAACTTATTACTTAAAACTCGTTACTCAGTTCACTCAGTTATGAGAAGTTGCCGATCAGATACGATATGAACTTAGTTGAAAAAAGATATAGATAGATATTTTGAAATGTTTCTGCATTACTACTTCCAGCTGCACACAAAACATTAAATAGTAAATATGCACGCTTACAACCATATACAACATATTACAATATGACAATTCATCAACTGTAGATCATAAGCAATCTATGGCATTAATGAGTTCATGATTCAACTTTTAACAGCAATATTGAGAGAAACGGCACTGACCTTGGCCATGTATTCAGTCACGATGAACAAACTGCCTCGTTCCTCCACGATCACCCCTTATAACTGCACCAGGTTAGTGTGTCTCAGCTGAAGCAACACACAACACACACACACACACACACACACACACCACACACCAGAGAGTCCCTCATAAAAATTCTTTACTACTTAAATTATTAACTATTTGCCATATACACCAGGAAAGACAAATTATAATGTAAAAAAGTATGCCAAAAAGGTCCAGGGCCACTTTTTTGTCCACTGCGTGGGAGCTTATATCTGCAATAATATACTGGTGGTGGTTGAAGAGAGACCCTCCCATTGTAAAGTGCTTTGGGTGTACAGCATTACACAATGACAGCGCTATATAAATGCCTCATTCTTTCATTCAATAATGTGTCTCAGTAAAATGAGATTGAAATGCTCCAAACATATAATGCAGTGATTGAGAGCTGAAGAAATAAAGGCTCCTCCTCAGAAGATGTGAGATGTTCTGGAGGCTTGTGAAGATCATTCCTCCGCTGAGGAACAGTGAAAGTAAAGCTTCTGGAAACAAACGCTCCTCAAAAGATCCTGAGGATCAGATTTGAGACTCTAAAACAGGATTGGCGTGCGCAGGAGCACAAGGTAAAGTGAGCGTAGCTCAGTCCAGTAAGTGTTCATCTGGAGATATTACTGGAAATATCACCATTTTGACAAAATGTTATGCATTTTGTGTGCGGGTCATTTTGACCCGGGTATGTATGGAGCACCATTAGTGCCAAAAGTGCCAAAAATTTATGAAGTTATATTAGTGCCAAAAACTTCTGTAAAATATATTGTCTCCATATCTCACACACTTTCAGGACTGAATTTTGTTGATGAACATGAATATACATGCCTATTGACAAACCCCTTCAGCATGAAAAATTGATCTATTTTTTTCCTCTGAAAGTAAACGTTTATGCAAGTAAATTTAAGTTATTTACAGTAATTCTGACGTTTACTTGACTAAAATCAGTCAAGATTTGATACGAGAAGCAGCAGCTGAAGATGGACGTTGGCACACCTGTTTTTTTTTTTTTTTTTTTTTTTTTTTTTTTTTTTTTTTTTTTTTTTTTTTTTTTTTTTTGGTTTTATTTTTAGTTTTTTTTTTTTTTTATTTTTTTAATATTTTTTTTTTTTTTATTTTTTTATTTTATATTTTTTTTCCTAAAAGTTTTGAATTCAGGTCAAGGTCAGTCTGATCATCTGTACTCACGTCATGACTGAAGCTTCAGCGAGGAAGGCCTGAGCCGTGGCGTCGTGTTTGATGCACTTCACTGCCACCTTCGTCCCTCGATAATCTCCCACCATCAAGTTGAACCCACACCCCACAAGAGATTACACAAGATCTGTCCCGTAAAACACAGCGTCACGGAT
Source organism: Sinocyclocheilus anophthalmus (assembly GCA_018155175.1). Classification (NCBI taxonomy): domain Eukaryota; kingdom Metazoa; phylum Chordata; class Actinopteri; order Cypriniformes; family Cyprinidae; genus Sinocyclocheilus; species Sinocyclocheilus anophthalmus. The sequence goes on from JADLZN010010881.1 coordinate 118,040, forward strand.
CTTCACACACCTCCGAACTCTCCTTTGCCGATGGTCTGAATGAGTTTGAGATCTGTCCTGTTCATAGCCCATCCACCTGTGAAGACAAACATCGAGATGAAACCGCTTTCATTGATTTATTTCTCTGAACATCTGCTTACGACGGCTTGAGCAGCTACAGAAAAATAATATACACTACAGTATAATAGAAATATACTTACAATAGAAAATAGATAATAATAAGTAATAATTACCCAAATTACTGGAAAATAAACTAAATAAAAACAAAAAACGAACTAGAGCTAAAAATGAAATATGTATTTTAATATAATAAACACAAATAGTAATTTTATCTCACAAAAATTAATACAAATAACAGAAGCATAATAAAAAAAAATTACAAATAATTTTTTGTTTTTTTGGTTTAACTAAAATTAATAGAAACTGAGGTATAAAAACAAAAAGATACTTTAAAAATAAATAAATATCTCATATCTAAATAATACGAATCACTAAAATTACTAACTGGAAATAAAATAAATAAAAACTAAAACTTAAATAATAAATAATGAATTATTATTACATTAAACTTAAATAGCACAATTTCAAAGAATAGTATAGCAATAATACTAACATAAAATTAGTAACTGGAAATAAAATAAATAAAAACTAAAACTTAAATAATAAATGAAACCTAAATGGAAATATCTCAACAAAAACAAAACGACACAAAGCACATAAAACCATTCCTAAAAATTGTTAGCTAGGGAATTTAAATTGAAAACCTGAGGTTTCAAAAAACTACTTCCGAAATTAACAAATCTATAATATAAATAAATAATACTAAAATATGCTTGTAGAAGATATAAGACCCACTCCTGGAGAACTCGTCCTGCGCTGCCACCGTCCCCTCCATCAGCTTGGGTTGTGAGCGCGTGCACAAAACCAAGACCGTCAGCGTCTTTGGTGTAATGCTGCAAACACACACACACACACACACACACACACACACACCACAAATGAATATGCAATTCAATAGTCATGTTGCACACAGAAGCGGTTATGAACTGTACTCAGGGGTCAGAGCACTTCCTGTGAAAGAGGAAACACACAGAGACTGTGGGCCCAAAATAAGGAGGACAGAGCGGAAGAGTGAAGGACAGCAGCCGGAGGGAGCAGAGCATGCTGGGATAGAGGTCACACTAGTCTCACGGCACTCTGTGGAGATGTTTCCGGTACAAACATGAGATGACAAGATGACTTTCTGAGTTGATGTAGAATTAGCTTTCATGCCACTAACAATGAACATCCAGGGGGAGAAAGAATAACGTATATGTTCATCAGATCATGAACAAAACTAATGATCAATAAATCAAACTCACTCAAACCACTACAGCTCAATCAACTGATGGGTTTTTAATATTTTTTAAAAATATATTTTTAACATTTTTGTCTTCATATGTGTGTTTGATCATGCAATGAAAAGCAAAAAAACTAATAATTCCTCCGTGGTTTTTTATGATTTTGTAAATATGTATTTTTTCCCTAAAAAGTTACAAAACAGTTTTCTTTTTAGCTTTGTTTTTTAATTAGAATTTTAAAACATTTGTCCTCTTATCTTTGATGACTTGTAACTATATTTTGTCTTATCTTCTTTAAAAAATATTTTTTTTGTAAATAATTGTTTTTTTTTAGCTCTTTGTTTCTCACTGAAATGCAAAATGAAACCATTTCTAATTGGACACATCTAAACTGCATCACTAATCATCACTGCTGCCTGTTTAATACCCTGGACAACAGAATAATTCTCTTCATAAACTCTTTGTTTAGATGATCATTTGAGTTTCACAGAAACTCAGGAGCCACTAGAGGGCAGAACAAACTCTTAAGAAATCTAATTCATGAACCACACACTCACACACACACACAAACACACACCGCAACCCAGGTTCTTGCTCTTGTTCTACAGCAGTTTCAGAAGAGTGCGGGTGAAGTTGATTCACGAGCAGCTGTTTATGACAGCCATACAAAAGAGAAACGATGATGAGAATGAGGAACAAGACAAGAGAATGCGAGGAATGCCTCAAAACACACACACACGACAAACTCACACTCGCACACACACTCATGCTTACACACACTCAAATGCATACACACACAATCTCTCACACACGCACACATGCATGCTCACACACGCTCACAAACTTGCACACATGCATGCTCAAACACGCTTGCTCACGCACACAAGCTCACAATCTCACACACTCACACATGCATGCTCACACACTCACATCGCACGCATGACACACACACACACCAACCCCACACACACACACACACACGTAACACACTCAGTGCACACATGTCACATCCCACACACACTCACATGCTCTCACTCGATCAGACACACACACACACACTCGCACGCTCTCACCCATGCATGCTCACACACACACGCACGCACGCTGATTCACACTCATGCACACACACCTGCATGCTCTCACACACACACACACACACCTCCACCAGCTGCATGAGGTTGTCGAAGTACTCCTCCTCATCGATGGACAGTTTCCCGTCATGATAGATGATGCGGTAGTGCTCCACCTTGCCGTCGCAGCTCACACACAGCGTGTAGTCTCCGGGGTAATTAGTGCTCTCGCGCGCCAGGAACAGCCCCGTCTCCGGCGGATACAGCAGCCGCTCCGCCTGCTCACGCGTGATCTTACCGTGAAACCATCTGACAAACATGCAAACAATGAGAAAACACTCAGATCCATTTATCTTTCTGGTCTTTATATCCTTTTTGAGATCACACAGTGTGTACAGTATAGAGAGCCTTCAGCTGAGACAGACTCAAACATGTCAAACTCAATGTCATCCAGTCAGATACGAGTCTAATCCAGCACACATTCAGTCTGTATTATTTGACATTCTTTTGATTTCAGTAACTCTCGTTCTGCAGATATACTCTTGTGTTGAAGTGATTTATTTCAACAATATATGATCAGTGGTATTGTTAACTAAAACTAATAAATATAGTATTTTACTGAATTTAAGATGAAATAAAATTTTACATTAAACTCTTTTAAAATTTAAATAAAATTAGAAAAAAAACGTAAATTAATCGCTGCCTTGCAACAAACTGAATTTAAATAACTTTTAGTACTGAAAACGAATAAAAACTGAATCCAAATATGTAGCTAGAGAGAAAACAAACACAAAAAATCTGTCATGAGTAAAAATGACAATTTCATAAAAAAATATGTATGTTTATAATATATATTTAGAGTGTTATCAAGATTTCGGCACTAAACCACATGCAGAAAAACTCAACTCAAATCAATCGATTCTTGGGTTTTGGCTCCACAATATCAAGAAAAATGCACAGATTAGTGATTTTAATGAGTGCAGCTAAACTGATGTTTTCTGTAGAGGTCAGAGGTCATTATCAGAGACCGCAGGGTCACATGAGTGTGTGTGTGTGTGAGAAAGATTGAGCATGTTACTGAAATCAAATCATGCAAACCGAGTCAGTCACACAGAATGAAGATTGTTCAAATCTAATGAGGTTAGAAAACAACAATGTCGTGTTTGAGTGGAATCAGCAAACGCAGAGGATTGTGGGTCATGAGCTCTGTGCTGAACACAGACCCTTCATGCAAAAATGCAGAAGAACTGCCATCAGGAATGCACATGACACACAGAGCCTGTGTATCTGTATCTGAGAAATGTATCTACTCACCCTCCAACATTTGGATTGTTAAAACTAATCATAAGTGATAAACACGTGATATTTACCATACAGATTAACAAGTAAACCCAAGTCTTTATAGAGACCTGGGAAACATCAACCCTTTGAATCATGTGTAGATGAGATATGATCCACTATCAATACACTGACCAGCTTTAGATTCTATTTATGTATTTATATAAATCTGATAGGATGATCTTTATGATTTCAGGTATTTTTGAATGTGTTTTTATTCTCGATTCTTGAGCAAGTGTGAGTGTGTGTGTGACTGCTGCATGTGTGTGTAACAGAGTGAATGTGCGCGTGTATAAATGTGAGTGTGTGTCTGTGAGCAAGTGTGAGTGTGTGTGTAACAGTGAATGTGTATATCTGTGTGTGTTTGTGTTTGTGTGTGTGAGAGTGTGTGTTTGTGAGCGAATGTATATATCTGTGTGTGTGTGTTTGTGAGTATGAGTGTGTTTGTTTGGGAGTATGAGTATGTGAGTGAGAGAGTGTGAATGTGTAAATCTGTGTGTGCATGTGTGTGTTTGGGAGTATGAGTGAGTGAGTGTTTGTGAGCGAGTCTGAATGTGTATCTGTGGTGTGTGTGTGTGTGTGTGTGTGTGTGAGAGAGAGAGAGAGAGAGAGAGTGTGTGTTTGTGAGCGAGTGTGAATATCTCTCTGTGTGTGTTTGTGAGTATAAATGAGAGTGTTTGTGAGTTAATAAGTGTGTTTGAGTTTGTGAGTAAGTATGAGTGTGTTTGAGCATGTGACTGAGTGAATGTGTATATATGTGTGTGTAAGTGCCTGTGTGTGGATGAGTGTGAGTGTGTTTGAGGTGGATTTGCATAATGACTTTGTGTGTGTGTGTGTGTGTGTGTGTGTGTGTGTGTGGAGATTCGGAGATCAAACGTCTGATTCAGATGGTCTCCAGCTAGCAGGAACACAACACAGAGAAGCATCTACACTATCATTCTTCAAGACCCTTCTACAATAAAACCATCATCAGCTGAACCAAATAAACCACAGACAACCATTACCCACAATTCAGCAGGGCTTGAGTCCTCTGTGATCGTGACTGGGTCTGGAGTTATTGATCTGAAAGCTGACTGAATGAAGATCATGAACTCACGGCATCAGACTGAGCTTTCCTCCGGATTTGACTCCTTCTCTCTTCTGGACGTAGTTTGCTGGAATCATTCCCTCTCGGCCAACAGAGTTCTTCGCTTTGTACCAGTTTGGGTCCTGAATCAATTAATCAAATCAATAAATCAATCGATCAGTCACTGGAGAACATGAGCACGACAACACGACTGATAGAGCTGAAATTATAACTGAAGAAGTCTGTTGTAATTTGATGTTCATTCAATATATACACATCAACATTAATGAATCTGATCTGATTCTTCATCAAATGAAAGCTGAATAAATAAGCTTTCCATTGATGTATGGTTTGTTAGGATCGGACAATATTTGAAAATCTGGAATCTGAGGGTGCAAAAAAATCAGAATATTGAGAAATCTCCTTTAAAGTTGTCCAAATGAATTCTTAGCAATGCATATTACTGATCAAAAATAAAGTTTTTATATATTTACAGTAGGAAAATTACAAAATATATCCATGGAACATGATCTTTACTTAAAAACTGATTTTTGTCATAAAAGAAAAATCAATAATTTTGACACATACAATGTATGTCCTGGCGATTGCTACAAATATCCCCCAGCGACTTAACACTGCTTTTGTGCTGCAGGGTCACACATGGTTTAAATGGAGACTTTTAACTGCAAAAAAAGCATAATTTTATCTAAACAACCAAGTAGACTCATAATTAATTCATATAAACAAATAAAAATCACATTATGATCACGGCAACAGTCATGATGTTGTTACATTTTGTTTCACCAATGTAATAAACATAAATCATTTCCATGTGACATCAGCAGGTGTTTGCTGATTGGCTGTTACCTTGGTTACGCCGATGATGGTCAGCAGGTCTCCTTTGCAGAAGGGCAGGTCCTGCTCTGTGCTGCCCTGGAAGTTATACTTGGCCACACACTCGGTGCCTGACGGCCATGACGCCTGAGAGACATCCAACAATTCACTCGACATCTAACATGAACGTATACAGAACCTATTAAACATTTATGTGAGATATTTTTAGTTTGCAAAAAAAAAAAAAAAAAAAAAAAAAAAGAGCTATTTCAGAAAACATTATACACATTCCTTCATTACTGTAATGATTTTCATTTAAAATACTTATTTTATTATGTAATTAACAAAGTTATTGCATATATTACAGTGATCTGGCACAATTTGAAAGCATTTCAAACCAATATCATTACTCATGAGAATTTGTGATAATTGAAAATTGCACAATGCAAACAATCTAAAAATATAGATACTTACCCTGTCGAAACATCTATATGAATAATTTAAATAAACAGATAAATATAAATGAAAGTAAAAATCAATGAAAATGCTTTTACATAATCACCAAATTGTCACAATAGGGTTTATTTAAATAAAACCCTTTTAAATAAAAAAACTAATCAATCAATCGCCCACCTAACAAAAATTAGTTCATCCTACCTCAGGCACAATATAATAAAAATAATAATAATTTTTTTAATTAAATAATAAACAGACCTCCTAAATAAGGTTAATTTACCTCATGCAAAATATAATTTGTTTTTAATTATATACAGTATCTCACAGAAGCGAGTACACCCCTCCCATTTTTGTAAATATTTTATTATATCTTTTCATGTGACAGCACTGAAGAAATTACACTTTGCTACACTGTAAAGTAGTGAGTGTACAGCTTGTATCACAGTGTAAATTTGCTGTCCCCTCAAAATTACTCCACACACTGCCATTAATGTCTAAACCGCTGGCCACAAAAGTGAGTACACCCCTAAGTGAAAATGTCCAAATTGGGCCCAAAGTGTAAATATTTTGTGTGGCCACCATTATTTTCCAGCACTGCCTTAACCCTCTTGGATTTGGGGCATGAAGTTCACCAGAGCTTCACAGGTTGCCACATGAGTCCTCTTCCAGATTTTGAAGACCTTGCGCTCCGCAACCATTCCTTTTGAGGATGCCCCACCGGATGCTCAATAGGGGTTAGATTCTGGAGACATGCTTGGGCCAATCCATCACCTTTACCCTCAGCTTCTTTAGCAAGGCAGTGGTCGTATTGGAGGTGTGTTTGGGGTCGTTATCATGTTGGAATACTGCCCTGCGGCCCAGTCTCCGAAGGGAGGGGATCATGCTCTGCTTCAGTATGTCACAGTACATGTTGGCATTCATGGTTCCCTCGATGAACTGTAGCTCCCCAGTGCCGGCAGCACTCATGCAGCCTCAGACCATGACACTCCCACCACCATGCTTGACTGTAGGCAAGACACACTTGTCTTTGTACTCCTCACCTGGTTGCCGCCCCACACACTTGACACCATCTGAACCAAAAAAGTTTATCTTGGTCTCATCAGACCAAAGGACATGGTTCCAGTAATCCATGTCATTAGTCTGCTTGTCTTCAGCAAACTGATTGCGGGCTTTCTTGTGCATCATCTTTAGAAGAGGCTTCCTTCTGGGACGACAGCCATGCAGACCGATTTGATGCAGTGTGCGGCGTATGGTATGAGCACTGACAGGCTGACCCCCCACCCCCTTCAACCTCTGCAGCAATGCTGGCCGCACTCATCACTCTATTTTCCCAAACACAACCTCTGGTAATGACGCCGAGTCACGAAATGCACTCCTCTTCTTTTGTCGAGCATGCGAGGCCTGTTAAACCGCTGTATGGTCTTGGCCACCGTGCTGCAGCTCAGTTTCTGGGTCTTGGCAATCTTCTTATAGCCTAAGCCATCTTTATGCAATTCTTTTTTTCAGATCCTCAGAGAATTCTTTGCCATGAGGTGCCATGTTGAACTTCCAGTACCCAGTATGAGAGAGTGAGAGCGATAAAACCAAATTTAACACACCTGCTCCCCAATCACACCTGAGACCTTGTGACACTGATGAGTCACATGACACCGGGGAGAGAAAATGGCTAATTCGGCCCAATTTGGACATTTTCACTTAGGGGTGTACTCACTTTTGTGGCCAGCGGTTTAGACATTAATGGCTGTGTGTTGAGTTATTTTGAGGGGAAAGCAAATTTACACTGTTATACAAGATGTACACTCACTTCTTTACATTGTAGCAAAGTGTCATTTTTTTCTGTGTTGTCACATGAAAAGATATAATATTTACAAAAATGTGAGGGGTGTTCTCACTTCTGTGAGATACTGTACATACAACAATTAAAAAAATAAAAAATAAGTAAATAAAAAACCCACCCCAAAAAATAGGGTTTATTAAACTTCGGCAAATATAATGTGCTGGTTTTCTTCAGTGTGCTGTGTTTGTACCTGTAGAGCAGACATGCTGAGGACTGATGCTGGAGTCTCTGAGTCAACTGAACCATCAGGTGAGTAGACACACACACATCATCCGGCCCCGAGTCATTGTGTGTGTGTGTGTGTGTCCTGTGTGTGTGTGTGTGTGTGGTTGTGTGGGAGAGAGATTTTTTGGTGACAATGAGACATAAATTTGTATAATGACATAGGTATGACATGGGTATTACAAGGAGTAGGTGACTTTTCAAGATATTACCCCATGTCCCCACTTTTCAAAATTCTTATAAATCACACAGAATGGAGTGTCTTGAAAATCTGAAATAGCACAAAGTCTCCTGTGAGGGGTAGGTTTAGGGGTAGGGTTGGTGTAGGGCAATAGAATATACGGTTTGTGCAGTATAAAAACCATTATGCCTATGTCCCCACTTTTCACAAAACAAACCTGTGTGTGTGTGTGTTTGTTTGTTTGTGTGTGTGTTTGTGTGTGAGTGTGAGAGAGAGAGAGCGTGTGTGTGTGGGTGTGTGTGTTTGTGTGGTGTGAGTGAGTGAGTGTTGATTGCGTGTGTGTGTGTGCTGGGTCTGTGTGTGAGCGAGTGATTGGATGATTGATGTGTGTGTGTGTGTGGTGTGTGTTTTTGTGGGTGTGTGGTGTGTGTTGCCTGTGTGTTAGTGCGTGAGTTCGTGAGGATGAGCATGTAGTGTGTTTGTGATTTAGTGAGTGAGTGAGTGAGTGAGTGAGTGAGTGTGTGGCTGTGGCTGTGTGTGTGTGTCTGTGTGTGTGGTGTGTATGTAGTTTTTTTGTGATCAATGAGTACATAAATTTGTATAATACAAAGGTATGCACAGGTATCACATGGAAGAAGGTGCTTTTCGACATTACCCCATGTCCCCACTTTTATAAACGCTTATAAATCACACAGAATGGTGTGTATTGAAAGTCTGAAATAGCACAAAGTTTCCTGTGGGGTTAGGTTTAGGGGTAGGGTTGGTGTAGGGCAATTGAATATATGGTCTGTACAGTATAAAACCATTACGCCTATGGAGATCCCCCCTTTTCACAAAACAAACCGAGTGTGAGTGTTGTGTGTGTTTTTGTGAGTGTGAGGATAGAGAGAGCGGTGTGGTGTGGTGTGTTGAGAGAGTGTCGTGTGTGTGTGTGTTCTGTTGTGAGGTGTGTGTGTTGTTGTTGTGTGTTTGTGTGCGTGTGTGAGGTGAGAGAGAAGAGGAGCGTGTGTGTTTTATGTGTGTGTTTTGTGTTAGTGTTGTGTGTGATGAGTGGTAAGAGAGAGGCGTGGGAGTGGGTGTGTGTGTGTGAGTGTGTGTGTGAGTGGGTGTGTGTGTGTGTTTGTTTGGGTGATTTGTTGTGGTGTGTGGTGAGAGAGCGATCGTGTGTGTGTGTGTGTGTGTGTGTGTTGTTTTTGTGTGAGTGTGAGAGAGAGAGAGCGTGAGTGTGTTGTGTGTGTGTTCGTGTGGTGTGAGTGTGTGGAGAGAGAGAGAGCGTTGGGTTTGTGTGTGTTTGATTGTTAGAGAGAGGAGCGTTGTGTGTGTGTGTTTGTGTGTTGTGTGTGTGGAGAAGAAGAGAGAGAGCGTTGTGTGTGTGTGTGTGTTTGTGTGTGTGTGAAGTGTGAGAGAGAGAGACGCGGGGTGTGTGTGTGGGGAGAAGAGGAGAGAGCGTGTGTGTGTGGTGAGTGTGAGGAGCGAGAGCGCGTGTTGTGTGTGCGTTAGAGAGAGAGAGAGCTTGTGTGTGTTGAGAGAGAGCGAGGTGTGTGTGTGTGTTGAGAGAGAGAGAGAGAGAGAGCTGTGCGTGTGAGAGATATAGGAGAGAGAGATAGCGTGGTGTGCGGTGTGAGAGAGATAGAGCAGAAGCGTGTGTGTGTGTGGTGTGAGAGAGAGCGCGGTGGGTGTGTGACGTGTGAGAGAGAGAGAGAGAGAGCGTGTGTGTGTTTGTGAGAGAGAGAGAGAGAAGAGAGAGCGTGGTGTGTTAGAGAGAGCGTGTGTGAAGAGCAGAGAGAGCGTGTGTGGTTGTGAGGAGAGAGACGGCGCGTGTGTGTGTGTGGAGAGAGAAGAGCTGTGTGCCGTGTGTGTATCGAGAGAGAGCTTGTGTGTGTGTTTGTTGCGAGAGAGATCGTGTGTGTTTTTTTTTGGTGTTGTGTGTGTGTGTGTGTGGAGAGATGAGAGAGATAGAGCGTGTGTGTGTGTGTGCGAGAGAGCGAGAGAGGGAGAGCGCGTGTGTGTGTGAAGAGAGAGAGAGCTGTGTGGTGTGTGTGAGAGAGAGAGGCGCGTGTGGGTTGTGCGTGTGTGGGTGCTATAGAGAGGAGCGCGTGTGTGTGTGTGTGGTTTGAGAGAAGAGAGAGGAGCGTGTGTTTGGTGTGTGTTGTGAGAGAGAGAGAAGAGAGAGCGTGTTCGTGGGTGTTGTGAGAGAGAGAGAGAGAGAGAGAGAGAGAGAGAGAGAGCGTGTGTGTGTTTGCTTTTTTGAGTGTTTGGTGTGTGATTTGACGTGAGGAGACAGAGCGCAGGCAATGAATGTAAGTTTGAGCAACGGCCGACATGTGAGTGTGATGTGAAGTCCATCACTACTGCCCTCAGCCGTCAGAGAACGAGAAAGTAAAACCAAAAAACACTTCTGAGAACAGAACTGACACAGATTTTCCTCAACCGTGCTAATTGTAGGCATGGATTGGTGGGGGTGTTTGTGTTTGTGTGTGTGTGTGTGGTTGTGTGTGGTGTGTGTGTGTGAGTCGATTTTTTGTGGAAGTTGAAGTGTGTTGTGTGTGTGTTGAGGAGGTTGTGGGTAAAGCGTCTAAATCTGGTCTCTGCTCTAAAAATCATCAACACAGATTAATCTACAGCAACAATAAAGCCATAAGCCCCAATAAGCCGTGGTTTACAGTGAATTTATAACAGCTAAGGGGTGTTGTTAGGCACGACGCGTAGCTGTTATAAATTCACTGTAAACCACGGCTTCACGGGGTTATTGCTTTTATAAAACGGTTATTGCATATACGTAGTAAGGTTTCACAAAATAAAGCAGAGCCAATAAAGTGTAATGATATTAATAAAAACAGTATTCTTTCACCAAACAATGTAGCTCCTCAGAAATAGTTGTGGTTGCTACAAAGTGTTTGCCGAGCAACACACAAACGTAAACAAAGCTGTATGTTACTTTGTAGCGTCATTCACAACAGCTTTGAACGCTGCTCAGCCAATCAGAGCCAAGCACCGGAACTATCCACTTTATAAACATAATTATAACAGTCAGAAGATGAAAGAGTTTTATTCTTATTCTGAAGGACTGACTGAACATTATGACTTACAAATCAATCAATCAATCAATATCCATTAATATCCATCACTGGAGATCAAAACTGATTAGATCACAATTATAAGACGACATAAACTATTCGATTGTTTTGGTAATTGAAATAACGATAAAGCTTAAAAAAAAACCGATAGAACCAAGAAAACATAAATAATATAAAGCGGCCTGGGCTAAATAGAAATATAAAACTATATAAAAAACAAGTCACTAAATGAACATAGCACAGTAAACATTACTAAATGCACGAAATTGGAGACAAAGCTTAAATAAATATATTCTAAATCTGAACTCAAAACCTAAAAACAAACTAAATTAAAAAGTTGCCTTGTTAAATAACAGTAATATTTAAGTACTAAAAATGACTAAAACTTAAATAAAAATAAAGCTAAACGGAAACATTTAGAAAAAATAAAAGCTAATAACCATGATGAACGCATTCAAGTAGATGTACATTAGAAACGTCCCAGGGCAACTAACGCAATTAAGTAATAAAATCCCAAAAGAATAAAAACACCTAAAAATAAAAACTAAAAAACAAAACAAAAAACTAAATTTAATAAATTTATAATAAAATGAAGAACCATTTTGAAAAAAAAAAATTAAACGCAAAGGGACAAAATGACTAAAATCTGAATTTAAATGAAAATGAAATAAACGCTAATAATTCAAAACATAACTAAATACCATAATTATATATAAATAATACAAACGTAACGAGAAGGAGCTGAAGATGTGAAGTGATCAGATTCACTGAATGGCTGTGAAATATATATAATGACATTACTGACGATACATATCCACTTCTGAACAATGTTAAATATGTAACAGGCAAACAGAAGTACAGTCAGGTATTTATTGCAAAAACTGACCATTAAAAAGCAGTATAAAAGTATTACAAACAAGTCCTGTTGCATGCCAAGTCTTCTGAAGCCATACAACATCTTCATATATTATCATAGAATTAGTTACGGTTGAAATGAAGCAGATTAAGCAGTGAAACTCTAGCTGTGGACTAACTATGACTTTAAGGCCTGGTTTCACAGACAGGGCTTAGTTTAAGCCAAGATTATTCCATAGTTCAATTAGGACATTTAAGTGTGAGCTTTAGAAAAAACATTACTGGTGTGCATCTTGAGACAAAACCAAGGCACTGATATATTTTAAGATCAGTCAGTGCAAGTTTCTTTTAATTGAAACAGCTCAGAATTACATGTTAGTCTGGGACTAGGCTTAAGCCTGGTCTGTGAAACCAGGGGAAAGAGTCGTAAACGAGAGACGAGGAGCGTCTGCTGAAAGACTGAGAATGTGAAATATGGAAATGTGACCTTACTGAACATGCAAATGATGAGTTAACGGTCAACAGAGCAGGAACACACTTTCACATCAGTCTGAGTCGGAGACTACTCTTACTCTGAATCAAACCTGAATATTCAGACTGATCTCAGAGCTGCAGAGCTTCACATCCCTGGAGAACACGAACGAGAAAACACAGCGGAGCTGAGAAGAGCTGCTAAAGATCAGCTCTCAATACCTCCAAGAAAACAGCACATCTGGCTGAGTATAACACACACACACACTAGTGCTCTTCAAAACGCTTAATCCGCATTCCAAAATAAGTTTTGTTACATAATATACGTGTGTGTACTGTGTATATTTATTATGTATATATAAATACACACACATACAGCATATATTTTGAATATATTTACATTCAAAAATAAAATATAGTATATTCGATATACCTATATTTAATATATACGCGTAACATATTTTGTCCTGAATATATACATGCATGTGTGTTTATTTATATATACACAATACACACACATATACTATGTAAACAAAACCTTTTATTTTGTTTGACAGCACTAACTCACACACACACACACACACACATTCTCTCTCTCTCTCTCTCTCTACACACACACACACACTCTCTCTCTCTCACACACACATTCACTCTCTCACACACACACACTCTCTCTCTCTCTCACACACACACACACACACTCTCTCTCCTCTCACACACACAATTCACGTCTCTCACACACACACACACTCTCTCTCTCGCTCTCATCCACCACACACACACACACTCTCTCTCCCACACACACATTCACTCACTCTCACACACACACACACACACACTCTCTCTCCCTCACACACATTCACTCACTACACACACACACACACACACAGCGTCTGAGGAGAGAGAGAAACGCATCATTCATAACGCAGAAGATCACAGCACTTCACCTGATGAGTGCTTCATCCTCACCGCAGCACACGCTTCACTCAAACTGCTATTTATATCAGAGTGTGAGTGTGTGCGTGTGTGTGTGTGTGTGAGAGAGAGAGTGAGTTTGGCTGGCTACTTAGAGCAATCGCATGTGATAGAGAGAGAGAGAGAGAGAGAGGTAGAGAAAGGGCGCAGAGGAATTCCCTAAATAGACATGAGGAGAAAATCATCTATTGAGCTGCGAAATAAAGAGCAGATGCAGAATGAGAGAGAGATAAGAGAAACCAGTAATTAAAAAGAGACGACAACGAGTGTGTGTGGATCAGTGTTATTTTAGCATCTATTAGAGATGAGATACTATTATAGTTTTTTTATAAATATTTGAAACTGTTTTTATTTTATATCTTCCATTTTTATTTTAATTTAATTAAAGTTTTAGTCATTTTGCTTTCTGTTTTTACAAGCTACAATATTCCCACACGCACACTCGCAGACAGAGACAGACACACAGCTCTAAAACACACACTCAGATTCATACACCTGTGTTTCCAGTGAGCAGCTACACATTAGTTTGGGTCGCACTCGAACATGTCTTTATTATGAATGTTAGGTTAATGTGAAAGTGTTATTAAGCTACACCAGACTTGATCCTGAGAAACTGCGGTGCAGTGATTTACACAATGAGACTCGATCACCTAATCATGTCAGAAAAATTACATTTACTGTATAACACGGAATGCCACGGATTTTGCACAATTTGGATGAATAAATCAAAAGTAGGGCTGCACACTTAATAAAAATATAACTTATTTATTAATAACTAAGATAGACATGCAGAAAAAGCCTGATATGAAGTCCACTGACCCAAACACAGCAGGAATGATCCTCAAACTAATCATGCACATTATGGTGCTTGTGTTCTTATTTCACAGACAGATGCCACCTCTACTCGGAGAAAACTCGGTTTCTCATTTCCTACTGACTCACAGGAAGAAATTTCAGCTGCAAGAAGCCGTGCACAGATCACACATTCAATCTCCGAGACACTCGCAGCAAAACACGATAAAGATCAGACACTCAGACTGGATTATCAACATCGAAACTGGTGCATCAAGGTTAAAGATGAAACCCAAGAAGGTCAGAGAAGGTATCTGTTTCTCCGTCCCGAGAGGCTTCGAATAAAGCCAAGACACTGGAGATAGAGGATAGTCTCACAATCTGCATGAAAACCATCTAATAAAGCAGATCGGAGATCTCCAGTTAAAGGAATAGTTCACCTAAAAATAAAATGCACTCACCCTCAGTTCATCCAAGAGTTTGTTTCTTCATCAGATTTGGAGAAATGTAGCATTGCATCAGCGTCTCACTGTAAGTGAATGGGTGCCGTCAGAACGAGAGTCCAAACATCACAATAATCCACAGCACTCCAGTCCATCAGTGAACATCTGGAGAAGACAAAAGCTGAAACACATCCAGCATTAAGATGTTTTTAACTCAAATACATTGAGTGCATAATCAATAATAACACTTCCTCCAGTGAAAAAGTGCATCTGCTGTTGTCTCTCGCATCAAAATCCAGCCACATATGTGTTTAGAGCTGGTTAAACGCTGCTTGATCTGTGCAGCTTTCCTCCTGATTCACACCATAACACTTTTTCACTGGAGGAAGAGTTATTATGGATTATGCACTCAATGTATTTTAGTTAAAAACATCTTAATGCTGGATGTGTTTCAGCTTTTGTCTTCTCCAGATGTTAACTGATGGACTGGAGTGCTGTGGATTACTTGTGGATTATTGTGATGTATTTATCAGCTGTTTGGACTCTCATTCTGACGGCACCCATTCACTGCAGAGCATCCATTGCTGAGACACTGATGCAGTGCTACATTTCTACAAACCTGATGAAGAAACACTCATCCTGATCTTGAACGGCCTGAGGGTGAGGACCTTTTTTGCAAATGTTCATTTTTAAGCAAACCATCTCTTTAAACCCCAACACAAAAAATGATCAAACTGCAGAACCCAGAGAGATCCAGCAAACGTCTAAAAGCATCAGGATGGGTCTCAGATACATGAATCAATCAGCTCCCGAGATCCACGACTCGTTCACTTCATCACAAACTCACGGGACAAAATCAATCCCAATCGGTTTGCCTTTTAACTGTGAGACTCAAAAGCAAGCCCGTTTCTCTCAAACGCAACAGCTTGGACATGTTTAAACACGAGATGATGACAAACTTCAGCGTACACATGAAGAGTCAGCGGAGAAACTACAACTCTCAACCTTCACTGCATAGACATTCAAGAAAAGAGACACGTCCATCAGGTGAGAGACGGAAGTGACCTTCAGCAGTCAGTCACGGACCGTTATCTTCAGCCGATTAAGTCAAATGAATGGCTGGATCATCTCAGGACATTTGAATAGAGCAGCTCTGCATGAACACGGTTCAGTGTGAGCGAAAATACGAGAACCGCCGATGCAAATGAGCGCAGATCATGACAGCATCTCTGGAAATAAAACACTGACCGCAACACTGACGCTTTTAGTGCAGGTGCTCGTGATTCTACTTCCTGTTCACACACCTGTGACGATCCCTAGAGGACCTCAGGATGACTTCTGCTTCCTGTCTGTTCACACTCTGACTGATTACAGAGATCAGAAACACAAGAACGCCATACAGAGGCACGCAAACCACAAAATCAACACAAAACTAGTGCAAAACCAGAGCAAAACCAGCGCATAAACAATAAAACCAGTACCAAACCAGCACAAAATCAGAAAGAAATCAGCACAAAATCTGTGCAAAACCAACACAAAATAGTAAAAATAAAAAAAAAGTGCAAAACCAGCACAAATCCAGCACAAAAATAGTAAAAATGTGCAAAACCAGCACAAATCCAGCATAAAACCAGTAAGAAACAAGCACAAAATCAGTGCAAAACCAACACAAAATGGTAAAAAAAAAAGGTGCACATCCAGCATAAAACCAGTAAGAAACCAGAACGAAATCAGCACAAAATCAGAATGAAATCAGCAAGAAACCAGAACGAAATCTGTGCAAAACCAAGACAAAACCAGCACAAACAGGTGATTCTAATAGATGAACTTTGCAACACTGACATGATTATAAAGCTGAATTGAATGAGCACTGAACTGAACTGATCTGAATAATTACTCTCTTCTGTAGAGCTGTTTTCCTGCTAAAATCAAATTGGTTTCATAATTAGATATGCAATATTAACACTGCTGTTTTCCTGTTTATTACGGTGAAGCTGCTTTGAAACAATCTGTATTTGTATAATGCTTTATAGAAATAAATGTGACTTGAATGCAAAATTGATCCTGAATCACAGCGATGGGGATTTCTATATTAATTTGATAAATATTCATAACTACGTTTGAAAATATGTTCATGCTGCTCTTTGAACATTACAAAGGAATGGAATTAACATAATAGAGCACATTTAAATGTACTGCAACAATGTATTTTAACATTTTGAAAAAATTATGAAGAACAAAGTGTGTTATGATATTAATCATAAATAACTTTTGTGCCATTTGTATGTGACTAATCAAATGTAAGACAATTAGCATAATCGATCATCTGTTTTTTGTGCAGATGAGGATGCATACATAAAATCATCTATATTCATAACTTTATATTTGTAAGTATGCTTCTTCTTGAACATTATATAAAAAAACAGATGTTTTAGATTTTAATAACAGTGTTCCAGTTCATTTCTCATTAACACAACATGCAAAATGATTGAAAGCGAACTTCCCCCTTTTCCCTGCATTTACTGCCGTTTCTCATAAAAGAGACCTGAAATCAAACCCGAAACACTTTCTCACTTTCTTCTGTCGAAGACAAAAGAAGATCTTTTCAAGAGCGTTAAAACAATTGCACAGTAGGAGCAAAACACTGAGGTGAAATATCTTCTTTGGTGATAAGAAGAAAGAAAATCATACAGGTTTGAACATGAGGGCGAGTAAATGCTGATTTTCCCGTTCATTCATTAAAACAATGTGTCTGAAAGAAAGTAGTGAAGAAACTCATGATGCAACAGCATATCTGCTGAAAAAAAAAACACTGAGTGTGTGTGTGTGAGTGTGCGAGTGTGTGTGTGCGTGTTTGTGTGCGCGGGAGGTGTGGTGGAGTGTGTGTATGCGTTTGTGTGAGCGCGTGTGTGTGAGTGAGTGTGTGTGTGTGTGAGTGTTTGTGTGAGCGAGTGTGTGTGCTTGTGAGCGAGTATGTGTATGCGTTTGTGTGAGCGAGTGTGTGTGCTTGTGAGCGCGAGTGTGACAGCAAGTGTGTGTGAGTGAGTGTGTGTGAACGAGCGAGTGAGCGAGTGTGTGTG
Source organism: Sinocyclocheilus anophthalmus (assembly GCA_018155175.1). NCBI lineage: Eukaryota > Metazoa > Chordata > Actinopteri > Cypriniformes > Cyprinidae > Sinocyclocheilus > Sinocyclocheilus anophthalmus. The sequence continues at coordinate 136,077 of JADLZN010010881.1, forward strand.
AGTGGGTGTGTGTGTGTGTTTGTGTGAGCGAGTGTGTGTGCTTGTGAGTGCGAGTGTGACAGCAAGTGTGTGTGAGTGAGTGTGTGGGTATGTGTTTTGTGTGAGCGATGTGTGTTGCTTGTGAGCGCGGTGTGACAAGCCAAGTGTGTGGTGGCGAGTGTGGTGTGCTTGTGAGCGAGTGTGTTTGTGAAGCAGGTGTAACGTGTGGAGCGGGTGTAACGTGTGTGTGTGGTGACGGGGTGTAACGTGTGGGTGTGTGTGTGAGCGGTTGTCACTGTGTGTGTGTGAGCGGGTGTAACGTGTGTGTGTGTGAGCGGGTGTAACGTGTGTGTGTGAGCGGGTGTAACGTGTGTGTGTGTGTGTGTGAGCGGTGTAACGGTGTGTGTGTGGTGTTGTGTGTTTGAGCGGGTGTACGTGTGTGTGTGAGCGGGTGTACGTGTGTGTGTGTGTGACTGAAGACTCTCTCCAGAGCAGTACGGTGGTCATCAGGCCACAATGCTGCTATTCTACTCGATGCACACACACACACTCGCTCGCTCACACAAACACTCGCTCACACACACACACACACACAGCTGCAGAAGCACACACATGGCCGTTCGCCACAACACTGATGTACCAATCAATAAATAGCCAACAAAACACTGCTGTTTGCACATGCTAATAACATGTGAAGTGCACATGTGAAGTGCAATGCAATGTGTAAATATCACGCTGCATGATTATGGTTATCATTCAGCACCATAAAATACATCTAAATATTGTACTATAATACATCTCTACACCTAAAATAAATAAGCAGCGGTGGCAATAACTGATTACATGTAAACTGGATTACGTTACCAGATTCTTAAAATGATGTACTTGTTATTAGATTATATTCAGTAATCAGATTACAGTTACTTTTTATTGATTAAATGATTATTTACACAATAGCAATACATTATTCATAATTTATTGATTCTACCCAATTCCTCCTTTAATCTTTACCATTCTTAAACTGGCTACTGCTTATACTTTCAGAAAGTCTTCTAGATTTGTGGACATTCACACACAGAATAGTCCGGTGGCTGTGATTACACAGAAAATTGAGACGGCACACACAGCATTTAACCACTGGATTTACAAAAATCAGTTTTAAGAATTGTTTCTGAACATTATTGTAACGACTGACTATATGGTCACATGACATGCAAACAAATAAAATCTTTCATCAATATGGTACAAGATTACCCTATTAATTTAAAATCAATGCGGTAAACAAATTTGGTCAAAAGCAATCCAAAAGTAATCAAAGCAGTCAGATTAAATTACCTAAAATGTAATGTATTTGGATTACGTTACTAACTACAATTTTTGTCATGTCATTTGGAATCAGTAACCAATTACAATTTATAAGTAATCTACCCAACTCTGTAAATAAGTAAATCTGCTCTGAAGTAATGTGCATTGTGTAAAGTGCTATATACATAAAATGTGACCTCTGATCGCAGTAATTCATATCTTATCTCAGCAGCAGCACGCTGGCGATACTCTGATCTGGGCCATCTGGAACTGATCTTAGTTTGTTTGAGTTTCCCTCTTTTCTTCGCTTTCAAATGGCTTGTAAAAGTGCCGTGCGCATTTTACTTTCACTTTCAAATTAGTGGCAATTCGGCATTGATTCAATTCAAGCAACAACAACGTCAAACTCAGAACTTTTATTAACAAAACTAATAAAAATGCACTATGCTATATGCCTAATATAAAATAACAAATTACTTGCATAAAGTTTAAATAGGTATATAAAACTGAAAATCAGCAAACGCTGTGGAACCAAATAAATAAGAAACAGAACGTTTATTAGCAAAAGGAATAAGAAAGCTTGGAGGCATGGCATATACACCTTAATGTAAAATAAAATACACAAAGTTTAAATAAAGTAATCAGCAAACACTGTGGAACCAAATAAATAAGAAACGAATGTTTAAAAATAAAAAACTTCCAATCAATAGGCTTTTCAAAATCTAAAATATTGCCAAACGGGCACCTTTGTGTTTCCTTTTCTAAATCATCTGCGATCGTTTTGTCTGTCTCACTTCACTCTTCTTGTCAACTCAGTCTCCTCATGTGATAAATTAAATCTGACTCCTGCTCCGTGCGCGCACGGTTCGGCACGATGTAGATGAGCGACCCAAAAACTCAAGACACGAGAACATCTCTCGCAGCGCTGGGAAAATCAATCCCAAAACACTCACTCGCCCAATAACTGACAGAATCTCACCTATATACTCCAACAAATGACACGGCACCACTTTGCTTTCTGTTAGTGGAGTATAGTATAATATACAAACATGTGAACACAAGTCCAGCTTTAATCTGCATTTCACGTGCCAGAAACATATAAACATGCCACTCATTCCTGTAGAGCGTGGAAAGCAACACCAGGGTCATGGGTTCGATTCCCAGTGTAATGCATTACTGGTCACATGTGTGCTTCAATGCAATTCAAGTATTTGTCAATGCATAATATTAAATGCAAATATAGCGGACATTAGTGTAAACCGTCTTCCTCTACAGTTTCTCTCTTATTTTGGAGCAACAGTTTGTAGAGAGTCTTGACAAACAATTAGTTATAATTGGTTACACATAGGGCTGGGCGATATAGCTAAAAAATTTATCAACGATATAATGTTTCATATCGTTTGGTATCGATAATTATTGACATTTTTATAACCTTTTTTAAAACAAAGAGCAATAAACTTTTTTTTTTAACCACTGTTAACCCAATTTATTGAGACAAACAACAAATTTTTTTGTTTTAACAATCAAACACAAAATAAAATTAAACATCTCATTTCTAGTGTTTTATATGCAGATTAAATAGGTCTTAATGAAACTTTTGGCTTGTCTCCCGAGGCCACAGGAGGGTGCAATGAGCAAAATAATGCAGCGCATTTAAATTGTCAACGCAAGGAAATATCTGTCTATAAAAAAACATGCATTACGTCTAAATTAACTCATATAAATCAAATATAATTTCATAAATTGCATAAACAATTATGAACAAAACAGCATCATGTATTTATGCATTGCTTTATCTAAAGAGCCGAAGCGCCGATCACACAGACTGCATTTAAAAACATACGAGACGCAGTGGAAAGGAATAAACCTCCACAAATTCGTGACGTGTTTTCTAAAAGTTTAAACTGTTTTAACTTTGCATGGCTTTCTATACATCTCTTCTGTGAGACGCGAGTGCAGCAGTCATATTTGTCCGTCTAGAAATGCGCTGAATATGCGTTCTGTGTGAATGGCTTGGTTTCGGTTTTAACCTAATCAAGACCTTCTCCGCATTGGAGCTTCTATATTTCTCTAATGTTTTGAATGAATAACGCAGCAGCGGCGCGTCTCGTGGGCTAGACTAACAAAACATTAAAATCAACAACGTCACTTACATCATCACCACCGCATGACGCTCACTGACGCACTCCTAACATTCAAATGTTTATTTTAAATTCGACTAATATTCATTCTTTATTCACAATCTCCTCATCACAGGCAGACACAGCACTCAGCATGTGTTCGTGTTTGTGTGTGCTGCCTGCGTCACTCATAGCACGTGTCTATATCCTGCGCTATATCAAATATTTTTTCTATCGTTATCGAAGAAGGTGTACGTCAATGAATATCGATACCGTTTTATCGCCCAGGCCTAGTTACACACTTTACATATGAATAACAGCTGAGCTGAATTTGGTTCAATGGCACAAACGTTTAAGGAAACTCTATTAGTAAAAACGATGGATGCAATGCAGAATGTTAAGCATGATGATGTTTGTGATGATCTGCATTGGTTCTCAACTAGGGAGTAATTCTTAAACTTATTTCCATTTAGTTATATTAACAGTATCTCAAAACGCTAAAAGCAGAACACAAAAACAAGAACCACAATTCAGATGTAGGCCATTAAAAAGTTTATTCATTTTTATTACAACAGAAGAACCAGAGGTACATATCAACGCAGATATGTTTTTGAATACGGTCTCTGGATTTATAAAGGCTGAGAGCATGTTACTGACGCATCTCTGCAGATGTTTATATGATTACAGACCACAATAATCCTGTGTGAAGAACATCATCAGCTCACGACACGGACCACAATGAACAAACCCGTCCTGAGACCAAACCTGAACTCTCCAAGCATTCAACAGTGAAGTCAGTGTTAAATCTCCTCAGCATCAGCACAGATTTAACACGATCACCTGAACAATACAGCACAAGAGCTCCAAAGTCCACAACAACAAAACGTCCCTCAAATCCACTGGAAGCTCTGAATCTGCTCTTGTGAATATTTATTAAGTTTTTCCACACAAAGTTCTTTCATTGAAGACTATTTGAGGAGCCTAAAATGGTTCTTTTAAGGCATTTCTGTGAAAACCACCTTTTGCAATCCTTTATTTTTAAGATCTCACATTAATCCAAATGAATTCTGAATATTTCGTTTTAAAACTCTCTATACTGACGTTTTCAAACCCCAAACAAAACATGGATGGATGGATTTAGAAATACAGGCAAACCTAGTGTTGTATTTTTTAAATATGCACCAGTTTTGAGGTGTATTTGCTTCCATAACATGTCTTTTTCAGACTAATGGAAAGAAAACATCCAAAATACTCTTTAAGTGTTTGTTTTATTGCACTTTATAGATTTTTAATTGCAATTTAACAGAATACATTTTCTGTCATCTTTGCATGATTGCAAAATGAAAATTCTACAAAGTAACATTCATCTCAACATTTATCGTTTGAAAATGCAAAGAAGGATGCACAAACATCTACTTCTTGTTTTGCATCTAAAAGTAAACACCTTTGAGAGATCTGAAGTGCGATTTAACGTTCCACGGCTGCTTTAAGCAGCAAAACGGAAAGATGACGGCACGTCAATGAACCAAACAGACCAGATCCGACTGAACCGGCCTGCTGGGATCCACCTGTCAATCACACGGCGCGCTGAAGGCCGCAGGGGTTCGAACGCACACTAATGGAGCTCAATCAATGAACTCGACATCAGCTGAGTCCCTCTGAAAACACTGGAGCTCCACGAACAGAGCAGAACCATCAAAAGAAACATGTTTCTGATGATGAGACGACGAAAGACACTGTCACTGACAAAACTCAAAAGAGTCTTGCTTTCAAACGCATCTCAGATGTTCCTCACAAAACAGATCATAGGGTTTCCACACTCATGATTCCTGCGATAACAACTCAAATCAATCCATCTGTATATAGATTACACTTACAAAACAGACATTTCTACATGACCCACTACAGTAGTCAACATCTGAAGTGGATCAAAAAAGTTCATCAAAGTTGTCTCAAGACAAGAACACATTTTGGTTTTAGGTTTTAGGACAACTTTGATGAAAGGTTTTGATCCACTTCAAATGTTGACTAGTGTGTATATATATATACACACTACAGAAACGTCCATGTCTTTTAAAGCCAGAAACTAAAGGCAAAACTAGTCTTTTTTCACGCACTGGTCAATTTTGTGTTTTGACGTCTATTTTGCTTCCATATCATGTCTTTTCAGACCAGTGGAAAGAAAACATTCACAATACACGTCAAGGGTTTGTTTTATTGAACTTTATCTATTTACGTTTGAATTTTTTCTAATTGTAATCCATACTTTAAAAGTTTTTTCTCCAGTTCAGCAGCATTTACAAACACCAAAACTTACAGTTTTATTCCTCTCTATATTCTGAAGGATTTTACTGAGGGGTTTTGTTCAGAAATACATTCGCACTTATAAAGTTAGATATTTTATCATTAAAAACACGGTGAAATTGCATAATTAAACGGCTGTGGAGTTTTTTTCTCCACTCAGAAACAATTACAAAACACCAAAAATTAGTTTTATTCTCTCTATTATATGAAGGCATTTTACGGAGGGGTTGGTCAAAATCATTCGCATAATAAATTTATCTATTTTATTCATTAAAAACACGGTGAATATGCATATATTTAAAGGCTGTGAGTTTTTTCTCCACTTCAGCAACACTTACAAACACCAAAACTTAGTTTTATTCCTCTCTATATTCTGAAGGATTTTACTGAGGGGTTTGTTCTTGTAACATTCACACACTGATTTATACAACATTCTATTCCTAAAAATATAGCGAAAATGTGTTTATTTCTGTATTTTCTGATTTATGGAGTGATAAAAAGAGAAATCCAAAATCCCTTCAGTAAAAATCTTTAACTCTAATAGATCAACAAAATCAAACAAACATTTGGAACCTGGCTTTATCTGATGTCCAGATGCAAATCAGTGCACATTTACTTAGAAAACCCATACCTTGTACTGAGGAAAGCATTACTTAGGCTAATATCTCAGCTCCATTCACCTGTAGTGTCTTGCCTTAAATATGCATGTTTTCCAAGCTTTAAAAAAAAGCATGCTTTGGTTTGGCAAAGCTGTGGAAACCCTGCTGAATGAGCAAGTGTCTGCAATCAGACGTATGCGTTTCCAAAAGCTGGTCCCAGAATCCTCCTGCTCATCCGGGTCGGGTATCTTGGCACTCACAGACGTGACAGACGGTCTCCTTGCATGCTGCTGTCTGGCTCTTTAAACTCCTGAGGCCGGATCTCCTCACCTCGTTTGCATCGTCAGCACACTAAACATGGGACTATGGCATTTCCAGGGCATTCTTTACAGTATCTTGGAGTGCCATGCAAATATCATGGCATATACACATTGTATAGATATGGTTACATCAGGTTTTTTGGTTTATTTAAGGAAAATTCTATTTAACAGGCACCTTTCGCCATTGAAATCAATGAACCCTACTATAATATGGCAACATTATAAACGGCATATCATAATACTACCATGTTTTCTGGACAGATGCTGGTGTAAAATAATGCTAATATAATTTTGCATGGAAATTCCATGCTGTATATCTACACCAATCATTCAGAAATGTGTACTACAGCAAACGATGAACGCCATCATCCAAAGTAAAGCAGACGCAACACCAACATCAGCTCCAGAAGAAGAGAAATCAGAGCTTCAGCTGTATGTTTTTATGCATATGAGTCATGCATGATAAATACAGATGAATGCATTTGTGATGTGAGATGCTGAGAGAACCACGCCTGCAAACTCCACATGCACATCACCTGTGATCAGCAGCTTTATTTCAGGCATCTGGAACTTCACATGCAAGCGGCAGAAATGCAGTGTGTCTGTGAAATCACTAATGCATGAGCACAAACACACAACGGGCAGAAGGGAGAACACAGGCGATCAGCTGACAGCAATCGGTCAATAATCAATGTGAAACGCGATCGGATGATTATAGATGCATTAAACGCGTCGATGCGCGGAGACTCACCCAGCGAATACCGCGCGTGAGCGTCTGCTTCTCTTCTGAGGGTTTGGGCTCCGGGTTGTTCCGAGCATGCAGTTGTTGTGGGTTTGAGATCAGACAGTGCTATTTGGGCCTGTGGAAGAAGAGGAAATGAAATGAGATGAAAATGTCGCGGCGCTCGAGATTCTAGCGCTTCCACTCCGGTCCGCTGCAGCTCCAGTGACGTCACGCGCGAGACGCGCTACACTGTAGCGGACTAGATGTATATACAGAAATATGATATATGATACATTTTTTGATGTATCATGTGCTGTACATTTGATGGTTTGTATCCAGAAACCATATTTCCTTTATTTCGGAGCTGTCCTTCTTATCAGTTTTTAATGTTAAGTTTAATTTTTAACTTTGCTTTTAATGTCACAAATCAAACACACAAAAAATATTGTAAGTACAAACTTCCACTTTTTCCCCCAAAACAAAGAAATCCAACAGCAGGACTACACAATCCGAAAAATAAGAGCGCTATAAAACAAGTCAAAAATTAATTTGTTACTTATTTAATGTATAACTTATTTTTGTATGCCCTGACTGTAATCTGCATTATTTATATTTCATATAACCATCATCATCATCATCTCTCATTTAGCTCTACATCACACAGTGGCGTCATTTTTTTAATTAAACAATTAAATAATTTATTTCAGAAAGTAATAATCAAGCTCAATTCTGTATTATGTAGAAAGCGATGTCACAGCCACATCAATACAGTGAGATTTGTTTTACATTCATAACAAAAGAACCTGTAAATAAATTGCATTTATTTCTTTACTTCGTCTTGCATGCTTACTATAACGTATTCATATGTTTAAACATTTGATTAGATATTCGTATTGATTTAATAGTATTTCTGTTTAATATAATGTTATAATGCTGTGGCTGTACTTACATGATCTGAAACTTCACTGAATAAATAACTCTGAATCCGAGTCTCAAATAAACTTTAAATCCTTCTCATTCTTAACTCTAAACGTTTAACTACATGATAACTACATATTCATTCAAACAAGCGCAACCAATCAGAGGCTGATTGGTCACGTGGTGTTGCCCGAACGCGGAAGTAGCGCTGAAGTGGAATCGCTCGCCTCTCCAAACGCTCTTGGGCTCCAGCGCAGTGCGCATGCGCCAAAGCTCCACGCCACACCGCGGCGCCGCTGAAACGCTTCACGTCTGAATAGAAATCGATAACTTTCAGCACATGATGGAGTTCAGTAATGCAGCGTGTCCAAGTTCGAGTGGCCTCTCAATAAAATGAAAGGTTTGATCACAGATTGACGTTCGAGATGTTTGCGACCCCTGCTGGTGACACAGAGGAACAGCAGCGCGACTCAGGAGTTCAAGAACAGCAGCGGAGTCAAGATCACTAAAGACCAGACCACCAAAGACCACACTGGTCCAGAAACAGACATTTATTATTTTTTAACAATAAACAACAACAATGAAAACGCTTGAAATCAACTGTGATTATAGTCCCGCTAACAAACCTGTTCTGAAACGTTTTGCCAACGTTCTCATTAAGTCATAAAAACGCTATTTGTAAACGTTGTGAACATTCAAATGTCCAGTTTATTTCTGGTTATGCAACTATTAAGGAAACATTCCATTTGATCATCTTGCTAACATTATGGGAACGCTACTTTTGAATGTTTCTTTCTGAACGTTCTGAAAAAAAAAGGCTACATTTGGAAGCTTTGATCCAAAGCGACTTACAAATGAGTTCAGCTTCAAACTGTTTCAGAAACAAAGCTCCCAGAGCAATGTATAAATGATGTTTCTGTGCTACTGCTTTGAGAACATTATTAAAGACCTGATGACTTTGATCAAGCATTCCTGAAATCCTGATTCAGAGACGCTTGAGAAGTTTTGAGACCTGAATGAGTCTGAAAATAACTGCAAAATAGAATTGATTCACAAAGAAAGAAACTCTGAGACTCAAAGTGATTCTCCGCTGATGAATCAATCGACTTCAGCACAAAACTAATACAGGAGTGTGTCTTTATTCTCACGATAAAGCAGAACAAAAATACTCGATGTCTGCTTAAATATATTTGAATAGACCTAGATATGAAATGATTCTTATTAAACCTGGTGATGGAGTTCAGCAAAACTCAAACCTCGACCTTCATGAATAAATATAATGTTTTCTGGCACATTAAAGCGTGCTGATTCTCAGTGAGGGTCTTCTTACGTCTTACATCAAAAATACTCTTTTCATCACAGTGCATGTGAAATGTGAGTTCTGTGTGATAGTGTCAAGCTTATAATTTCACCCCCAAATCAAAATAAATAAGACATTCTGGATTTTTAAATTTTTTTTTGCATTGTGACATACATGCATAGGCTACATTTATTTATTTTCTGTATTATCTTAATCTATCAGAACTAAAATCATCACTCTTTTCGTATTCCCCCCCTCAATAACGATAGCTTTTATTGAAGAACATGCAGTTTTTAAAATTTTCTGGAATTATAAAATGTGTGAGTGGTTAACTAATGGAATATACTGACACACTCACTGTTTTAAACCCACATTGGGACAAGAAGAAGATGGGTCAATTACAGCACAAATACCTTAAAGGTCCCATATTGTGAAAACTGAAATTTCCCGGCTTTTTTCACGATTACTGAGGTCTAAGGGCTATTTAACTACCATATAAGTTTCAAAACAGTCAGTCCACAGTAAAATGCACACAGCCTGCATAAAGTAGCTGTGATTTTTCACGAACCGTTGTGACTTCCGTAAAAAGTTGACGTCAGAACTAAACAGTCACCGCCTTCAGGCACCACCCCGAGCACCGCCCACCGTCCCACCCTCCTTTAGCCACACCCCCAGACAACATCACGTCCATGCCATTGCTGAGCAACAACAACAACAACACGGAAACATGTGGAAAAGGTTAACTTTAACACAAAACCAGATCGGCTGACCTGTAACTTTACATCTCAATCAAAAGGTGGACATCGGAACGGATTGTTACTCTGAGCGTGATCACATCTAACTGTAACGTGAAAGTCAGACACCCCCGTTCTAATCCTACACGATGAAGATGTATATATTTTTCAATTTCAGCAGGCAACTATTTTTTACAGCTACATTATTGTTCCAGCCACATTTAATCACAACAATGTATATACAATTAAAAATTATTAAGCATATAAATCGTCAGTTTGTAGTTTTACACACATGCACACAGACATTACTTCATACGCGACATAGTCGTGAGATGCAAGAAACATATGGCAATAAATCTGTAGACGCACCCATAACAACAAAAGACAATACTTTATTAAACCTTTTCTGATAAGAAGTGTGCGCTGCCAACCGAGCATTTTGAACTGATCGTTTCTTAATTCTGTCCCAGTTGCCGCAGTGTCGTTTTATCGTGTTTAACCACAGCTGTCGTCGGTTTTTTGTCTGGCAGTGGCAGCAGATATGCGATCAGATTTGTAATTTGAGGCTGTATTACGTAGATTCTGGCACCCAACATCACAACAAGATGATATTTTAAGCTCCTTATGTAGCCGAATCAGCGCTGGTTTGAATGGGCCGCCTCCACTAGCGCTGTGACTCGCTGCCCCTAGTTACCGTGCGTCACTCAGAAACCAACAGGCCAATCAGAAGAGAGGCTCATGAATATTAATTAGACAGGCCACAATCGGCCTGTTCTCAGCAGAGCTCCTGAGAGAGGAGCTGTAAAAATATATTGAGATGGTTTTTGGTACTTATACCGCAAATATATATTCTTAAGGACATCAAAACCTAAAATAAAACTCCAGAAAGGTGTACAATATGGGACCTTTAAATAAGAGTGAACATTGTTTGTGATGTTTTTGAGGCCAGCAGAGAGCAACAGAGCATCACTGTGTAATGAAGAAGCACGGACACACAGCAGATCCTCAAGAGACTCTTTCCATCAAACACAAAGTGTCTTATGTCAATATATTGTTTTCTGTGAGCGAGTAAACAATTTTGTGATGATGTGATGAAGATCCAGTTCTCAAAAGCCTTGTGAACAAATGTTCTGTGGTGTTTACCTCCTCATTTCAGTGAGTTAAGCACGCATAAACGTAGTTTTCTCAAAAAACACAATCACGTACATGCCTGCCGCTCACATATTATTGCAGCAGTTTGTGCTGATTACAGTGTTATTAGACTGTAGCCATTAATATAAGCAACTGAAAAAAGCACAACCCCAGAGGGTTAACTTGTTTAAACCACACGCACAACATAAAACAACCAGAAAACCTCTCAGAAAAGTCACATTTCATCTTACAGTACTTGCATACATAATGCTGTTCAATTCTAGAGCATTTAACTCTATAAATATATTAATTATATTCATACAATTTAATTATGACATGAATTATATAAATATTAGGGCTGTGGAGGGATTACATTTTTTAATGATAAATCACCCCCAAAAGATATTTTAAATCATGTCTTGTTAAACGAGAAAAGCATTGAATATACATTACAAAAAGTTGCATAAGTAATGATAATAAATGGTATTAAAGTTTTTTTAATAATACTGAAATATGAAATGATTCTAAAAAAACCAAGTTAATATGAAACTAACGCCACCCCAATCAGTGACTGTCTTAATGAGTCATTGAGTCATTCGTTCAACTGATTCGTTCAGAAACGAAGCAAGTGACTGTCTTAATGAGTCATTGAGTCATTCATTCAAACGATTCGTTCAAACTAAGCAAGTGACGCCTTACCTGAGTCAGTTCGTTCAAATGGCTGATTCATTCAGAAACGAAGAAAGTGACTGTCTTAATGAGTCATTGAGTCATTCGTTCAACTGATTCGTTCAGAAACGAAGCAAGTGAATGTCTTTCTGAAAGAGTCATTGCGTCATTCCTTTATCACTGATTCGTTCAGAAACGAAGCAGTGACTGGTCTTAATGAGTCATTGAGTCAGGCGCTTTCCACTGATTTCATCTCAGAACCAAGCAAGTTACGTCTTAATTATCATTGAGTCATTCCTTCAACTGATTAAGTGGCAGAACCAAGCAAGTGACGGCCTCATTAGTCTTCGTCAACTGATTTCATTTCAGAAACGAAGAAAGTTACTGTCCTTTATGAGTCTTGAGCATTCGTCTCAACTGATTCGTTCAGAAACGAATGCAAGTGACTGGTCTTATGAGTCATTGATTCATTCATGTCACTGATTCATCATGAACCGAAGCAAGTGACTGCCTTAATGAGTCATTCTGTCGTTCAACTGATTCATTCAGAAACGAAGAAAGTGACTGTCTTAATGAGTCATTGAGTCATTCGTTCAACTGATTCGTTCAGAAACGAAGCAAGTGACTGCCTTAATGAGTCATGTCGTCACTGATTCTCAGAAACGCCGAGAAGTGACTGTCTTAATGAGTCATTCGTTCAACTGATTCGTTCAGAAACGAAGCAAGTGACTGTCTTAATGAGTCATTGAGTCTTCTTCAACTGATTCATTCAGAAACGCAGAAGTGGACTGCCTTAATGGTCTTCGTTCACTGCATGTCATTCAGAAACGAAGCAAGTGACTGCCTTTCTGAATGAGTCTCTGAATCATTGACTCACTCGATTCGTTCAAAACCACAGATTCGTTCAGTAATGAAACACTGCATCAGTGTATGGCATACAGGTCTGGACAGGGCCGTGCATTAAATGCATGAATCATTTTAATGTTATTTTTACCATAATTATTATTTTCATACCAAGAAGAGACCAGCAGATGACCTGAATCTGAACAACACAGACATGATGCAGCTTTAATTAAAAAACACTGAAGACTCGATTAAGACTCCAGTTCCTGGTTTTATTGACTCATCAGTGACGTTATTCTAGAGAAAAGTCCATGTCTCTGTAATCACTCATGGATAAAATATATATTTTTCTCATTTAATATTCTGTTTTATTTGGAAATATGTCACACCTATAGATGCTAAATGAACTGCAAACATAAAAAACAAAACAAAACAAAAGCGTGCACATCACTGGAAATGCTCTCAAACAGGCTTCGCCACAAAAATATTGATTATGAAATCAGAACATAAAAGTTGATACACCTAGGCTCCAAGAATACATAAACTCAATAGTCTGTTATTAAATGTATGTATTTTTGGAGCCTAGGTGTGCTGACTTTTTTCTGTTTTTTATTTACAAACATTAAAAAAACAATTACTTTTACAATTTAGTTTAGTTATTTTTATTATTATTATTATTTTAAATGTCTATAGGCCTATATTTGTAGTATTTACATTAATTTTATACTAATCAAATGAGAAATGTTGCCCTTGGCAACTAGCTGATTATAGAGATACTATAATAAAAACTATGGTTTATATGTTTTATCATAACCCTGGGTCATATATAATCACAATTTCATTAAGATTTTCACATAACTAATTCCGGCCCACTTTGACTGGTGTGTAACACAAATTATTTAATACTTGATTCATTTTTATTTCAATCAGAATTTTAGCGTTAAATTGACCATTAATGCATATTTTTAGGCCTTTAACTCGTTCATCAATTCTAGAAACATTTACACAATTTCTAACCAACTTTACAAACCATTTGAAATAAATACATGTATGAATAAAGTATCTCAGAACTGAACACATTATAACGGTAACTGTAAAGTAAGGTTTCTTTAGTTAACTGCACTAGATAATACAAACTAAACTGATGAACTAAAGCAGTTTATATTAATTTCAGAATTTACTAATGCAATATTGAAATCAAAAGATGTACTGTATCTGTCAGTATTATTTAATGGACCTGAGTTGACATGAACTAACAATGACCAGCTGTATTTTTACGAACTAATATTAACAAAGATGCATTACTAATGGGAGCTTATTGTAAAGTCAAATCATCATAATTATAAAAGAATGAGCAACACGTTTCAGATGGAGTTCAGCTGACACGAGCGTGAATGAATGAAGAACTGAATCAGAGGTTTATTCTCACTGACACAGTTTTAACACCTGAAAGCAGGACAAACGGTGAGATGACATAACAGAGAGAGAGAGACAAAGAGAGAAAGAGAGAGAGAGAGATAGAGAGAGAGAGAAAGAGAGAGAGAGCGAGCAAGAGAGAGAGAGAGTAAAGAGAGAGAGAGAGAGAAAAGAGGGCGAGCGAGAGACTGAGAAGCTGAAGAGAGAGAGACAAATAGAGAGAGGAGAGAAAGAGAGAGGATAGAGACTAGAGCGAGATAGAGGAGAAGCAGGGAGAGAAAGAGAGATACACAGAGAGAACAAAAGAGAGAGAGAACGACTAGAGAGAGACACCGAGATGAGGAGAGAAGCGACAGCGAGACAAGAGAGAGAGAGAGAAGGAAAGAGGAGAGATGTGAGCGATGTGTGCTAAGGAAGGATTATTGTTATCTCAGGTCTGTCCGTAGCTCCACAACCCAAAGCTTTTATCACCCCTGCCAAAGAGGTATATATCCACCAACCACAGACACACACCACCCTCAGCAGATGATAAAGATCATGCAACCATCAAGCACCATATGTGCTATATCCACACCTTGATGACCAACACACAACCTTCACGGCCTTACCCTAGAAGTCACCCTGCGCCAACACAACACACACACACACAACACCACAACACACCCTCTTCTCTCCTCTCTCCTCACGATCTGCTCCTCACCACCCACACACGATACACCCACACACACCCTCTCTCTCTCTCTCTCTCTCCTCTCATCTCACACACACACACACACACACACACACTCTCTCTCCTTCTCTCCCCTCTCTCTCCCCCACCTCACACACACACACACACACACTACACACAAACAAACAAACCAACAACCCACACACACAACACACACGCAGGCTTGTGCAATGCCATACACACGCAAGGCCGAACCTCTTGACAGGGTGATGCGCACGGGCCAGCGCGGTAATAGACTTGCTTGCAGCAAATCCTTCAAGCGTACACAAAGCTACACCAAAACTACTCCCGATGACTGAGTCACCCCCACACCCCACACACACACACATTCGTTTTTTAATGTCTTTTATATTTCCTCTTCCTTTTTTCTTACTTTTTTTCTATTTTTTGTTTTAATTGGACTATATGCCTTATCCTTATGCTAGTATTCCTGTTTTATTATTTTTTACATTTGTTTTGTATGTCTATTTTTATTTTATTTAGATTTTGTTCAATTTTAGTAATTTTGTTTGCATGTTTTAAAAATATTTTAACTTATAATTTAAGTTTTGTAGATAATAATTAGCTGTATTTTAAATTTTGTTATTAGTTTTTGTTTTTCATACGCTATATTACAGTATGTATCAATATATATACATGCATTTAGTATAATATAATGAATAGAAAACGCTCTTTTCTGGCGACACAAGTTGAATTTCCCTTATGGCTGCATTACAACTGATAATTTACATTCTGCATTACATTACATTTATGCATTTAGCAGATGCTTTCATCTGAGAGAATCATATGCAATTCATCACAGAGCAGACAATATTTATCGAGTGCAATGTGATAGAAAGCTGTGTCTGAGAGTGTGTTTCTGGACGGAGCAGCTCTGTTTATGTAAATCTGTGTGTGTGTGTGAGATGTGCATTGTTTGTTTCGTGCACTTGCACGGCTGTGGAAGTGTTTATGTAAAGTGTGGCACAGTGAGGAAAGGATAATTACAGAGTGAGACAGGACAGGATTACAGATGCCAGCCAAGCAGAGTCAGACTTGTTCAGCTTGTATGTGAATGTCTGTCTCTCTCTGCTGGGTGGTGCGTACCACACATAAGCCAAAAAACGATGCACAATATCACTTATTTGGTCGTCCTTTCATGCAGGTAAAAGATCTGACTGAGACGTCACTGCGGCCCATGATTCCCAGCATCTGCACACGATAAGACAGGAAGAGAAACCAAATGACTGGAAAAATATCACTTGCTGCTTGAAAAATACTTTTGCATTTGATGCAAAAAAAACACAACATACTGCAAAAGACAAGCTTGCATTTAATTGCAAAAAACAATGCAGCAAACAAAACCAAACCATTTTTTTTCTGCAACAGATTTTTGGCAGTGATTCTTTCTTTTAGGTTGCAGTGCATCCATGGAAGTGATCCCTTTTAATGTTTTTCTAAAAAAAAATTCAATTATTTGGTTTTGTTTACAACATTGCAATACATGTTTGTCTTTTAAAGTGCATGCATTTTTGGAAATAGCACTAAAAATGGGCAATTTTATATGGTTGTTAGGTAGGTAACAGAAAAAATCCCATGCAACCTGAAGGCCAAATCAAACTGTGCAACAATGCAAACTTCACAAATCATCACTGCAATCTGAAATTTATTTCTGTACGCTTGGAATGAATTCATTTTTATTTTATTTAAAGTAACAAATTTTACTTTAGGAATTTTAGTTTTAGTTTAAGTTATGATGACCCGTTTCATACATAGCACACTTTCCAGCAAAATCAAAGAAAAGTTTAAAAAAAAGGGGAGGTTTGATGGTTCCAGTAATATAAAATTGTTTCATACATAACACAATTCGGTTTGATAAAATTTTCATGAGAGCACTAATGCAGGTCCACACCTTTGAAGCTTTAATACAGTATTCTAATCTATGACTTTTATTTCAATCAAATTTTAGCTAAATTGACATGAAATTCATATTTTTAGGTCCTGTAACTGTACCCATTCTATGAACTTTTATTGTTATTTTATTTTTGAATTTTATAATCCACTTAGCAAGCTCATCTTGAAATACAAAAATAAATCTAATCTATCTTAGTCATTTCTACCTGTATTCTAACACGGTAGTCCAAGTCAAAAGTGTCACCACACAATTCGAAACTCCCCCTGATTAATCATGGCATGTCAACTTTAACACACTTGGTTTTTTCTATGGTGTAACACATAAACCGTTATTTTACTGCGTGTGTGAGTGGTATGTGTGTGTGTGTGTTGGTTAGTGAGTGTGAGTGAGTGTGTATTGGTGCTTGTGTGTGTGTGATGATGTTAGTGGTGTGTGTGTGTGTGTGGTGGTTGTGTAGTTCGGTGTTTTGTGGACGTTAGTGCTGATGGGTGTGTCGAGTGTGTGTTGGTGTGAGTGAGTGTCGAATGAGTGGTGTGTGTGAAGTGCGTGTCTGTGTGTGTTGTGTGTGTGGTGAGTGTGATGAGGTGGGGGGTGTGAGGTGGTGTGTGTGGTGAGGCTGTGTGTGTGTGTGGTGGTGTGTGTGAGTGTGTGTGTGTGAGTGAAATGGTGTGTGTGTGATGGTGTGGTGGAGTGGGGTGAGTGAGTGTGGTGTGTGAGTTGGTGTGATGAGTGAAGTGGGGTGTTTGTGTGAGTGTGAGATTGTGAGTGAGTGTGTGTGTGAGTGTGTGTGTGTTTGCGTGAGTGTGAGTGAGTGAGTGTGTGTGTGGTGAGTGAGTGTGTGTGTGTGAGAGACTGAGTGAGTGAGTGTGTGTGTGTGTGTGTGTGTAGTGAGTGAGTGTGTGTGAGAGAGAGAAAGTGTGTGAGTGAGTGAGTGATGGTGTGTGGTGAGGAGTGAGTGAGTGATGGTGGCTGTGGGTGGTTGTGTGAGTGAGGGAGTGTGAGTGAGTGTGTTTGTGAGTGAGTGAGGGTGTGTGGTGAGTGTGTGTGGTGTGTGTGTGCGATTGTGATGTTTTGTCTTGTGTGAGTCGTGTGAGTGAGTGAGTGAGTGAGTGATGTGAGTGAGTGTGTGTGTGCGTGTGAGATGTGAGTTGTGTTTGTGGTGAGCGAGTGAGTGTGTATCCTGTGTTTTTATGACTTGTTTATCAGTATATATAAAATATTTTAATTACTTTGGATTGAAAATGAACATATCAGTGAAAGAAACATACTGTTTTTACTGTAAAATTAAATTCAGTCCAGCAAAACCCTCAAATGTTGCAAGCGTATTTTTTTTCACAATATAGTTCTGAAACTTTTACAGCAAATCTCATGGGTTTACAGTGATCTTGGGTAACAGCAGAAACAGATCGAGAAGATCATCAACTGGGTCACGCAAACAAATATCAGCCTGTGCTCTATCTGTGTCTGAGTCTCAGCAGCGAGTGTCTGATTACACCAAGCTCTCCCAGGAATCCATCCTGAAGGAGTCACAGACCCTCGCATCTCTGCAGAGATCAGGACAGCGCTGCGCTCATACACTTGTGTGCTGATGCGTGCTCAAACAAAGCAAAAACAAAAAAAAGAGGCTCGGGAACACAAAAACAAAAAAAACTGGAAAAACCTGGTGTTCAGCCCCAACCCAGCTGAGCTCTCACGCTAACACACTCTCGCACGCCAGCGATCCGCTCTCACGCCACACTCCAGACGCACTCTCATTCATCAATTAACCAATTAACATGGCTGATCTGATGCTCGGTTGATGTAAGTGCATCTGCAGCCGTCTAGATTAGTTCTTCACCTCGGTCTGATAAACTCGGTCTCATGAAAATGCGTATAAATAAATAGTACGCCAAATAAAAACAAAAAACTTGTGGTATTGATATGCAAAAACGGACTTTGGCGTGTATATGCTATTTCCTACGCGTGGTAGGTTTTCGGGTTGTGGTAGAATCGTAGCAGTTCACTCCAACAAATTTCGTATCGTGTGATTCACCGCAAAACTGCGTATCATATGCACGCCAAAGTTAATGAGTTATTTAAAACTAAAAACATTAAAAAGAGATATTTCTGTTACTTGAACAATACATAACTGAATGTATCCATTTATAAAATACATATATAGATATTCTTATATACATATATATATACACCACACACACACCACAGCTTTTTAAAACACTGCATTTAAAAAAATTACATACATATATAAATCTATCAAAATAATATAATTTTTTCCAAGACAACCTTTTTTATTTTTTTGTATAAATTGAATGTCTCTTAAAACAACTTATAAAAACTGAAATACAATTATATATTTTTAGATATAAATGTAGATATATTAAAATAAAACAGTAACATAAAATACAACAACAATGAATAATGACTTTAAAATGAAAATGGTTATTATAAAAATAAAAACGAATTAAAAACTAGAATATTCGTCTTAATTATACTAAAACATCACAACGCTAAAACAACACTGAATAAATATAATATAAATGGAAAAAAGTCCAAAGCCACTTTTTACTTAAAAAGTCCAAAAGAGAACGATTGCTGACATGCTTCCTTCTTTGCACAAAGAAAACAAAATATATTTTTAGGCCTATTATGCTATTTTTGATGACAATTAAACATTTTCCTACAAATTCTCATTTATTTAATGTGTATAGCTTCTCATTATTGTTAATGGCGTATCTCAATAGATGCTCATTACTTTGATAGTGATTTTCAGTAAAACAATTGTTTTTATATTTAAATCACCTTTTGCATTTCCCATTAGATGATTGCTATTTTAATAGTGATTTTCTAGTGTATTAAATTAAAATATTACTGTAACACAATGATTTTTATTTTACATTGAAATCACTTCAATTTGAAGGAAGCACATAAGGTGCTACCATGCATAAATCATATTTCATTGTTTTTGTCAGGTTACAGTAATGAGAATGGGGTTTTCTCCATCGGGCTGCTTTTTCTTTTGATTCTGGAGTGAAATGTGAACCGGACATGTTCTTGGCAGGTTTCGGGGAGATTCATGCTCTTACCAGAAGTCCAGTGATTCACTGATACGGTTACGAGAGAAAAGCTCGGATTTCATGATGTGCAGCTCAGACCGAAAGCTGGAAGTTCCCCGGAATCTCCTCGCAGAGGAAACATATCAATAAATCAATCAGAGAGTCCTTATACTTTCATGCTGACATCACCCGAGTCTCATCCTTCCAGAAAACGTCCCGCATGAGCATGCACTAGCATCACAAGGCAAATCTGAGACTTTGCATGACCCTTTAATGACAAATATAACATAATAAATTTAATTTATCATAATATGTCAATATGCATGGTCTCTAAATGTAAATGTCTCGCATTAGCAACACTTGCAAAGTCCAAAGATTTTAATATCAAGATACAATTACGTGCGATTCCAACCACACACACCTATTTGAGCGAGAAACTGATCAACATAAGTGATTTAAGGATAAAATAATTAACAAATACTGCTAATAGGCTCATATACTATTCAAAGCAAAAAACAACCTTTTAATTTCCCACTGACAGATATTTGTTATTGTTAGGGGCCAAGCCCAAAGGGCTGTAGCCCCTATTGTATCCGTATGTTTTATTCTTCTTCTTCTTCTCCTATGGGAGTCTATGGTAGCCCTATGAACGGAATATAGGAAAATTATGAAAATTGGCACACTTGTAGTGATGGCCATGAATAGTGATCTGACCAACTTTGGGGTCACTAGGACCAACTCTATAGCGCCACCACCAGTTCAAATATTCAACATTGAAATGGTAATAACTCCTGAACCCTTGATTCTAGAAAAATTAAACTTAGTACACATGATTACTCTCTTCATGGAGATCACATTCAATACATTACATTAAGACTCCACCCATTACAGTAGCGGGCATTTTAAAAAGTACAGTAAATAGTCTATTCCGTACTATTCCTTCAAAATTGATCAAATTCTTCCCAAAATGGCTCAGATGATCTTTGCACTGAACTGCACAGACATGACTGAACCAATTTTTTTTATTCATCTTTGTTCAAAAGTTAAGTGAAGTTGTGAACTTAACAAGGTCAACCTGTGTTGGTTTTAGAGGCCTGTAATCTGGGCAAAACTTTGGATAATCAAAACCCAATATTGGTAAACTCTTCATCAACCCCTTGATCTTAGGGCCCAACCAAAGTTGGGAAAGCGCCACCTGTCGGAGATACCCAAAAAGCACATTTTACTTATACTTTTTGAACCTTAGTCGAAAAAAGTTGTAACGCCGAATCTGTGGATGTCAATTTTGCCAGGATTGATTAAACAACCTGTCTGCCATTTTGAAATTTGTCATAAATTGCAATATCTTTTGAACCATTTGACATATCAGCACAATAATCAGTGGAGATCATCAACACCATGTCCCCGAGGTACCTCAGAGGTTTGAAGACAGCGCCACCTAGTGTTCCAGAGATATAACGATTCTTGCTAAATGTTGTCCAAATTTTCTTATTTTTATGTCATTTGGTTCCCTTGGTTATGCTGTATCTGATGATGTCTCATTTGTCATTTTCCAAAAGGGTGTCTGTCAGCCATATTGAAGTAAATGAAAAATAGTTTTTTTGCTACTCTTCTCACAAATTTAGATAAATTCTTCCCAAAATTTGCTCATATGATCTTTGGACTGAGCTGCACAGAAAAGACTAAACATAATTTTTTTAACTACTGGTGAAAAACAAGTTGTGAAATGATGTTGTGAACTTAACGAGGTCAACCTGAAATTGGTTCAGAGGCTGTATCTCGGCCTAACTTTGATTAATCGAAACCAAACTTGGTATGCTTCATCAACAACATGATCTGAGGGCCCATGCCAAAGTTGTGAATAGCGCCACCTATGGGTCATGAGATACTAAAAATGCACATTTTGACTTATAACTTTTGAACAGTTAGTCAGAAAACATGATCATGGTGTCTATGGATTCCTTGGGTCATGCCGAATCTGAGGATGTCAATTGTGCTTTTGTGTAAAATGCTGTCACGATTTTGTGAGTTTATTCTACCACCTTAACCCTTCTTCTGCAGCCTGTTGAGTGTGTGTCACCTGAGTGGTGCACTCTGCTAAGCTTCTGGCCCTTAACCACTAAAGTTGTCGGTTCGAATCCAGGGTGGCTAATGTTGCTTCTGTTCCAGACATTACATTTTCTGTGCGTTCGTATTTAATCAGAAGCGTGTTTTTGGTCATTCTCATCTGAACTTCTGTCCAATTTTGAAGTTCTGTACTTCTGAACCTATCTGTTCTTCTTTATGTATGTTCCATTTCTGCTGTTTTTGCTCTTCCCGCTCTGCGCTGCGCTACAGCCCTTCTCGGGCTTGGCCCCGGAATCGCTGCTTGCAGCTATATTTTTAATTGATTTTGTCCCATTTCTCAGAAAACAAGACTTCACATGTTTAACTTGCATCTGCAGTAAACGTATCTTGATTTAAGGATGCTTAGAAATTAGAACTGCAATTCAAGACAAAATACTTCAGGAAATATCTCACTTTGTCTTTTCAATCATTTCACCTTTAATGCCCATGAACTTTTTTCTGCTCTTATTTAAGACGCTTTAAGGCCTTAATTTGTGAAAATATGAATTAAGACTTCTGTAATGCATCAAATTTGGCAGATGCTTTCATCTAAATTCATGGGACGTGTTATAGTTGTTAACGGAGCCCACGAGCTAAGGAACACATGACATAATTTCTGCATCATTTATGTAAACATGCAAACACACGACGCAACAGCTGACATATTTACAAGCCTAAAGTCAGTTTACAGTAAATCACACCAGAGTTCCTCATCGATACCGGAGGAGCTGCTCGAGAGGAGGCGTCAAGACATTTGTTGAAACGCTCTCAGGTTCTCACACTCCAGAGATTGACAGACAGTCGGAAAAAAGTGTCAGCCAAGAACAACGCCCACGTGACAGCGACCAATCAAGAACAGGAAGGAAGCGACAGGAATATTAGGGCAAGGGCAAAAAACACCTTAAGTAAACTTCCAGCTTTTGATGCATGTGCAAAACAATCGGAGTGTGAAGAGAGGGCAGGAGAGGCTCCACAGCGGAAGAATTTCGAGGAATATTAAGCAATCTCTGTGTAATGAATCTGTTACCACAGAAAAATTCAGCTTTCAAACAGAAGGAAGTTTAGTCGATGTGTGTGTGTGTGTGTGTCCGACAAGCTCTTAAGGTACAATGGAGACTATAGGGCAAACATTGAACATGAATACACACACGGTTACAAAATAATAACCACAATAGACCGATTGTTAACAACAGGGTCAGTTAGTATATGTCTCCTGCCATGGATCAAAATCGCTCAAAGACCGATTTATATTTAAAATCTTTAAACCTATTACAGATTTTGTGTGGTGCGCGGAAGTGTCTTCTGCTCACAGAGGCTGCATTTAAATACAGTAAATAGTGAAATATTATTACAGTTAAAATAACTGTTTTCTGTGTGAATCTCTGTTAATCTGTAATGTATTTCTGTGATGCCCAGCTGTATTTTCAGCATCATTACTTCCAGTCTTCAGTGTCACATGATCTTTTCAGAAATCATTTAGAACTATGCTGATTTGCTGCGCGAAGCACATCTAGGCCTGTGATTCAGTATTTGGATCTGTCACCTGCATGAGACCCTTCTAATAGTCTCCCTCAAGCACAATGCACACCTTGACATTTTTTTTGTCCTTTTCGATTGCTGCTTGTCAGATTGTATGAAAGGACCCCTTTGAGGTCTTGCGTTAAAAGCAAGGCCGGAATAAGAACCTGAGACTCTGGACATGATTGACTGGATGTTCTGACATACTTTTGGCAGGAGAAATTGAAATGTAACCATAGGCTTGTGTTGTTAATGTAGAAATCACGTGACACGAGGCTTGTGTTGTTAATGTAGAAATCACGTGACACGAGGCTTTAGGTTTTGTTACGTGGGAAAATTCTTACACTTACCGAAGGTCAAATTGTAGTGTCCCAACTAAGTAAAAGCCTATACTTTCACTGCTTCAATCGCGACGCGGCAAACCTTCCGGTCTCTTCGTGAAACCAACACGGAAGTGATCTTAAACTGTCGACTCATCGACGTGGCTGCTAGAGGCGGCTCTAAAAGAGAGTCCCCAGTCCCATTAACCCCCCCCCCCCCCCCCCCATGTTAAAAGACACTGTACATCAGAAAACTTTTTTTTTTTTTTTTTTTTTTTACAGCCTGGTACAAAAAGTGTTTTTTGGTCTATATAGCTAATTTTGCCCTTCATGTCAACTGTGAGGGGGGTGAATTTTTTTCATCCATTTAAATTATATTAAGCCTTTAATTTCTGCATAATTAAGGGCGTGGCCACTGGAGTGACAGGTGGATTGCCGCTGCTGTCACCACCGTTGAGCTAGGTGGGCGTGGTTTCAGCAACCAGCTTCTGCCTCTTTGCCCATTTTCGATTATTCGAGAGTGACGTGCCGCCAAGATGGCGACGGCTGGCTCCGCCCACTTTTGAGCTTCAAAAACTCTCTTCAGAAACCTACGGGTGACGTCACGGACACTAAGTCCATGGTTTTTTGTTTGTTTGTTTTTTACGGTCCAATCACATGCACGATTCACTTTGCGTGTCGGAATGTTCAAACCCCCAGATCTTACTTTACGAGTAAGTTTTTTTTTATCAGACTTATTCAGTTACATTTTTAAATATCCAGTCATACAAGTAATATGAAAACAAATTATTTCAGGAAAATAAAATATTTGCCATATATGTGTGCACTATTCTTCTATTATCATATTGATATTCGTACTAGCATTTAATGCCACAGTTTAATGGGTAAATGATGCAAAATTCACTTTTCCATGGTCAAATTCAATAAACACACAGACTTTTATTTGTGCACGTAACATGAAATTACCTATGGAATGTGTGGTGGGTGCTTCGATATAATAATTTGTTCTATCGTTTTACTAAATCATGGGCATGAAATAATTAATTCCCTCCTTTTACTAATCGTGCACATGGCATTACTAAATTGTGGCCATGTTTTAATTGAATCAAATTGAGCGAACAAATTATATCGTGCAATGCTCACATTTCAAAAGCCCTTTTTTTTTTATTTAGAAACTTATACACTAGAAAAGTACTGAATGTTTAAGCCAGCCTTGATTAAACTTAAGCAAAATCATTGTAAGCAAACAAAAACAAACTCTCAGTAGAACACTTTTAATCTTATAATTCACTAAATAGTTTTTTTGTCTCCCTCTTATCCTTCCTCTTCCATCCATTAAGGTCTGGAATCCTTGCGGGACAGTGCCCACTCCACTCCAGTGCGCTCCGTGTCCCATAGCGACTCCTTCATCCCACGTTCGCGGAGCCAGGCAATGGATTCGGGCGATGGGACAGCGGTAATCTCCGATGAGACCTACAGTCCCTCCGACAGTGTGCTGCCCACACCGGTGGCTGAGCACAGCCAGGAGCTGGCGGTCTCACGCCAGATCAACGGAGCCCCCTGCAGCATCGAGGAGGAGAAAGAGTCAGAGGCAGGAACACCCACCGTGGGCGACGTGACTGAGTTAGGAGTGGACAGTAGGGTGGCAGGTGCAGTGCAGAGCGCTCAACTCAGCGAGACGGAACAGGTGAATAAGTTTGTTTTAAGTGTACTCCGTCTGCTCCTTGTGACCATTGGACTCCTCTTTGTCTTGCTCCTCCTCCTCATCATCCTCACCGAGTCCGACCTTGATATTGCATTTTTACGTGATATCCGCCAGACCCCCGAGTTTGAGCAGTTCCATTACGAATACTTTTGTCCCCTCAGACGGTGGTTTGCCTGCAAGCTCCGCTGGGTGGGCGGGCTGCTCATTAACAAGTGAAAATGAGGCACTAAAGCTCATAAAGCCTCCCTTGTTGGGGTTGAGAAGACGCTAAACATGTGGAGAGAGAGATGGAGGGCATCGACCTGTCCCATGAACCCAGCTTCTTTCATGACACTCCTGCTGACACACGGGGGACCACCAGGCCCACAGCTCCTCTTCTCTTCCACTTTTAGTTCTTTCTCCCCCGTCCATTTTTACACCTTTATTTTTGTCTTCTTTTTTTACAAAGACTATTTATTTATTAATTTTTTGGTTTCCTTATTTTGGATTTCAGGTCATTTCAGGTATTTTATTTTTTACAAAAAATAAAAAATAAAAATAAAAACAATTCTCAATTCGAAGAATATATCGTACCTTAAATAGGGAATATTAAATATTTTGCTGCAACAAGAGAATGTTGCCTTCATTTATATTTATTTTAAAATAATAATTATTAAAGTCTTATTAAAGAATGTGGTGCATTAAGTCAAGTTGGTATGGTATAGTAGGTTTGGAAAGCATGAGAAAGTTGAAAACCAATGCTTTTCTGAGTTTATGCATAATTCATATCCATCCGTCATTTAACTCTTAG
The DNA here is from genome assembly GCA_018155175.1 of Sinocyclocheilus anophthalmus. Classification (NCBI taxonomy): domain Eukaryota; kingdom Metazoa; phylum Chordata; class Actinopteri; order Cypriniformes; family Cyprinidae; genus Sinocyclocheilus; species Sinocyclocheilus anophthalmus. Next base: position 162,555 of record JADLZN010010881.1, read on the forward strand.
TAAATTCTGATGGCTGCTATAATTTACCACATCAACGATCAGATCAGCAGAGGGTTATATGTAAGGTAAGAATCTGCAAGTTATTTTGGAAGCGAGAGCTGAGGAAAGACTGGAAATGATGTTATTTGAATAAAAACTGATGGGTACATTTGAATTCTGTATTTGGTGGCTTGAGTTTTAGGGTGTCAAATACGTTTTAGGAATATAATTGTGTTTAGGCGGTAGCAAGCTGTGAAGTAGGATTCTTTTTAAAAAGGTTCTTTCAAATGGATACAGAAAAATGAATTGGCATAAATTGTATGTCATGTCATGTGACCCAATAGTGTCAGTATCTGTTAAAGTTATCATGAATGATTTAAAAGTATCTAGCACCCATAGATCCAGTCTAGCTACAGTAGATGTGCAATACTGTAAGGGTTTGGTTTTTAAGAACCAAGTATTTTTTTTTTCATGAGTACGTGTATTTGCTTTATTATAATTATTTTTTAATTTTCCATTCTGAATCTCTCAATCGAAAGAAATCCCATTGTATAAAGTAATTTTTTTAATTCCATATCAACCTTGCTCTTAAGTTGGTATTTTGTGGATATCATGCTATTATTATTCTTAATTACAATAACAATGCTGTACTTTTTGTACAAAAAGTAGTTAGTTTCCTAATATATCGACAGTTTTTCCATGTATATTTTAACAGAAATTGAAATGTTATTTTGTTATTGAAAATTAAATTATACCTTTTTTTAGCTCTGTGTTCCAGACGAGGTCTAGAATTGATGGCGTTTCTGTCAAGGGAAACACGGGAAAGATTTTTATCCAGATCCACAATCTATTTCCAATTCAGTCACTTAACCGGTAATGAGAAAACCATCCCTGTGCTTTGTATATTAGTAACGGCACTGCATTCGAACAGTACTGATGACTTTGTACACAGTTTAGCCAAAAGACCGTGTATGCTCATATTTTAATTGATGTTTTTGGCAATATGTACTAAAAGGCCAGGTTTAGTCTTTAGTACACTACGTCCTGATTAGTCTATAGTATTTATTTGAAGACCGACGATTCTTCCAGTGGCATGCCAGTTGGACAGGGGTTTTATTTTATCATACGTGACCTATTTTATGCCTGCCCCTTTGAAACTGCTATTGATGTAATTGTTTTTGTATTTAAGAAAGCGAAAAATAGAAGAAGCAAATGCAACATGCAGAAGGAGCGGACTTCTTTTTGTGTGCAGTGAAAGAGACCAGAATTGAGAGACAAGTAACAGCCAGTGATAATTACCGTAGTAAGGGGGATGTTTTAGATCTTACATTGGTATTCATACTACGATAAATTACAATTGCAGCTTTTAAGTATAGCATTAGTTTGTGGCAGCTCACAAGCTTGGCTTTACTAGTACAGTTATTTTAAATGAACATGCTTCAATCCTCCAATCACAATCTGCTGTTGTGTATGAGGCCAGAATCACTATGGTGCTAGTGAACAAATTGTCACGGTGGCTGAGATGTGTTTTAGGAAGCGGCTGACTGTAACAGTAATGTGTTTGACTAGCCGAATTGGGCAGTCGGGTCATATGCCTTTATAACCATTTTGTAGAACCGCTGTCTTCCACCGACTACAGGAGCTGAAACCGGTATTAGCTATGACAGACAAACATGAGGTGCATGGACAACCGTAGCAGAAATGGTTAAAAACCGCTAATACATGGAAAAGAGAGAGAGCCATTGGCGTTGTATTCATGCATGACAACCTTGACAAGTATTCATGCATGCATTTATAACATCTCTGATGTGCCAAATTATAACAGCATCCATTTATATTTTTGAAGAATCTGATCAAACGGTTGTTTTCACAGTACAATAATACAGAAGGGTACTTACTTGCTATTGATGATGAGTTTTGATTCAGAGTATCAATAAATGGATTTTGAGCAGAGAAAAAAAAAATGCTTGGAAGACGAGTAAAGGTTTTGAAAAATAACAATTGAAGTGGATTGCATTTTACTCATTGACAGCATTATGTAGCCTCAGTGGTCAGTCCTGCATGGCAGCGCCGGTCAATAAGCAATAACCTGAATTATAGAATCATGCGGATGAATCATTTTGATGGTTTTTGTGTTGTTGTGTAGCAAGTCAGACTACCTGATGTTTTCTAAGGAGTTTGGAAGTTGGACATAAAATTGCATTAACTAAAAGGCTCATTTTATATGATGATTATTGCCAAAATTTGCTACATTTTATACTCATTGTAAGCACTCGTCATCTTGTTTGGATTCTGAACTGTCAGTGTCCTGCTGCTCTGAAGTTCTACGCTTCTCTTCATCCTTGAAATCCTACTGCACACGTTTCAACTAGCGCGCTCCTTCCTAGACTAGCAGATCAAGGGCAATTGCTACTACTGTACTTGTGAGCTTCTACTTCGTTCTTTTGTCTCTAGACAGTTTATTTGTACTGTACGGAATGGCCAGGTCTGACTGTGATGAATGCAAGGATCCTGTAAAGGACAATTATCAGCTAAATTGGCTCATTTCTGTGATCAACTACCTGGGTTATTTCACAAGGTCCCTCTGTGAACTTTGTACAGAAATATTTTTATGCTGCTTAGTATGCAAGTATAATGGAATTTGAACATTTGCCATGACACATATATATATATATAAAGTGACTTTCAGGAGTATTACTGTACACTGCAGATAAAGCACTTCACTGGCTTCAAATATACATTAACAGCATGAACAAAATGTTACAGCTTCAAGCAAACCTATTAAAGAAGGTGATTTTAATGTTCAAGGTCTGGTGTTGTTGGCTACAGCTGTTAGATTCTGGTTTACAGTTGTGAAATCATATTAAATGGTTGCTGACCTTTAAGAGTTTGAGCTTTAGAGATTTGGACCACATTCAAAGTAAGTTCAAGATGTCCTTTATGTTCATAAAAGGGATTCCTAAAGGTAATTCAATGAACCACTTGCATTAGACAGCAGCTGTGTGACGTTTCAGATCGACTCAGTTAGGTTCTGATAAATATTCTACCAGGGACTTTAAATTTCATCATCATTAGATTGAACTGCTACTTATATGCTTGCATAAAAATTTCCAAATTATTTGGTAAAATCTGACTTCACCTGAACCGTAGCTTTAAGATTCACTATGGCGCTGAGATCAGTGGTGGCAACACGCTTCATTTACTGTACTGTGCTTTTGTCACTTTGCCAGCCTCCACAGTCCCCTCAACAGATATGCATATACATGCACATTTGTTTATGCATAGATGTCTGTCTGTGGGCGTGTTTTTCTGTAATCTGTATCTTTTCTATTTGGGACTGAAGGTTGCAGTTTAGTTCCTTTATATATGAATATTGAACTATATACAAAATTTATGTGCCAAATGCAGTTCCTGTTAAGTCAGATTCATTCCAAAATCATCTTTGTACTGTAGGAAACCTGCCATGAAAATGGTATAAAGAAATTGTTTCAATGATAGTCCCTTGTAACTGGTGCCATGGAAATATTCAAACTTGAAATAAACATTCAAAAGAGTTTAAGATATCTTGTGGTTTATAGTTCACAATGCAAAAATTCTGTATTATAGGAATGAATCAGATGTTTTTTCTCATTTTCTAATTCAAGAAATGAGACTAATAACCATTTCCTTTATAATAAAATGGCATCACTGTGACATTTCCCCTAAAATATTTTAAAAACTTTGACAACTACACTGGCCTTTTGAAGATAAACTCACTTACAGCAACCTGTATGAGATGGAGTGATAGCATCTTTTTCCTTTTTTTTTTTTTTTTTTTTTGAAAGAAAAAAAAATGTTGATTGTAGCCAAATGTATATTGAAAAACAACAAACAAACACATTTGTTTTGAAATATATACCCTTGTGCTTCATTGTTATATAAATAACAAATTTAAACTAATATACACCACAAAACAATGTATTAAAAATCAGTGTATAAAATTTCTACACAAAGTACAAATATTCACAAAGTCAAATTAATTTGCGTTACCAGTAGAAGTATTCTGATTCTAGAGGTGAGAGAATGTTGGTTTGAGGAATGGACGAGCAGCAGTCTGTGGTGTGGGTAAAGCCATGAAGCCGGGCCTCTTCACTGCTGGGACTGATGGAGCAGGCCTGGAACCTCTGTCTGCACTTCGACTACCACCTCTGTATCCTCCTCCTCTTGATGAAGACCAGTTGTTGCTGTATCCACAACAATAAGGGTGGAGAGGGAGCGTTCATTTGGTTTCATATAGCCGATATCAAAGTCTGCATAATCCAACAATGCTTCTGCTGTAACATACTGACCCTTTAGAAGAGGAGTTTTGGCCGCCGGTACCTTTTCTTCTTTTGGGTTTTCTGGAGTAAGATGCTTGCTTTCTCTTTGCTCCTCGTCCAGAGGTGCTTCTGAAATAGGTTGATGTGTCCCCTTCATCGTCATCATCATCTTCCTCGTTTTGATGGCCCCTTGTTGTGTCAATCCATCCTGAACTCTCTGTCTGCGCCTCAGCTACAGAGGAAGTGTGAGAACATTGTCTCTTAAGCTACTTCATTTCAAGAGCTTTATAGGTTGCTGCTTTGAGCTAGCTGAAATATGATCTGTTTTACAGTTTATAGGTAAAGTTAGCCAAATCAAAACCGTAGTCTGGTTTCTTATAAGTGTCTCAGCTTTGGTAAGTTGTAATATTATATTAAGTATTTTGAACTTATCTTGTACTAAGGGAAATTACATTATATTGAAATATGCATGAGGCAGCATTAAACTAATAGGAATATCAGCTAATAAAAACAGAGGATCTCTAGTATTTTAAACTTTATACACCCTAAAGTTGCAGTCACATTAACATTTGATATTTCAAAAGCAAAAAAAAAAAAATTGTCAATATTATAGCAATGTATGAAGCACAGCTCACAAAGAAGTCACTTTCAAACCAAACAGCTTTCTGCTGGTTAAAGTGCTGATTTGCATTCAACTTGGATTTGGTCTGCCAGTAAAATGTGACCACATCTTATAGAAGCATATTTGATTTCTACATTTGTGGATTGTCTCCATTAGAATACTAGTCTCTAAAACAAGGTTCAAGCTAGAAAGGATTACTGTAACATAGGATTACTTAATGTGTCAGGAAAGCGTTTATCTTGCGGACATAATCTATACGATGTGCTGTCAGGCCCTCACCAGGCAGCTGCCACTCGGAGTACTTCTGCAGCAGTTCAATAAACTCGGCTCCATACTTCTCCAGCTTGTCTTCGGTCACACCATCAATCTGCAGCAGAACCTCCGTATCAGGCGAGAGAGTTTCTGCACAGAAGCACATCACAATACATTTAACACAGAGCACAAGTGGCTGTGAAAAAGGAAGGGAATTAATTGCTTTGTGTTACGGGATGAAACACCTCATCAAGTTAATGTAAAGTGAGTTCTGTTAAATCTGCACATTTCAGATACTAAATGGCGGCATAATGTAGCCTCATTTAGTTAAATGACTCATTTACATCGCCCCTCCTTTTTTTATTATTAAATACACATTTAAAAAGTATATACAGTATGTATATGTAATGAATATTTGCTAACCAGCTATCTTTTTGAGTGTGGCTGTGGAGAAAATATTGTAGTAATGAATGCCAAAGACTTTGCCCAACTTCTTGCACAGATCATTGAGTTCCTGCAGACACTTTTTAACCATCTCCTCTCTCTTTGAAACATTCTCAATCACAGAGGCTTTGTGCTTTCTGATGCTGGATGCACTCTCTGTTTCAACAAACTCAACCTGCAATGGGAGTATGATCATTAATACATATTTTGAAAAGAGAATACAACATTAACAAATTAATAATAACAAATTATTACATTAAGAATCTCACCTGCATGCAGCCACTCAGTACACTCATGGCTTTAGGCCCAGCAGAGATATAGGCCACTGCCTGCCCGTTTTTAGTGATGTAGAGGTCCTCCATCAGTACACTATCCAGCACCAATTTCTTAAAAAGCCTCTCAGCATTGTGTTTGGAATACGCTGCTCCTACCCCAAACCAAATTCCCCCCCGGGAACAAAAAAAAAACTGGATCCGAGCACTTTTGGAGCCTGCCGCACAGAGATATTCGTATTGAGGCCTCGAGCAGCCATTCTTATAGGCATTAAATCTCAAGCACTGGATGAGGCAAAGGATATTCATAGTAATATTCACACCATCATTTATGACAGTCAAATCCCGCTAGGCTTCTTACCCAGAAATATGTCGACCAGCATGTTAAGAGTGAGCCTGTTCTGCTGGGCGGATTTGCCATATCTGTTTCCAACCTTCTCACAGTTCTCCTGCACAAACCTCACAATCTTCTTCACGTCATCGGTGGCATTTCTTGATTTATATTTCTGGAGACAAGTATTAAGATGCATGAATGTGTGTTTGTATCTGTAATTAACATAAAAAGTCACTATTCAAAATACCATGCTCCAAGTAATTAGTCAAAACAAATAACAATTAACTTGTTTGGCAAGCAAACTATTTCCAATTTCAAGCAATGTCAGTGTACAATTACAAAGTTTAATATTATGCATTATATTTGCATAATGTATGCTGTAAAGAATGAAATGATCCGATAATGGTCTTACGTGTGGTCTGGCACAGTTGTCACAGATGACCTCAGGATGCTCTTTACAGAAGCTTGTATTAAACGTGTGCTCGCCAAAGTAAGCCAGCAACTGGATCCTCCTGCACTCAGCCACATTCTCACAGAAATGCACCATGCTGTGCAGGTTGTTGATGTGGGTGGCTTTGGATTGCTGGTTGCCATCTTTATCCACTGCAATTATATTAACCGTTATTGTAGACCACGCTCAGGCAGGTTAACTATGACTGTATAATGGTGTCTGGATTTTAGTATCCCAAATGCATGTTTTGAACATCTTTATTCTGTAGAGCACCTTAAAACATGTCATTTCACTGAATACCAAATGCAACATTTAAATGTCTTGCTCAGTTTTATTATTTTAATGTGATAAGTGATTGTTTACAGTTAATGCACCAATATATCCTAGCTTCATTACAAGAATAAACAAAAATCCTGCAGTACATACTCGCAATGAGTCTCTTGATGCGGATAACATCACTGTAGGCATAGAAGAGGACGCAGTGGGAAATCTCTCCATCTCGACCAGCTCTGCCTGACTCCTGGTAATAACCCTCCACTGACTTGGGCAAACTGGCATGGATCACATAACGCACATCAGGTTTATCGATTCCCATGCCAAATGCAATGGTGGCACACATAACCTAAAAATGAAAGATGAATGGTAAAAATTACGGTATTTCTGGGAAGCAGGGAAAATAAAAATACGTGGTCAAAAGAGCTGGTCCAGGTTTTATAGTAATTTTAAAAACAGTGCGTTTACCTGGCAGCCATCCTGGTTGATCCATTTATTCTGGACATATTCCCTGTCGCTGTTACTCAGGCCAGCGTGATAAGCCAGTGCTGCGATCCCAGCCCTCTGAAGACTGTCAGCCAGAGTGTCACAGTCATTACGAGACAAGCAGTACACAATCCCCGAGTCACCTACACACACGGTCAACATGATTTATAGGGTCTCCATGCTGTGGTGAGAAATTATAATTGCTAAAGACTGATTTAATCTGGACAGCACTCACGTGGGTAATATTTCTTGATCCACTGAATGCATTCCTCATCAACCTTCTTGGGCTTTTTTGGCAAAACCGAATATTTGAGATTGTGCCTGTTGAAGCTCATAGTGAATCTATGAAAACATACATTTTAATATGAGTAACACATGTACATGATATCTATAGATTTCATGGTTAAGAATGAACAGAGTACCAATTTCAAATGCTTGTAGTCCGCAAGATTTTTAAACGGCATTTATTTGAAATAGAAATCTTAATGCATCCTCCTCTGCCAGGACAATCACATGAAACTTTTAATTAAAATGTAAAAATGTTACTTTACCTTTCTGAAGGAAGATGAGGTTCAAATATTATGATGAATGTGAGCATGACTAATCAGAATACCATGCTTTTACAAATACAATTAAATCAAAAAGCCAGAAATATGTGAATCAGGAGTTGCATGCAGGAAGACTTACACCTGAGGACGGGTCATTGCCAGCTGGTTAAGAATGTCTTTCTGAACTCTAGGAGTGGCTGTGGCTGTCAGTGCCATTATAGGAACATTGGGAAACATCCGCCTGAGCTCATGCAAGCGCTTGTAGTCGGGCCTGAAGTCATGACCCCACTAAGGAAGAAACGGATGCATTTTACAATGTTTTTATGGATTGTGCTATAATAGTGCCAATATTTTTTGTAAAAGACTGTCTTCACGACTTAAATTGCATATTTCAGACCTGCCAACCTTTGAATTTTTTTTTGAGTACCATCAGTGTGACTGTGGGGGGGAATATATTCCTGTTATACAGTATTTTAGAGTAAACAGTAGGAACGCAACAATACAGTTAGCCCAAGGTTCAATAAATACTTCAGTTTGGTTCTGATGGTTTGGCACAACAGAGTTCTTTTTAGCGATTTTAAATGCTATTTTAAAAAAAACAAACTCCACTACATTGTTGTACACTGTAGAAAAACATGGATTATCAAGTCTACCTTAAATTTATTTTGAGAGAAGTATTATTTTTATAGATTGGCCATTATTTAGTGCTATGAACATGTAATGTCTGTTTCATTCATACTGGATACTAGAGAGCACCCTTGCGCAGAAAGTCCACATATGCATCACCGAAGAAACAGAGCTCACGACTCCAGGAAATACCATACACGTGTTTCCTCATCTCAGCACACGACTCACGGACACACAAACAGAGCCAGTTTGGAGAGAAATAAAAAAACACGGAAAACGCTCTGATTGGTTGAACTCCTCATCTTTTTCTGTTGCTCGTTTACTGCGCGTGGACAGGTCACCAGGTTTTTGCGTAGTTTAGAGTGACAAATCGTACCAGTGTACTTTAAGGTCAAAATGCGTACAGGTTGGCAGGTCTGCATATTTTGACTGTTCTTGCTACACTGTACAGTTTTCTATCAAGCTTACCTGACTGACGCAATGGGCCTCATCAATGACAAGGCGAGCCAGCAGACCCCTTTCATACAGATTCTGAAGGGCACTGACCATCCGTCCACTTGCACACACCTGAGAACAAAAACAACACATATCAATACTGATAAGATATGCACGCAAACTTGCAACACACTGGTCTGACGTGAAACCCACCTTCTCAGGAGTGGCATAAAGCAGTTTGATGGGGGGATCCTTCCTAGACAGCTGCATATAGATCTTTGCAGCCTCACTATCTGTTTTGTCCCCTGATAAACTAGTTGCACAGATCTGAAACACAAAATTGCACAGGAATCAACAATTTCAATCAAGTTAAGACAATCATTGTGCATAAGGAAAAGAAGGACTTACATCTAATGTGGTGAGCTTTTGGACCTGGTCAACTATGAGAGACCGTAGAGGAGAAATGACAACAGTCACTCCAGCAAGGACACAAGCAGGAAGCTGATAGCAGAGACTTTTACCACCACCTGTAAAGAAGTTGTCACATTGTAACATATCATCACTAGGAAACACTTAAAAAAATAGCTGGTATCTTAACACAAAGAAAGAAAACACTAAAACAAAAGGAAGAGACAGTACACTGCTTTAATGCTTAAAAAATTGAGACTGCCTGACAAAAAACAAAATGGTCAAAACGTCCGTCCTATTTATTATTAACCCTATAAAGTCTACTAATGTCCACCATTATGTCATGCTACATGTGTCTTTTTGCTGTGAAATATTTAATTAATTTCATAAAGTAAATGTAAGAATAACTTATTTCAAGATGAACAAAATACAATAAATCGCTCAATCATCATTATTTTACATTATATACTTATGTTAAAGTACATTGGAATAGTTAATAGTAGAGTCTTGATATATATTCTTGATATATTTGCTATTTTAAGAATATGGGCACTGCCCAAAATCTACTTACAGATTTGTGAATAAATCATTTCTTTTCTTATTTTACATTTTTTATTTCTTATTTAATTCTTATTAAATAATTCTTAAACAAAAAAATACAAACCCAATTCTAAAATTAATTTTATGCAAATCTCAACTGATGTAATTACATTTGCACCACTGGTCATAAATCTCTTTACATATTGTAAACCACTGACATTTTTTTTACATAGGCTGACCAATAATTCATGAATACTATATCTATACGTGTATGTAATTATTGCAGCAAGACATGTTGCAGGTGTAGCCAAGACAGTGAGCTAGGATGTCTAGTCTAACATCAAAATAAACAACAAGCAATATGAGTCAAAATGACTCCTGTTGCTATAACACTTGTAACAAACCTGTAGGCATCAGTACAAATGTGTCTTCTCCTAACAGTGTGGCATTAATAGCCTCCAGCTGATTGAAGCGAAACTGATGAAGCCCAAACTTCTTATGGAAGATCTTCATCATCTCTGGGCTGTGAGGAAAGCTGAAGCCTCTAAAGCGGTCATGAGCTGGGTTTCTGTACACGGGTTCTGCAGACCAAGACATACACCATTAACAGATAAACTGCTCATCATGCCATTTCACGGGGTCTTTAATAATAATGAACTAAGTTATAAGGGATATAACATTACTCTTACTCTAACTTACCAGGGTTGGATGTCTTCGTAGGTTTTAGCACTGGGGATGTTACTGTCTTTCTCTCCAAAGGTTTTGAAGGCCCTCCCTCCCGCACCAATGGTGTATTTGCACCAGAGCTGTCTCTTGATGCCAAGACACTTGGAGGTTCTTCAACATAATCTGGAATATCAGTCTCATTAAAATCATCAATATCAAAGTCATCGATTAGGAAGTCATCAACTGGCTCTATATCTGCTTGAGAACAGTTGGGTACTGCCGTGTTGGTTTCGACACAGCTCTCAGCATTTCTCTTGCCTGAATTTACTCTTTTTGGGGAATAAAACAAGTCAACCTGATCTCCACCTACAGTCTGAATGTTTGACTCATTGAAGGACAACCTTGAGTAGCACTTATCCGTTTTTGACTCAGATTTGCTTGAAGGTGGACTTGACCTGTTTGAGATGTCCCTACTAGTTGTTGTTTTTGCTGAGCTGTTAGGATTCCAGGAACCACCAGGGGTTTCAACTCCACTGATGATGCAGTCAGAGTCCTCAAAAACACTGTCATTTCCCAAAGACATGACAGAGGCAACGGACTTGCGAAACTGAAAGCCTGTTTTGACACCCTCTCCCCTTTCTGATGTCACTGGGGTCATAGATGATGTTAGACTAGAGGGTGTGACTCCAAAACCTTGTCTTTTTAGCAGACTAGAATATGGAGTTGCTGCTGGGTCTAACTGAGATGTTCTAGATGGTGCACCATTAACAAGAATCCTTTTCCTGTGGTAAAGATAGAGAGTTATTAGTTATGCTGTAACAAGCAGCAATGTCATCCAACGCTAATATATTAATAGAAAACTATAAAATGAATATCACACTTGCATAACTGTAACATTTACTTCCTAATGAGTAAAAGGGTGAATTAGTCACCTGACATAAAAAAACAAAACAAGAAAACTTAATCTACGAATAATGTCACAATGAATGCAACATCTCAAGGGTCCCAAGAACAGCCTTTAATTTTAATAGAAGAATTTATGCAGAATACTTAATAGCATATTTTATGCAAAAAGTAATAGCAGACTATCTAAAATATGTAATTTTTTTAATTTACACAGCGAAAATACTCCTTTATTACTTCACCTGTGCGCTCTCTGCAGTAATAGCTCTGTGCCACAGGTCAGCGCTATGAGCTCATGCTCAGGAATAGTGTCCACTAGACGACAAATAGACTCCATAACAGTAAAGAGAGCATCATACGGTCCTAAAACACAAGTACATCATTTCATATAGAGCAAATAGTTGAATACCAAAAAGTTCAATCCTGCATGAGTGACACCTTTTAATTCTTTGGTAGGTTCATCCAAGGGTGCCGACAGGCTTGAGGCAGACTCATGAGGTGGAACATTTTTGTCAGCATGGGTAACAGGGTGAGATGAACTATAAAACAGTTTTAGAAAATAAACTTAAACTCAAACTTAAATGAAAAGAAACTGCACTTATTTTCATTTGTAGTTTGCAAAAAAAATAATTTTGCAATGAAAGCATGTTACCTTTTCTCCTTTTCTGAGTCAAAGGAACTCGTCTCCTCGGGAACAGGGGATGGGGGGATGAAATTCTGATAATCTTCATAAAAGTTGTCTGTCTCAGACTCATCAATGTCTATGATGTTTGTCTCAGCCCACTGTTCTTTTTCAGCAGCTGCAAATCAAATACTGTGTATTATTTTTGTGAGCACACCAACCTTTTCTTTAACAGGTGAAAAATTTACAAATTAGGGGTAAACCCACTGAAAAAATTGAGGTGCACTAACTTGTCACACAATTGATGTCCTTTTGGTTTTTCTCTGGTGAAGTACAGTCGATGATCTCCTCATCTTCAGTGTCACTCAGTAATGCCTTTTGCTGGACTGATTTCTTATGTCTTTTGGTCTTTTTAATGGGCGAGTCCTCAGGCTCTCTCTCAGCAGGCTCTGTGCTGAATCTATTAGCAGCTGACAGGACGTCCTTTGGGGCAGTTATGGCTTCTGTAACCTGTAAACCTCCATTTAATGTAGTCTCATCACTCTTAGCACAAGAGGCATTTGGGGTGGTGTTCTGGTCCGAAACACTAAGCTTTTTTGTATAGGTCCCTGTAACTGGGGACACTACTCTTGTCTTGACTGGGGTTTCAAAATCATCCAAGTCATCCCATTCATTGAAGGAGAGTTGAGAGATGTCATGCTTAGGTTCACCCACAGTTTGATCCTTAAGTAAGGCTGCAGATTTGAGCAAATCCTTAATAGTAGATTGGACAGGAGGTGTTTTGTTCACAGCAAATGGGTTGGCTAATGGATTAACAGTATTTGTCTTCGGTCTGCTGGGTGCTGCGAAGAAGTTGACTTTCGGTGCTGCCCTCTCAGGCTTTTGCGAAAACGTCACAGGAGTTTTGGTTACTTCACAGATGCGGGGAATATTGACACTCCTGTTTGCTAAGACATTTGCACCAGTTACCTTTTGAGGAACTTCCACTTTGGAGAAGCTGGATGAAGACTTCTTTTTGAAACAAAACCCCCTAAACAAAGACATTTCAGAGGTTAGACAAACTTGCTACAAATTTGAGATGTTGATTGGGATTCCTTTTATTGTATCTATCTATCTATCGATCTATCTATCTATCTATCATGTTAAAGACCGTCTTTGCAGGCTCTCTGGTTCCTGTTTGTATTTATTCGGTACCTAAACCTATCTATCTATACTCTGTACTTCAATCTATCTGTTCTGTTCGGTTTTTGCTCTGTAGTTAAATCTATCTATCTATTACAGAATATAATGATGTTCTTACCCATGCTTTGGTTTCAGCAGTGACAACTTGTTCTGTGCAGCATTATTGTGTCGTTCCAGTTGCTCCTTTAGGTTGTTTTGAGGAAGACTCGGCATTGTGTGTGCATTTATATTAAATATGAATCATCCAAAGTTCATGTATATGGCATTTAATCAGCTCCACAAACAAATACACACGCAAAAATAAATACAGGCATGCTCCGTTCGAATGCGATATTACAACCCTTGGTTTAGGACAGAAAACTCACAACGGAAAGTGTTGCTCTTTCTGCCATCGTGTGAACATTAAAACAACATAAAGAGAAAGTCACACAAAATGCCTTTACAATTTCCGCCACCAAACACAAAAGTTTGATATTCTGATATAACATACGAGCGCGCACAAAGTCACCATAACACCTCTGAAAGCTCGCGCTTACCGCGTATTCGTAGCTCGTACTCTGATTGGACAGCTGTCAGTTACGTCACTTCCTGTAAGCGGCTGCTTGTTTGTAACATATATTTTTTCTCATTTTCAGTTTTACACCATCAGTATCTTTTTTTCTATTTCTCCACTGTCTTTTTTTGCTCAGTGCATTTTCGTGTCTCAACGTAGACTAATAAGTACTTAAATAACTGCTTCCTCTCTGGCGCTCGCTGTTGTAGCGCAAACATTAGATGTGGATGTAGGGGGTCGACACATACTGGTTTGCTGTGGAATTGCCCATCATTAACATATCTATCCAGCAAGGAATACAGTCCCAGTATTTAAAGGGGTCATATGTTGTGATTTAAATTTTTCCTTTCTCTTTGTTTTTTTACAAGCTCTTGGTGCATAAAGAAAGATCTGTAAAGTTGCAAAGACTAAAGTCTCAAATCCAAAGAGATATTCTTTATAAAAGTTAAGAGTCAGCCACGCCTACCTAAAACAGCTAGTTCTAACACGCCCCCACATATCTACATCACTATGTGGAAATATTTGCATAACGCTGCCCAAATGTTCCCGCAAAGAAAGAAGGCTTACCTTTTATTCTCGCTGTAGTAGTGGTGCCGCCGGTGCCATGTCGTTAAGGCGCTGTGTTTTGTTGTGAAAGCAAACTACTTTGTTTGGTCTTCCAAAAGAGACACGACTAGATTTAGATTCTGGTTTTTATGTTTACGCAGCGCGATCACGCGTTAAGACAGTATAAGTCATTATAATCCGTAATTATGTCACCCCTGGATGCAACAAATGCCTCGTTTATAATGGGTTTTAATGTTTTTGTCTCGTCGCTCCGGGACACGGCATCACAGTATGGTGAGGGGCGTAACATTTCCGTCACACGCTTGAGGTATTCGGCCAATCAACGCACTGGACAGCTGGCCAATCACAGCACACCTCACTTCAGACCGCCTGAGCTTGAACAAATCGAGAAACAATACTGTACAGTATGTGGAACTAATGGTTTTTTTTGAACCTTAAACCGCATAACCATTTCATTACACAAATACACCAAATAATGTTTCTTTTTAGCAGCATCATATGACCCCTTTAATTAAAAAGCAGCATATACAATTATATATTTAATATAGAAGTAACTCCAGCAATGTCTGCAGTGTTTTACTTTTTAAAGTCTTTAAGCTGTACTTAATGGATGAACACCATTACTCTGATGGAAAGTGATCCATAAAAAAAATATAAGACACACACACACACAAACAAATCCCTGAGAAAAGATTTATTTCAGTACAATAGTTTTGTACTTAAAATCTTAATTTTAACAAAGCAGACAACTTTAAAAACAAGATTAAGCATATTAAGAGCAAATGGGGTGTCATTGAATGTTTTAAATGAATGTGAATAATTATTTATTACAAAGATAAATAAGTATTTAACTTATTTACTGACAGCTAGTATAGACTACAACTCATTTATGAAGATGTTGTCCATTGTGCATAAAATGATTTTGTGTGAGAGTAAAATGTAATAACTTGTCTCCCTTTTTATGGTGTAAGAAAATACATTTCAGTTATTTACACCAAAGGTAAAGGATAGGATGTACACGCAGCAAGTCCACACATATTCTTTCCCCTCTCAATGTAAAAATATCTGTATGGGAAATAAAATAATTAACATTAAACATCACATTTATTGCTATTAACTTGGTCAAATGGTCAAGTTTCAAATATAATCGCTACTGTATTTTTTAACCTTACAGTAGCACAACATTTGAGGAAATCATGCAAACAGACCCATTAATTCCCCAGTAGGTTCCCCAGGAGTTCTTCACTATCCAGTACGGAGTTCCATTCTGCTCAGCATAGCCCACAGCAAGCACTGCATGGTTCACCATGTCAGTAGTGTTATGACACACTGTGCTATAAAATCACAGAAATTGCCAAGAACTGTCACAAATAAATCCAATATAAAACCAGTAGCCTATAAAAGCAAATGTATATATATTTCATACTAACCTAGTATATATTCCATCTTTGTAGTGCATGAAATCAGATGTCACCTCATATGCAAGGCTGACAGGGTTCAACCTGGCCACAGCATCCACCATTCCCATTTCATCATACTAATAACAGGAATTTACAGTTAGAGAGAAGGCATGAAGTTAATATTAATATTTGTACATGGACCATCACTTACCTTTGTAATGTTTACAACATCTTTCACAAAGGCAGCAGCCAAGTCTGGTTTGAATCTGCATTCACCTTCCTACAAACATGTGCAGTATGAACAAATGCCACCACTTTATGAATGAATCTTGAAAACAACAGCTGAAAATACAGTAAAATACTTACTTTAGCCTTATAGGGGTAGTCTAGCTCTGTCATAAGACCTTTGTTGTACATGATGTACTCAAAGGCATGACTTGGGAGGCCACTAAAAAGCATGTGACGGGAGTAACATGTTGTTTAGACTATTTTACAGTGAAGACTTTACTCCTAAAACCATAAAATAAGCCAAGATGAGTTCATTCATCATTTTATCTAACTCACCCATTGCAGCCATGATTGTCGAAAGCACCTGCACAATCTACAAGCTGCTGCTCTGCCTGTAAAGAGTGCGTGATAGGAACAGGAACAGGAAGAGGTAAGACAAAATAACCTGATGTTTCATAAATTACAGTTATGTTTTATTACTAATGTGCTGTTTTGGGGTTTGTTTGAACCTGCCAAAGGGCAGAAAAAGGGAATTATTGGTATATTCATTACAATGTTGATACTAAATTAAATAATAAGACATTATTCATATCTGATGGTGAATGTTCACAGCAATTGTTAAATTAAAAGCAACATATACATACTAGTTGTAGGAGTTTCCCTGTGGCAATAGCAGTGACAGACTCCAGACAGCCTGTGGTGGAAAAAGTCCAGCAGCTACCACAAGCTCCCTGGAATAGTGTCACCGATTAAGCATCAGCACTGTTTAATTAAAAAAATTAATTATCATAAGCACAATAGAGCATTATTAGAGCAAGATAAGCAAGCTACCTGGTTCTTGACATTAGTTACATAGTTTCCTTTCGTTCTCCAGTCAATCATATCAGGATATGGCCCATTACTGCTCAGATGATTCCCTCTAGTGGCGGAGCAGTTCTGTCAGGTTGTAAAATATTCATGAATTGCGGTACTTTCCTATTTCCTCACTGATCACGAGAGGCTGTTAAAAATAATACCTGAGGTTCTGTCAGGAGGTAGGACTTTTTAAATTCAGCAAAGGTCATGTCTGAAAACTGATTCAGTCCCACTGTAAAGTGCAGAGAAATGCTATGTGATTTTTTAAAACACCGTGTTTATATATATATAAACATCGTGTTCATAAAACAAAGATTTCAGTAAGTTAGATTATATTAGTCATAGCCTACTTGAAAACTTATGGTTTCCTGCATTATGGCGCTCAATCTTCTTCTTGTTGTCCAGGAATATCTGTAGTCGCTGGTAATATTCATTTATCTCATAATTTTTGTCATACTGGAAATTTCAAAAGAATAAACAAAGTTATACTTTTCTTCCTCTTCCTAATTTTTTACTTCGTTCATTCAGTGTCGCCTTAAATTTACTTTGTGTTAGGACATGAACTTACAAATAACTTCTTACCTGAGACATCCATGATTTGAAAAGATACTCATCTGTAACAAATACATATTTTTATTTTTAATGCACACAACCGTTCTCCAAAGTACCTTTATCATGTTTAAAATATATGTTAAAGAAATTGGGTCCAAAGATTGTATGGTGTATCATTAAGATGCTTGTTCTCATAGAAGTGGCTGGAGTCCAAATGTTTTAATTTCAAGGTATACATTCAGCCATATAGTGCATATATGGGATGATTATGTCTGTCAAGAACTTTTAAATGCATCTGGGGGGCAGTTTGTCTGCTTTGGGTGAATATCTGTCATACGTATCATTGCTCTAGATGAGAGCTGTTTAAAGCTCTCTGCACAGAAGCTGGTGGCATAGTGCCGAATGGGCAATATTTGTCATAACTTGCTGAGTTATGTCACGGGCGCAAAATCCACTTACATAACAACATCTAGGGATGCACCGATACCGGTACTGGTATCGGGTCCGATACTGAGCTCCTGTACTAATACTCGTTAAAATGCCCCGATACCAAACGCTGATACCACACAGCATGTGATAAGTGCCATATTCAGACAAAGAAATACCAACAACAGACAGCAGAATGGGGTTATTAGAGATTAAAGATGTCTACGAAGTATATGTATCCAATGAATATAAAATATTCAGTATTAATGCCTGTATAGCTGATTTGTGCCGGCTGATGAGCAAAGCACGCTGAGTGGATTGAGCGTTTGGCTGCGCAGATGTGCGAGCTTGTCGAGTGAATATCACTTTCTCACAGACATCACTGGAAAGTTTGTAGTTCGGTCGGATATGTCAAAAACAAGTAAGTAAAACAATGCACAAGTTACTTAATTGTGTTTGTGTGTGAGAGAGAGAGAGAGAGAGTGTGCGCACTTCTGTTGTGTGATCTTTATTGATGTTCGCTCACTTAGCACGCATCATTTGGATTAAAACTAAATCATAAAAATAAGAGCGTTTATAGGGGCATTCACTATAAACATCATTTATATTTTACCTTAGGCATACACGACTTTCTGGTGAAAGTGAAACTAACAGCCTGAGTGAAATGTGCTAGGATGTACTGTACTTGTCCCTCTCATTCTGCATCAGTACAAATACGTGCACGCGTTGCGCGTGTTTTGCTTGCTTGAGTGTTTCTTCATTATATGAGTGGCTTTGGAATATAAATTGCAGCACGTTTCAGATGAAAAAAAAAACGCGTGAAAGAACAGTGAAAGTATTTTTTAATGGGTATAATTAAGTGTGAAAATAACCAAAGTATATACAGTCAATCCAAAAATTATTCAGAGACCAGATATTTTTTTTTTACTAGTGATGTCGGACACTATAGTTCTTTATGTAAAGTGAGGATAGCAAAATAAACTAAACTGTGATATATTATACCCAAAAATTCTTCATACATTGGACTACCAGTAAAATTAATAAAAAATTTGGGACCAAAATTATTCAGAAAAAATTGAATTTCAGGTTTTGCATGAACTGGTTGACAGCATGCCCTAGGAGACATATGCTGTCATAAGGCTAAGGTCAACCACAAGGTTTTGATAGTTGGTAAATATTGACAGCGCATGAAATAATTTTTTTTGGTTTATTTGTAATCCATTACAACCTTCTCTATCAAAGTTCTTCTGACATTATTCCAAGCTGAATTTGTTCTGACCAGTTTAAACTCTGAGTTCCCTTGTCCGATTTTTTACATCTTTCGAACCATAGCGAATAAACTGTGATAATGTTAGAAATGTTGAAGGTGTCTGAATAAATTTTTGGTTTGACTGTATCTATTTGATAAATGAAGTTAACTAACTAATGTTATACATACTCTTTTGGTTTCTGTAAGAAACAAAACACCCCAATATTTAAAAAATGTACAAATGCAATTAAAATATTGGTATCGGTACTCTGTATCAACAAGTACCAAAAATAAAAGTATCGGTATAGGGCGAGTACTGGAAAAGTGGTATCGGTGCATCCCTAATAACATCTTTACCACTCTGCCCTCATCCTAATATATTACAACTGAAGTAAGGCCATTCAGAAGCCTTCATCATATAAATTTATGTTTTTGTGTCTGTGGTCTGAATGGCATACAGCTTTCAAAGTAAAAGCTTTTTTTAATATATATAAATGTTTTACTTTAATAACAGTCAGAAAGTAGATGGATGCAGGTCTGGATATGTAATGTCTCAGATGCTTTGAGTTTCTCAACCACAAAGGTATCATTACAAACATTAGATGGGCCGATATGCATATCTAGGGTCTCAAACAGGTCAAAAAGGTTACACAATTGAATCTGCTCGGTCTTCACTATGTTTTTGTGTGTGAGACCGAATGAGACCATGAACTGGTCATGTTGACTTTGTTCATTGACTAAGTTCCAGCTCATCGGTGACCTGTGTCCTCAGATAAGATTGATCAAACACCATGTGACTGTTTGATTTCAGTGTGATTCATATGCTTCTTCAGCTCAGATTTGTATCTATACTGTTAAATATGAAGGTT
>JADLZN010010882.1:0-82170 GCA_018155175.1 Sinocyclocheilus anophthalmus
TAAAACTGAAGTTCTAAAAAAAAAAAAAAAAAAGGGAAAAAAAAACAGCGAGAGTACAGTTAAAATTAAATATCTTTATTTGAAACACACGTGTTGCCAATGTACACATTCAAGGTAACAGGTTAAACCGTGAGAGGGAACTATAAAATCTTAGATCTGGTCTCTTTTACATGTAAATAGATGTTTTAATGCTTACGTTGCTGCCATAGCTTCCATTTTATGAGCTGGGGAATCTCTTTATAACTGAAAGGTAATAAATGAAACAGCACATAAAAGATAGCAGCCTTAATTTTCAACATAGCATTACACAGAGATATTTTCTCTCAACGTGCTGTGAAATTGCACAAGCATGTTTTAAACAAGAAAAAGAAAAAGCCGCGTAGTTCAAAATTCTTACAGTAAACATTCAAGCGAGACCACACAGCAAGAAACGGTTGATGAAGGACACCCGCTGAATCCTTAGAATTGTTATTCTTCAAAGGCACTTTGTTGAACCACATTAAGGACAGGCTCTGTTTGATAATCTCCATTGAGCGCTCAGGCTGGGAATATGAATATGGAGCGAAATGCAATAGTCCTCCGCTCTTTGTAAACGCTTCAACAGGATCACAAAATGCAGGATGATTCATGTACAAAAAGCCCTATTTTGTTGGTTAGATAAGCTGCTGTGGAAACCGTGTGCCTGAGGAACGAAGATTTCATTGCATTCATCTCTTTTCCAGAGGCAGAGTTTGCATGGAAAGCAGTGATGTACATCACTGATTGTTAGGTTGGATAATATATTAAAAGATTCCTGAAATCATTAACTACCAACCACGTATTTAATTAAGTAAAGCGTCTTTGGCAAGAGCAGGATGTTACTCCTGGAAAACTTGGCACTTGTAATATAAAAAATAGAAAGAATCAAAATGAAGGCACATACTGTACTTTTAAAGATCATCCCTTGACTCAAAGCAAAAAAGGAGCACAGGATTTAAACATTCACAGCAAAAATATGAATTTCTTTCATCATATCTCCCAAATTCCACACCCATCAGCCTAACCTATGTAACCCTGACTGTGAGTCAAGCTCTTTGGCAGAAGAGTACTTTTCCGTGCTGTGGCATACATGGGAAGTCGAACAGACCTCACGGTCATCTTCGGTGCATGAGAGATTATTCATAACTCATGCCTGTGATTCATATAAAATGGAAATATCCCAATAAGAACATCGTCAACAATGGTCGCACAAACCTGCAGTAGTATTTGTTACAACACTTCTTCAAAATTCGGGTTAGGATTACATATCAAGGGCAACAGTTCCTCCAATTAAAACTGTATTCTCTGTTCAAGGAGTTCATAGGAGGTCTAACAACATCTGTAGATTTGGAAACGATACTGAAGGAAAATCAACGCATAGCACGTGCATCGGCATCCCAGGTGGATAAGCGTCATTTAGAGTGTCTCTTTCTAGCCCCGTCGTTTTGCTGGTCTTCTGATTAGTCTCAGGGCTAATCAGACCACTACACATCTTCATATAGAAGCATACCACTGAAGATAGTTAAAGGCTCCACTGAATGGGCCAGTTTGCCCATAACCAGGTCTATGCAGACTGTGTCGCCCACCTGAAGGGGCAGGATGATGTTGAAGACAGCCAGAGAACCTGGTGTTGGTTTGGCCTCGGCCATGGGTTTGTTTTCCAACCCTTCCGGTTGGTAACCCGCTGAGTCCACCCGAGCCATGCCGTAGTTAGACCTGGAGAGCACGGCTTCAATCTTCTCATTTTTGTGACCGGTCAGGATAGCGCTGAAGAAGTAGCGTCCATCTAGTGGTGCAGTAAAGATGCCTGTATTCAAGAGAAGAAAAGATGGATACAGTTTTCCATGACTCCATCTTTCCTCATTATCTTGGGAAGCAGAACTCAGGTGTACCGCATTGGGGCAGCGCGGAATAACGCAGGGACCTGGCCCGGGCGTCTCGTAGCCGGGTCTGAGTGTGTGTAACACTGACCTGCGTTCGAGCAGAGGGTGCGTGGGTAGTCCGTTGGTTCGTCCTCCCGATCCACCCACTGCTGCTCACTGGCGAGAGAGGAAGGTGAGTGTGATATGCACTGGATCGTCCACAACCCCCCATCCCTCTGGGGACCCAGAAATAGAGGAATTGCTCTATTTGTCAAGTATTTTGGTACCACCGACTGAGAAGTCAGTGTCGGAAAAAGATAAAAAGATTCTCTGTCCGGCCTCCTCCGGTGGAGGGAGTGGTGTGCTTACCATCTCCCGAAGTGCAGGTCCCTCCACCTCTGGGTTGCCCGTCTCGGGGCCTCTGCTCTTTCGCTTGCCACCAGGTTTGGCAGAGGCCTGGACGGGCGGGGCGGCTGCCCTGCGACCGGCTCCACGGCGCAGCTTTGCTGGAGGCCGCGGGAGCGGGGTGGTGGCAGAGGGCCGCCCTCGGCGACGGCAGCAGCTGCACGCCGGGGCAGGATGTACCTTATGGCCTCAGTCTGCTTTTGGACAGCGGAGAACCGCTGGGCAAGTTCTCCACGTGTCACCGAAAAGGCCGGCCTGGGACAAGGGGGCGTTCAAGAATCGTGTCTGTCCATTTCTGTTCCTTCCCCCACCCCCTCCCGCGCATTTCAGCCAGTCACAGTCAAAATGCGCCTGGCCCACCATAGTAACATCGCCCACCCAGAGACCGTTGGCCGTAACCTTCGTCGCTCGGGGTAGCCGGCGAGGCCGCACGCGGTGCGGATTTCTCTGCAACTCCAGGTCGTGACCACCTCCTCTTCCCAGTCCCCTCAGTTCCTTTGTCCTGCGCTTGTTTCACATTGCACCCCCGTAAGAGTGTAGGCGGAGGCAGCTTTCTCCACAGGTTGTTATAGCATCGCTGGCAGTTGAGTAACCTACGACCCGGATGTAGCCGGTTCCCCTTCCAGGTGGAGGCGTATTAGGACACAACTGCATCGCAACCGACCGCTCCACCGGGGGACCCTTGTAACCCCCTAGCTGCACCACCTTCGAGGGTGGTGAGGGAGGAGGAGCCCGCCGGCCGGTTTCTGGCAGTTAAAGGTGCCGTCCACGACCTGGTGAGACCCGGGAAAGCATAGCCATTATTTCTAGATCCGATCCAGGCATTGTTACGGTCCCAGAGGAGAGCAACGCAGCCGAATCTTCCCCTCCAGAAAGCTCCTGCTCACCCTCCGATGCAGCGATCGACATCCGGTCGTCGGGAGGAGCGCCAACGGGTAGTGCTGGTACGCTCTTTGTAGAGGGCCCAGCACATTCCATTGGCAGCTCAACTGGCTGCGGAGTGCCTCAGACTGCCCGCGCTACTGCCTGAAGTAGCCCCCCTTGGCTGCCGCCATGAGGAGAACTAGATTAAGGCAGAGGCAACGGAACTCCGCCCTTGAGGAAACGGAGCTTGGCCCGCAACTCCGAGATGATAATCTTCCCGCAATGAGAACATGACTCATCCACAAACGCCACCTCAGCGTGCTACATGCCCAGGCACGTGAGGCAGCGATCGTGACCATCACCCAGCGCCAGGTAATGACCGTATCCAGAAACGCTCGGGTAATACGTTGTCTAAAGCAAGACCCGCATCGTCTTTACAAAGACGTAATGTCAAGTTTGCCACGCAACGTTGTCTTTAAAAAGACGCACCCGAAATTGCCCTTTTAGGGAAAAAGCTCTTTTAGCGTGCTGAGGCGCACAGGGGAGATGATCATCTGCAACACAAACAGGGGGTCGTGCAGCCTGATGTGTGCAACCCACGCGACACGGGAAACCACCACCGCTGAAGCACCGTAACGCCAACACCAAGAGCTCCTAAGAGTGCGCTGAACTCGCTCAATCTTCGTCTCTCAGTAGAGTAGTCAGGAGCAGAACGATGTGATCGCTCGGCTCCTCAGCGAAAAGCTGAATATGCGCTGCATCTGCTGCCTACTTATACTCACGCTGTGATCAGCGGCAGCTGGATGCATTAATCACATGCCAATGTGCATTGGCTCATTTAGTTTACACTCGAAGTAGATTGGTCTCTCTAAGCGAGATCCCAATTCGTCGGTCATCCGACGTGACGTCGAGAGTGACCGCCTGAAAGGGAACAACTGTTATTACTTTTCACACAGACTATGATTATGGGGCAAATTATCGATAAATACTTATTTTTGCTCAATTTCTTGCAGAATACTATGTCATGACCTGAAAACACTTTTACTGTAGTGCATAAACTAATGTAAACTAATACATTTACATCACATAACCAGCTCCATATGTACAGCTTTTCTGAAATAGTAAACTTACTTGGTAGCTCATCTGGTACAGCATTGTTCACAGAGTGCTCTTGTACGAGTCCCGTGAAACAAGAGTCACAACACTCCACAAAAGAGCTCAAAGCCTTTTAAAAGGAATCAAATTTTTTTTTTTCATGATGCTGGACTATTTCAGAGACTTCAGCTGCAATGGATAAAATAGAATTATCGCTTTTAACGATTCTTGTGCATGAGTCTGAAAGTGCATCAAAATATACCCGAGCCACTTTCTTTCATGTTTTGCAGAAATGACGGAGTCACATATTTCTAATGAGCCTGACTTGAAATTTCTATATTTAATTCTAAAGCATTCTAAAATACATTTATTTAGTTATGCACTGTGGCTCAGGAAGCTAATGTCCTCCATGAGTCCCATTCAAATTCAAGGTGTTTGGAATTTTTTGTTCACAATTTATTTTAATTATTGGTTTCACTTTATTTTGATGGTCCCTTTATCACATTATGATAATTATAAGAAGCGCTGCACCTATGTCTACTAACTCTCATTAGAGTGTTAGTAGATTATTAGTAGACTGGTAGGGTCAGGGTCAAATTGAAGGGGTCCTATTATCGCTTTTTTCACTTTTTCACTTTAGTTAGGCCATATGTTGCGGGTTGAGCATAAAAAAAATACTCTGCAGTTACAAATCTCAACGTTCACATTCAAAGGGATAGTTATTACTAAATCACTTTTCAAGAACTACAATGAATGGCTCGTTTGGACTACAGCGTTTTGTTTTCCGGGTTTTGTGATATCACAAATACCAACGAATGGGACGAGACCTTGTTGAGCTGCACTAGAGAAGGCAATGATGTTATCACTATGTCGGAGACACGCTATAGTTTTCCCAAGGCAGACGAACTTAGAGTTGTTACAATCAACCTGGTTTAAATTGCGCTCAAATTGATTTTGATTTTGAGCAATATTTACACTGAAGCTCACAGGCGGCTATGGTAAGGGGCGTGACATTTTCTGACCAGGTGCAGAGTGCTGCCAATCACAACACACACTGGCCCAGCTAACCAATCACAGCGCATTTCGTATTTCCTTTTATTTTTTTTTTTTTCAGAAGGCTGCTTTCATTTGATTCAGGAACTGTTCGAGCCATTCATGCCAGACTGGGGGGAGAGGTGTTGTAATAATGTAAAATAATGTGTTTTTTCGAACAACCTAGTATGAGAGCAAGTTCTAGTACACCCCCAAAACAAAATAAATACTTTGTAAAAGAGCATAATAGGACCCCTTAAGTTGACATATACTTTCAAAGTTACGATAGGCATGGAACGTCTGTTGGAGACCATGCAATAAAGAGATTGCAGATATTAAGCAGACAGGTACTGAATCTCGAGAGAGTTAGTAAACATATGGTTGTAGTGCTACTTTTTGCTACAAATGTCTAAAGTGGACCATCAAAATAAAGTGTTACCTAATTATTAAAATCTTTTAACTCAAGAATGTTTAATATACAACTGACATAAAAATTAAAATCCTCCCCAACAATCTCTGTAAAATTAATAAAAAAATAGCACTAAAAAATAATACAGTTTAAAAATTAGGATGTCCAATGTCAATTGTAGAGCTGATTTGCTTTTAATGGTAATGATGACAGTAAGTGATGTTTGTGGGGTGGCTTGTCCCTGCTTAGGCTGCTGTCCTGCATGCAGATTGAGGGCGTCAGCATGAGACGGGGAGTGTGGAGGGGAGAGTATGACCCAGTGTTAATGGGAAGCAGACGCCTCGCCAAGCGTGAATGAGCAGTGAATGAGGTGAGAATGAAGAGGCCCAAAGACCTGCTGAGACCCTCCAACTTGAGCATCCACCAGTGATCTCTCATGCACACATACAGTACTGTACTGTACTGTACATACCAGGCTCTGGTTTGTTAAAAAATGTTATGATACGTCACCTCTCTAAATTATTCCTGAGTATAAATTATTAATTTACTGTAAGAAGAACAGACAACACATGTGTTTTACTAGTGGCCCAGAGTAACTTATTGATGTGTAGGTTAAATCTGGTTACAGTCGCGCCCATAGCGGTAATCCCAGACTGAGAGACAGATCCACAGATAGGCCTGTCAGGGCTGTCAGGTGTGAGGCATCATTACATTGAGTGACTCTGAGGGTAATCTATACATTTGCTTAAGGCGAGCTCAAAGCAAGAATCACGGAGATAAGATCAACACGTACGCTATGTGAATGACATGTATCAATGCAGATGAAGAGACGGTGCTAGTTTAACTGTAAACACTCAACAACTAGTGCCAATAGAAATATCTAGATATTATTAGTATGCTGGTAAAAACATCAAGCCTGGCAGTACTAATGTGACTTTAACAGTGAAGCTTAAATGCATTTGAAAGAAGTGCATACTCATCACAGGAGTATTTTTTAGATTAAGAAACTATACAGGCAATATAAATACGTTTTCCTATATTTCTGAACTAAGATTATCTATTTATCCAAAAAATCTATTTAAAATAATAAATGCTGTTATTATTAAAAAAATGAATAAAAAGCAAATATAAAAAATTTTAAATAAAATTTATTATTATTATTTATCTTTAATTATTTTGCAAGATTAAATTTTTAACTATTAATTATGAAAAGTGTTCAACTATATACACTTGTGTAAATTAACTAACCCAGTTTAAATTGAATGTCCTTCGTCTACTTTGCAGTACTAGGCAGAGAAAATATATACAAATGTAAAATTGTCCTCGTTAGTCCAGTGACAACAAATCCCATCATTTAATTTTTGGAAACAACACATGTGGACTTTGTGTGCTTATTACACACAGCAGAACACCATATTTAGATGCTTTTATTTTTTAGAAAGAGGGTCCCTCACATGGTGATCGTCATATTCGGAAGTAAAAGGTTTGAAAAGCACTGATTTAAGCCACTTGACTGAATTATTAAATTAGATTGAAATACCTATTCAAAAACCTAAATTAAACAATTAAATGCGCACGCAGCAGATTTGCAATGACTGGGACGAAGTTGCGTAAGAAAGTGGATTCGTAATGAAATCCCATGAGACTAATGAGAACAGGCCCACTACAGGAGAGGTAAACGATACTCATTTATAAATGCCGCATTAACCCAGAAAAAAGAGAGAGAATGTAATACATTCAACTTATTTTGGTAGGCACTAAGCAGTTCAGACACGGTCTGGCATTGTGAAAGGCTCTTGTCTGTCATTAGGTAACCTTTAGCATTATAGGTAGTTTTTGTCCTAATTTATGTGTGACAGAGCAGGTTTGTTATAATCGCACCACCCTTGAGGGGTAGCAGGTTAAATTGAGTTGAAAATTAGATTTTAGCAGTCGCTGGTTTGATAGCAGGGAGCAGAACTTTGGTGCTGTTCTTTGTTAATGGAGTGAGAGCACTAGAGGATTTAGTGTTAGTGTGTGGAGCAGGTGGAGAATAGCATCCTTTACATGATCAGACATGAAGTCAATTAGATGTGTGAGGAAAGAAGAAAAGCATATGAATGCAAGGAACAGAGCAGGGGGTGAGGCAAGTCTGATGGCTAAAATGGAGGTCAGCAGAGGCAAAGTCAAAATAAGATTCATCGTAAATGGAAATCCAGAAAAGAGCTTGTAGGGGAGGGAGGCTGGAGACTTTTCAGAGGTAGAAAAACAATGTAATTGTATGATCTCAACAGTTGATTTTAGAGTGTAAATGGAATAAAGTCTGCTTGTATTGCCCAAATAGATTATCAAAAGTGGCTTCCCCAAATTTTTTTTTTAAATATTTGAGACCACTATTTCTAAATAGTTATCAGCCATATTTACAAGCATTAGCATTATTTTCTGCAGCTGTGCAGAAAATATTTAATGGAGTTCTAAGAAGTGCAGCTAGATCAATGCAACATCACAATTAAGGCCAGTTTAATATGAAGAAAAAAATGGTCTCTGACAAAAATTGATCTCTTTTCTTTTACAATCCTAATTATTTTAATTATTACATTTGAAGGTCAAGTGTGTAACTAGCTTTGCAACAAACATAAATAAATAAATATGATGATGATGATAATAATGTTTCCTTTTAAACATGTTTCCTGAACACTCGTTGAACACAACTCAATGCGTTGCCCTGCCCCAAACTTACATCAATTGGTTAATTCAATGTTGCTGCATGTGTTAAACTGGTTAGGATGCTTAAAACAACAGAGCAATATTATGATAGGGCCACAGAGTCCCGGCCTTTACATTTTTCAGAGAAACTTTAAACCTTTAACCCTTTAAATGGTTTACTGTAATGTTAAGACCAGTGTTGGGGAAAGTTACTTTTAAAAGTAATGCATTACAATATTGCGTTACTCCATAAAAAAGTAACTAATAACGTTACTTAGTTACTTTTTATTGAAAGTAATGCATTACGTTCCTTTTGCGTTACTTTTTAAATCTGGAAAGGGCTTGCTTGTTTATTTTTAAAATAAAAAAGTTATATTTTTGCCAAATATATAAAGCCTTTTCACACCAAAAGTAGAAATGTAATCTCAGCTGAAGGGAAGGTTAACTGTCCGTCCGACCGTAGAATACAGGAGAAGACATTTCAACACTTCAGCAATAAACACAGACACACAAATGTTTGTCTAGAGTAAATTTTGCTTATTAGTACGGTTGAACTGAATAATCGAAGGTCAGAAGCAAAGACATTGATAGAATGGGATTAAATACATAAAGCACATTTGTGTTGTTTAACATTTAATTATAGCAGGTTTGCGTCATATTCTGAGTTGCATTAGTTTTATTCATTTTGAGGAATACTGAAACTGTTTCTGTGAGTAAGATGAATTAATGCATATTCATATTTATTTTATAACTACAGTGTAACATCTTCTAGATTTCTCTCAACATGGTGACAGAAGCTGTCATCAAAAAAGGGGGGGGGGGGACGTAACTTCGTACTTATTTGAAAAAGTACGCGATATTCTCTTGAAATTAAAAGTAATGTTCTTTACTATGTAACTTGAAAAAGTAATCTGATCACAACTCGCTTTACTTGTAAGATATTACCCAACCGGGTTAAGACCAATACTAGGAGTGGTCCGCATTAAAGTCTTATGCACAAAATAGCATAGGAGTGTGGGGTTAATGTGTTTTATAAAGCCTGTTTTTGCAAGAGAAACTCACCATGACATTTCGATGCAGAATTGTACATTTTCAATCGCTTCACAAATAATGTTCTAATTCCTGTTTAGAAGCTGTTATTTGAAATATTCTTTTTTCTGGTACTTTTTGGCATGTAGGGGCATCAAACAAGGCAATTCCAGCGAGTTGAGCCTAGCAGAACCTGAATTACAGAATCTCAAAAAAAAATATTCAATTAAAACTCTAAAAGCGCCTATGTTTTTTTTGTGTTTATAGTAATAGTTGAAAAGTATATATTGTTATTTATAAAGAATTCCACTCATATTTTGTAGTTCAAAGGTTTTTATTTACAATGAAACCATTTTTTTTAATTTCCTCCATTGTTTGTGTGTAGGGCAAACATTTGAATTTGAGTGTGAAAAATTTAGGCGAAAATTCCAAAAAACGCCCCGAGCTTAACTTGGTTAAAAAACCCCCCCAGACCCCCCAAAAAACAGTGGTTATACATGTAACTCCTTGTATTCAGTGTTATTGTGTTTTTTTTTGGTTGGGGAAAAAAACAATCCAGTTCATCTACATTTTAATAATAAATAAATAATAATTATTACCGAGGGTGTGTTCGAGTCCCTGCCCTTTAATCGCCAATGCTAATGCCCTTTTTCGATGTGGCCCCCGGACTGCAATTTCTACCGGGGGGGAAACCGAAAATGTTTGCTAAAATGTTTACATGTTTATCGATTTTTTCCAACAGCCTTTTCGGATATTTGTGGCTTGGTCTAGGGACTTAGGAGTCCCCTTCACTTACTCCTAACCCCCCCCCTCCTTTCCCCCACCCCACGCTTCACAATTAGGGCTAATTTTTAGTGCTAAAACAACCACCCCAACCCCTTTTTGTGAATACCTTGTAGCAAAACTTTAGGAGTCCTAAATTTAGAACTGACACGCCCATTATTTTTAATATTTTCTCCTAAATCGGTGAGTTATGAGCTACTCTTAGCCATAAGATGTTTTGTGAATATGGGCCCTGATTTCGAAAATATCAGCAAAGCCAATACCAGTGTGTAAATGTAACTTTGTTACGTACTAAAATTTTTTGGGAGTATCTGTACTTTAACTTTAGTTTTATTATTTCAGCCAACTTTACTTTTACTCAGGGTGCGAACTACGGGGGAGCTAGGCTCCCCTTTATAAGACATGGGCTCCCCTGAAAACGAGATTTGTGAAATTTTGGGGGGTCTCAAAAAAAATTGACAATATGTTATTTTGACGTGCAATTTCAGTTTTGTGTAATGTGATCATTGTTGATTATTATGTGTTAAATTGCAAAAAATATCATTCATTCATCATGCATGACGGCGATTTAAACCTAAATCACTTCAATAAAGATAACTATACATCCTATTCTTGTCATGAGCATCAAGGTGAGGGCGCTGCGGTGCAAATTCCACTCATGTTTAGTACATTAACTCAAAGATTTGTAGAAAAAATATAAACTTTGGACTCTGTGGGCGATTCTGTGTTCAGGTAAGGCGTGTTATTTGCAATTATGTGTTGTGGCTGGGTTGTCATAGGTCTGCGTGACTCTCGATGTCTAAGGCCTAATTGAACGGAGGAATTATGATATTCTTCTGTAGCCTGACGACAAGTAACTTTAACCGTTGTTCATGTGACCTCAAAGACAGCCTGATGCTGTTGTATAGCGAGTTGTTGTTTCTCCTATCAATTCGTGTCGATAAAGTATTATAGGGTAAATCCTGTATAGTGATTTCTCCTATATAGTGCTTGCATAAAGCAAGTAGTGCGTACACTTGTAGCTGTTATGTATCTTTGTACGTCCTTGTAACCCCTCATTCACGCGCAAGCGTCAGCGGACCCCCCCCCCCCCCCCCCCTATAAAAAAAAAAAACTAGTGCTTCCCCCAAAGCCAACGTTATAGTTTCTACACTGCTCCTTTACTCCCACTACTTTCCTAATTAACAATGTATACTTTTACTACTCCGATACTTTCCCCCGAAGCATATTTCATATTTTCTCAAACATAGTCAATTCAAAGCACACGGACTGCGAAAGCAGTGTGATGAATCAGTGCTGGCGCTTTTAAGTTAGAACTCCTACAAAACACATGCTCATGGTCAACAGTGCAACCATAACCGTGGATGGATGATTAATGTCTCCACTCAAGTCGAGTCTGGTGTTGCGATTACAGCATGGTTCTGCGATAATGCGATCTACAAGTAATTAGGCTAAGTAGGCTCACCAATCAACGCCCAGAGTGCACCACGTTGATTTATTAGCTTAAAACTCAAAATTCCAGCATTCTAAAACTGTAAGATTGGCAAAAATGCTTCTGGATGCCTTTTAGATGTATATAATTTAATAGATTTACTTAACTCTATCACACAAGATACCGGTTTTCCAGCATGCACACATTTAAATAATCATCTTATACAAGTTTCAATAAAGCAATACTGACTTACATTTAGACATAAGTTGCTTGTTTTTGCGCAATTTTGCTACCGAAAATAGTTCCATAAGAATCACAGCACTGTTTTGCATCTCTGGCTGGACGGGTTTACTTTATGATTGATCGCTTTTTGAATGAATCGTAATAAATGATTCTTGATTCCGCATTAACACGTCCAAAATGCTTTGTTTTTCTGACCTGAACAGTCCAGTTAATGATCAGTTTGATCTCAAGAACTCACTCTTAACAGTCATGTTTGCTGTCACTACTGGCTGTGTTAATTTCACATTTCTCATTTTTTCATGTGTTTAAAGGTGCTTTATGTAAGTTTTTTTGAAAACCTCTAACTAAAACCGAAAAATACCATAATATGGTTTTGCAGAATATTTAAGAACATGCCTAAGTTTAACCGATTGTTCGTCTGCAACAATGCTACGTCATATTTCTCCCTTGAAATTGCATTCCGGGCCGAGTCGGTCTTTTTGCTTGGTTTGGGAAACCCGCCCACCTGCCATTTAACCCAATTGTATTCGGCACCACCCGGGTTCCAGTTTGGCGGAAACACAGCGTATGTCCATTTTAGGCGTCAGACGCTGGCAAACGAACTGTGTAGGTGTTGTCAATCTGGCGAACCTCGTGTGTTGGGTTTTCATCTGAGGAGGAGGGACCGGTGAAAATAACCCCTTTTCCAAGATTTAGAATGTGGACTCAATACCTCCTTCAAACCACTCGGTGTCACTACGTACAGCATCTTTACCCCTCTAGATAGACTACTGGGAATTACAGCTTAAAATAATTGACTTTATATTTTAATATATTTAGGAGTAAAACATTTTCCCAATTAGGTTTTTCCGGCATCTGACCTTTGACATTTTTTTTAGAGACCGCTTCATAACGACGTTTCCCATTAGGGTACATTATTTTTTTGGGCATTGTCTTAAACTTGCACACACAATCAATCTTTTTCCCTATTTGAAAGACGTGAAAAGGTTCTTACTGTTTCAAAAAACGTAACCATCTTTATTCATATTCAATGTTGTTTCTGTGCTGCTATATGATTTGGAACTTGTTGCTAAATGTCTAAAACTTGACACAAATGCAGATGCAATTTCACTGCCTGAAAACCATGTCTTAGTGTTTCAGAAGCATTAAAACAACTTTAACATTGTGTTTCATCTTGGAATTTCAAATCAATTATCGTAGCACATATGAAAATCAACAAGAATCTTCTTTTTTAATGTACCCCACACATCCCACACATAAGTAGATGTTGACTTGTGCAGTCATCATTGGAGTATTGCTGTCTGTCAGTATAGTAACGCTAATAGACATTGACATCTTTCCTGACCTCTGGTTGTTGTATGGATCACATCTTTCAAACTGGCATACAATAATGTACCCAAATGCCTGACTTCCACAACAACCTATTCTTCATCACTGCACTCACCCTCATTGCTTCTATCCTCCTTGGTCCTCAACAACTTGTTTTATTACTACAACTTGATTTTCTGATGCACTCATATCACTATCATCAATACTTTCTGAAATAAGTACAGATTTGTCTCTCCATCTTCCAAAAATCTTACAAAAATGAACCTAAAACACATGCATAAAGGCTATTATACTGCCCGCCAATGCTGGTCAAAAGTGCCAGCAACACAAAATATGCATCACATAATAGGACTTTGTCAGTTATGCATGATGTTCAGATTTGTTTGTCTCTGAGTTGTTGTTTTTATAAAAGTGCATTAAAAATGACAAAAAAATGTAGAAAACACATTTGGATATGCAAGTATATTTTTTATAACTTGAATTTATATGTATTTTCTAGTCTAAAATGAGCTCACTATATGGAGCCTTGAGAGCATGTGACCTAACATGTGCTAATGTCTCCTTTACTACTTAGTTACCAAAAATTTGAAGCACATGATAAATCAATTTTAATTTTACTGGTTGAAGGGAATGTCATTTGACATCACTAAAATAAAAGTTTGTTGGTTGAACATTTATTTTGTATTTTAAATGCAATTTTCTTAGCGTCATTTATAAATGACAAAACATTAGGCCTATTTATGCATCTGTAACTGCAGTTTAAATGCATCCATGTCCCCTCTGAGATACATAAACTATAAACACATCTAAATGCTAGTTCAGATGCAGATTCCAGAAATGTTTTCTTATGTTGGCATGAAAGACACTAGTACCGGATGAAGTGCTTCTTATTCTTACCCAAAAATACAAAATGGAAAAAAAAGTTAAAACTGAACACAATCTTGCTACTAAAGCGGTGTATGAACATTTTATATATATATACTTATTTGCTTCTTTTCCATTTTGCATTTACTTGTACTTTTTACTTTCAATACTTAAGTACATTTAATATATATTAAAAAAATACTTTTCGTACTTAAGTGCAATACATATCACATACTTTAAGACTTTTACTCAAGTAATATTCTAAACGGTGACTTTAACTTCTACCAAAGTAATTTTCTGGTAAGATATCTGTACTTTTACTTGAGTATGGCTTTCAGGTACTTTATACACCACTGGCCAATACCATTGACAGACAACATTTTACATATTTATATTCAATGTCTGAATTCTATTCATTAATTTATTCCTTTATTGCCAATTAATTAATTATGTTAATTTTAAGGAGGACAACTGCTCTCAGCATTTTAGGTAACAGATTAGGTCTAGCTACACTCTTTCTTTATACAAATATGCAGGACATCTCTTGCATGCATAATCTTTGTGTACACCCTACTATTACTCACTCCCTCCATTCTGGCTGTCTCCTATTAGCTCTATTCCCAGAAGAGGGCCATTCTCCTGCATTACATTCTAGCAGCCTTGTTAATAAAACATTGATGAAGAGGTGCTTCTGTTGATTAGGTAGTGGCCACTCTCATAATGGGACCTTGGAAGGAGGCCAGGGATCCTGTGCAGTAAGTAAACCTCAGGTTAAGTAAGCTTTTGTTACAATAAAAGACAGTGAGACAGATTATATGAGCATTTCTTTACCCGACACCCTCCTCAACGCCCCCTTGCCCTGGGAGATGTAAATGACTTTGGTTGCAGACACAAGTGAAAAAAAAAAAATATAAAATTGGTCTAAAGAAAGGGAAAAGCGGAGTTTCATTTCACACCTTGCTCTTGGATCACTGAATAAAAAGAAACTACATTAGCAGCTGTTAAAGGAATCAGAAGCTATTGTTGCCGCATCAAAATTGCTGTCAGTGAGCATGTGACAGCAGCATGGTGAGAATGTATTTTATTTTCCTCCTTCTGCCATACTATAACAGCAACCACTTTTATAGAAGTCTTGCAGTTACATTTGTAGCATCATCACCTAAAAAAGGCAAAATGAAACAAACAGCGCTGCCAGTGTGTGTTGCAGAAACAAGCCAAAGCTTGTAGAACACATGAAACATCATTCTGGAGAGAATAGTGCTGTTAAGGAGATCCTTTGTTTACTTGTATTAGCATTGCAAACCCGCCCTCTCCACTGGCTTTCAATACAACTGCAAACACTACAATAGATGGATTTTAAGTCAAATGTATACAACATCTGAAAACAACCAATTTTGAACTGTACGACAAAACACATACAAAACAAAAGGAGAACACACATTCCCAAAGGCCAAAGAGACTATATAAGTATTAAAGTTGGTTTTGAACATGTTGATTGTGGAGGAGGACCTAGCGGACACTGGTGGGCTCATCCATAACCTCAAGGCAGTGATGGAGAGTGCACTATTACCCTTAAAATTTGTGTGGCTGAGGGATAGTGAGGATCAGAAATAGTAGGCAGATCTAACAGACCTGTGGGTGTGATGTAAGCTGGTCAGATCATTGAAATAAAGGCACTATTCATTGTATTTCTTTAAAAACAGAATCAAACTGTATTGTCCATTCTGAATTTGATTTGAAATAGCAGACAGGGACTGTAAGATGTTGGTTATAACAACAAGTGGGTCAAATTTGCAGTATATTATCAGCATAAAATGGCAAAAATGCCAAGGTAAGTGTCAGGGATTGCCAGGCGAAGGAGCACGAAGGAGGCAGATATCAAATAAACAGAGTCTTTTAATAAATCCACTTGGGAAAAATCAGGAGAAAACAACCTCTTTACATGACGGAGACAGGGCAAAGAAACTGAGGAAAGGCAGGGCTATTTATACAAAACCAAACGATGGACTAATAGGATGACTAATGCAACACAGGTGGAAACTAATGAATGATGATTAACTAAATGAGAACAGGAACTGAACCAAATAAGGGCAGACAGAACTAAACAGAAACAACACGGACAATAGCTCCCCCTCCAGGAATGCGGGTCCGCACCGTAACTAATTCGGGGAGGGGAGGGGCTGGCGCCCTGGATGCTTTCAGACAGGAACAGTGCGAGACAAGAGATCGCTCCGTGGTGATCATGAGTTCAGGGGGCCATGGCGGAGCAGGCAGTTCAGGTTGCCATGGCGGAGAGGACAGTTCAGGTTGGCATGGCGGAGCTGGTAGCTCAGGAGGCCATGGCGGATCCTCCGTGGCCTTAGCCGGCTCGGCCACGGGTATATGCCCTCCCCCCCCCCAAAATTTTCTTGGGGAAAACTAGGAATCCTCGGGGGCACTCTGGAGGCACTTTCAAAAGCGACCTGGCGGGGCACTCTGGAGACTGCTCTGGAGGCAACCTCGCGGCTGAGTTCACTATACAGGAGACTCAAGAGACGAAGGAGGGCTGGATGGGACCAGCGGAGGCAAAGGAGACTCAGGAGCCGAAGGAGAGCTTTCTGGAGCGGACTCAGGCGAGAGGATAGGAGCCGAGAACTCTGGAGGAAGTGTCAAATCCTGGAGCGCTGAGCCAGTAGCGGCCGGCGATCCTGGGCTGAGGACTAGGGAGGAGCTTTGGAGGATTCGGGGGTGTTTGGGGCTGGGCAGGCGGTCCGAGCCGTTGGTACGGTATGTGTGGGTTCCTGGCGTGGGGTGAGCTGGCGAGACGCGGCGTGCCTCAGAGGGGGCTGGACAACGAGACTGAAACATTTCCTTTCTTTCTTCCACTTCAAAATCTGAATCATTTAAGAAAAGGACAAGATTAATCAGCTCAATCAGGGGATACTTAATGGTTTCCACTGGAAAAATCGCATTGGATCGTCTCGTCATCCAGTCCCAGCTGAAAGCATGCACCAAGAGCAGCGTCATGCCAGCTCAGCAGGTTCGCAAGCTCAAGAAAATCCTCCACATACCGCTCCAACCTCCGACCAGCCTGCCGCAAACCCCACAGCTTGTCCTCAGCCGTCATCTCTTTGGTCCTGTCTTCTG
The DNA here is from genome assembly GCA_018155175.1 of Sinocyclocheilus anophthalmus. NCBI lineage: Eukaryota > Metazoa > Chordata > Actinopteri > Cypriniformes > Cyprinidae > Sinocyclocheilus > Sinocyclocheilus anophthalmus. The sequence continues at coordinate 17,177 of JADLZN010010882.1, forward strand.
TCAGGGGTTACCATAGAAGCGCTTGAAGAGTAGGAAGGGGCATATATCAAATACATTTTTTTTTTATTACATCTTTTAATAAACCCACTTGGGAAAAACCAGGAGAAAACAACCTCTTTACATGACGGAGACAGGGCAAAGAAACTGAGGAAAGGCAGGGCTATTTATACAAAACCAAACAATGGACTAATAAGATGACTAATGCAACACAGGTGGAAACTAATGGATGATGATTAACTAAATGAGAACAGGAACTGAACCAAATAAGGGCAGACAGGAACTAAACAGAAACAAACATGTGACAGTAAGATTGTCATAGCCATTTGGATCACGTTTTAAAAACAACACCAATGATAAATTAGTTTTGCATTAAATAAGAGTTTTCTTGATTATTTTTTCCATGTAGAACCCTTGAATTGATTATTTAATTTATTTGATAGTTTTCAGCATGATTGTACATAGGTAAATCCAAACAACATTTCAATACAAAATAAGCTACTTAAGTTCTGCTTTTTTGCATGCTCAAACAATTTACAATATTATTTAATTTAATTAAAGGTAGGGTTTTCGATTTCCGAAAGCGATCAATAGCGAGCTAGCTTTGAAAACAAGATCATACCCTCCCTGCATAATCACTCTCCAAAGCCACGCCTCCTCCAAAACACATGAACACGCTCAATAGACCGGGGGAGAGGCTAATCACCGACACGTATATATATGGCTTTGCGGAGGATTGAATGCAACTCTGTCAAATTACCTCATGTCTCATTCACAAGTGAGAAAAGTACAGTACAAAGCGCATCATATTAAAATAATAACACCTTCCATTCTTCTGCAATTTATAGTTTTCAGTCACGTGACTGGGGCCTGATGTATAAACATTGTGTGCGGGCAAAATGGGCATGGAAATGTGCGTACGCAATTTTCCACGTACATATTGAGATTTATAAAAAATAAACTTGGCGTAAATATGTACAGGTACTCTAGACCGTGCGTACGCACTCTTTTACTGGCGTAATTAGCAAAGCCTAATGATTTCGGTCTCTCTTTTCCTTTCAATATACACATTTAGATTAAATATTCTGCTCATTAATGGAGTTAAGCATTGACATTTCATAAAGTAATTATTCAAAAGTTAAACAAAAACGTATGAATTTAGATATTTAGACATATTTGTAGTGGATGCGCTTTTTTATCACTTTTCTTGTTGCATGCTGTTTTAATGGCAGCGAGGAGTGCTAGGCACACAGTGATGTTTCTTTAAACTGCAGATCTCATGTTAAGAGAACATTTTTTTAGCAAGAACATCAATGATGCGCACTTACTTAGATATTGTGGCAGACACTGCTGGATTTGGTGGTCGAACGGTCCACTGGCAAGTTTAAATAGGTCCGAATATATTAGCCTACTGCACAACCAAGGTTGCACGGAGGTGTTTATTTCGCAAACATTATGAAAATAGCATTGTGATTGAAGGATAAAATCTGAAGCAAACGATAAGATTTGCACGTTTCTTTTTTATAATATTGTATTGTATTATTATCAATGTATTGTACCATGCAAATTGCATTTTAGTCCGCATGTCATATTTTCCTAATGTCTTATACCTTTGACGGTGTTAAACATGGTGTCACGTGGATGGGAATATGCATGGAAGTTATATGCAAATGAGGTTAAGCATAGTAAACCTAGGCGTTGTATCGCTACGGCAGTGGTGGGTTTGGGATTTTTTGGGGAGAGATGAGCAGCAATCCGTCCGCTGACAGGGATTTATAAAAGGTTTTTTTGCCCAGGTTCTGGCATACGCATGGTTTTATAAATCTGAAAACTTTTGTGCGTAGTCACAGTTTAGGATGAAAGTATGAAAGTTTTTCTACATGCGGCCCCTGGTGGGCCACATCCTAGACTGCACGCAAGCCATCAATTTTCTATTTCAAACATTTAAAGTGCCTTTAAAACAGTGATATTAAAAGATCAAATTCAGTACACACCTGAGTGATGATGCATGCTTTATACAGGCAAGCAAATGTGCCGACCCGAACGCAATGTCTAGTTTTCGTAGAAGGGTTTCAATGGGAAAACATTTAATGTTAAACTTTGCACATTGCGTTCATATTCTGGGTTCATCTGCTTGCCTGACCAGTATGCCTCATTAATCAGGGGGTACTGATCGGCCTTTAATATCACGCCGTAACTACATTACTACTTAATGCAAACCTTGTAAAAATAACTGGCAGTCAGTGGAGGAAAACCTTGTTTTGCCCTCCATGTGGCTATTCCTGTAAGGGTGTGATGTCACGTGAAAACTATGAATAGCGTAATGGAACACACTGGTGACGTATCATGTCTGCGCGAACAGGGTGCACAGAGGTATGCAAATAAAAATGTTGACAGGCAGGTAGGACAGCCTATCAAAATGTTCGGACCGAAAAATCTGATTGGTCGGACATTTCATTGTCCTACACCTTCCACAGACGATATAAATACATATAAATACATTTAGACCACTTAACTTATTGATTGCTATCGGGATGTGAAGAGACTTTCAACCAGCATAACAAAAAATATATTTTTTGAACCAAATCACGTATCCTGCCTTTAAATGGGAAAATGTAAGCAAGAAGAATGTATTTATAAACGATTTACTCCAATCTTTATTCTGCTTGTGTGTGGTCTGACGTGTGCAGGTCAGACTGTAACAAGAACATGTCACAATAAATTGGAAAAAGGAAGTACTATTCCTTTCATAATCGGTGAATTACAACAAGAACACCTTCTCCAATCAGTCCTTGCTGCAGATGCACATCCAGCAAGAGTGGGTGTTTTGAAAGGGAGGAGGTAAAAATTATACCCTCCAAGTTGCCCTGCGTGTATACAAATGTGTCCTCATCTCATACAGCTGAATGAGAAGCTACACGCTTAAAAAAAATCATGCTGCTCCTGAAGGAACTGCAGAGATGAGAAAAGGTGGCATACTATCACTCCTGACAGTTTCTCACCAATATTTTGGATCAGTCAAGTGGATGTTTATGTTTTGACGTCAAGACAGGAGCAAACTTGATAATTTCAAAATATCACGTAACTTGGTTTTCCTGCATTGTCGACTTCTTGTCAGCTGATTTGAACCCTTAAAATAGGTTTTTATAATGAGCTGATTTTTGATAGATTTCATTGTTGTGTTGAACAACTCAAATCAAGGGTAGAATGGAGGTGCAATGGAAGATTTTATTCTGTCAATCTCATCCGCTTGCAAACACATTCTTAAGCCAGCTTTCCACAGCTTACGTCAAACAACAGGCTATAGACCAAAGTCATTCATGTCAAATGGAGAGTTGTGTGAAGGCTGGGTGAGTTCTAACTATCCAATTCACTCTTATGAAAGTCATACAGCAAACCTGCAGCCTCTAACCAAGAATAACAGAATGGCTAGACATTCAGAAACTAAAGTAAAAACATTCATAGCAAATAACAGGGAACAATCACTTGGAGGGGAATGGGTTAACACAACTCTGAACTGTCTCTAGATGAAAGGTTATTTAAATTAAAAAATTAACTTTCCTCCTCTCTTCTATTACTGTGTATTGTCTTCCTCTGCAAGATGCATTCACTGTGAGAGATTTTCACCTGCTGTTAAAGTGTGTTGTTAGAAGAGCTGCACCAACGGAAGTAAACAGGTACCTCATCAGTCAACACGTAAATGCGTCATCTCACCTCCACACAGCTGTTTATCATTAATTATAGTACTGTTATTGTCACTGCTTTCAATTTTGCAGTATACATTTGCCATGCATAAATAATAACACATAAAAGTTTTGAACCAGAGTTGTTCAGAGTGTATTAGACTGAGGAAACGACCACTGCAAAAACTCTAGTCTTGATCAATTAACTTTGAATAACTACTGCAGCCTCTAAAGTTAAGGGTGAGGGAGGGAGGTGTGTGTGTGTGTGTGGGGGAGGGGTGGGGGGTGGGGTATTGAAAAACTCCCTGATGTTTTAAGAAATCTCTTTTCTACTCATCTCCACTTGAAAGGGGGCAGTTCAGAATTTGTTGTCCCAAAGTAGGTTCTAAGAGACCTTCAAATCAAGTATGAGCTTTCAAAGTGCTCTTCGATTGAAAGCCAATGGGAAAGTCCTTACGCTTTTATCTCGGATGTTAAAGAAAATGATGAGGATCTTGAGCCAAGGCCTTTCGGATAAGTGAATATATTTAATTTCTTGAAAGAATCACAAAGTTAGTGTCTTTGGTCCTTGATGCCTGTTGGGATGAAGCCATGAAGAAGCCTGCTTTCTTCCCCCCTCTTCCCCACTCCCTCCCACCGTCTGTCTCAAAACTAGGGTTCAAGAAGAGAAATAGGCCTCAAACCCTCTGCAGTCCTTTAAGTTGATTTATTTATCAGGACTCTCTGTCTATCTCAACTCTTGTGTGGAGGATGCCCTGGGGTGGATCTTCATGGCGTGGTCCCCCACCCCCTCCAAACCCATCCATAGCCGTGGCATCAGAGTTGGCGCCCAGTGTTGGCTTTCATCAGGACAGCTCTTAAAGTTTCACACTCATAAATGTTGAGTTCTCCACCAGGGCTCACTACCACCAGGCGGGCCATTAGAAAGAGAACGCAGCAGCCCACATTCATCTATCTGGCCCTAGATCAGTAACATATTCCCAAGTGCATCCCCCTGCGTGGAATGAGCGTCTTGCACCTCCTAACCATATGTCCACAGCTGTTTGTTTTTGCTCTGGGACACTACATTGTCAGCTCGCCAAGACGGTGTTCAAATGGACCCCTTGAAACAGTAATTGCTTGCACACAGTTATAGTAAGTTCCCATGTTGACCCTTGTTTTCAGGTCTGTTTATATGAAGACAGAAACAGCCCCAACAACAGCCAGCCCACTAGCCCTGTGTGTATTAGCCAAATGATAGATCCATCTCAACGCAAGCTCCTCTTTCTTAGCTCAAACAATTCACAAACTCAAAAAATCCTTTTGTTGTTGGATTCAAAACGGCCCTTGTTGATAACATAAACTTTTTTGGGGTGTTGGGTTTGGGGGGGGGGGTGTGTGTGTTGATTATTTACGAATCCAATTTGCCCTCTCTCCTCCTCGCCATCTCTCGTTTCAGCATGTTTACAACCCAGAGACTGACTGATAAAAAGAACATCTGGCTTTTGTGCATAGCTGAAAGTCTAACAATGTATTATAAATGATGATCTGTAAATCTGCCAAAACGCCCTCTTGTTGTACCGTAGTCTTTCAGTGACTCTGCCATATAATGCATATTACTGTTCTGCTCTGCTGCCATAGCATAGAGACTCCTCCATCATTTATTCATGTGGCATCACTGCAACAAACATATGTATTGGCATAATTTAGACCAGAAGGCAGCTAGGTCTTGCCTGGCCAGCACAGTGCATACTTAATTACCTTGAAATCACTGAGACTCACACAAGAAACATTAAGATCTTAAAAAACAGATGGGTTTCCACATAAGAGAGACGTAACACCTGAATTCTGAGGAGAATAACACCTTACGGTGACTGAGATAAAGGATAACACCTTTTAAAACGGTCATATTGTTTTCTGATTATTAAAATAATCTGTATTATCTGATAATTACTTTTTAGCACCAAACATATGGCTCTGTTGTCTTGATTTCAGCATGGGTTTGCTCAACAGCTGTGCCTTAAATAAGAATTAACATTCTTCTTTATTAGCAGACAATTATCTTCATTTAACATTCAAAGGCTTATAAAGCAGAATATCAAAACATTAATATTGTAAAAAAAAAAAAAATAATGATCCCTTCATGTATTTTGCCATTGTGTTTCATACAGCAAACTTTTTTTTTTTTTTAGAAATAAATTACATTTAGGTTTTGGCAGCAATTTACAATAATGTTTCATTTGTTAACAGTGGTTAACTACATTATTTGACAATTAAAAAGTGCTTATACAGAATGTATTAATTTGAACATTTACTAATATAATACATTTTAAAATCTAAAGTTCACAATGAACTGAATTAAACAATTGTAGTTTTAATTAACTAACAATAACAGTGTTACGGGGCTGAGGAGATGTGAGACGTGCGGATCCATGTGCAAGCTTTATTTAAAGCAGAGAGGTCAGAAACACAGGCAGGGTCGAACAATGGCAAACATGTACGTGGCGGGCAAAACACAAGAATAATCCAAGGGCTAGCGAAGGTCAACGAACGGCAGACAGAATCACAGGGGCGAGACTAGAGGGATAAACCCAGGAAAACAGGCAAAGATCAGAAACCGAGAAATCAGACAAGACAAGGCAAGGCAAGACTAGGCTAGGAAGCTAACGAGGGCTCTGTAGAGTAGCTATCACTGCTGGCGATAAGCGCATACAATACTCGGCAGTTGAAGGGAGTGAGCTAGAGTGTTTAAATAGTGAGTGAGTGAAGTGATACCTCTGGTGCCACTTGCTGTGTTGCAATCAGTGTAATGATGATGGATTATTAAGTCCGGGTGATTATGCACAACAGTGTATAGTGCGAGAGTCAATGAAATTGGAAGGGTGACCTCTGATGGCTAGCAGAAGTAAGTTCATGGACCGGATTCGTGACAAAGCCCCCTCCCAAGGAGCGGCTTCCAGATGCTCAAAACCCTTTACGATTCCGGGGGGCGGTGGAGTGGAGGTGGAACAGGGGGAGGGACGGAGGGCCAGGTCCACATGGAAGTGGAGAGACCGGGAACTGAGGCAGAACCAGCGGAGCAGAGAGCTAGGGCACAGCCGGCAGTACAGGTGGAGCGTAGAACAACCAGAGCCAGACAGCAGACCACCACAGCGGGGCAGAAGACCCCCACGGCAGAGCAGAAGACCACCACAGCAGAGAAGGGACTGAAGATCCCCACGGTGGAGCAGAAGACCACCACGACGGAGCAGAGAACCACCAGAGCCAGACAGTAGACCAACACGGCGGAGCAGAAGACCACCAGAACCAGACAGACCACCACGGCGTAGCAGAATTAACAGCAAACGCCCCCGTTGAAACTACACCATCATGAACCATGGCGGAGACTGTAACAACGAGAGAGCAGAGACAGACAACACAGACAGAACATTGGGGTTGATAGACAAGGCTGAGTGTTCAGAGGCAGCCTCCTTGGCTGGGTCGGGACAGGATAAAAGTTCACAAACGACCTCCCTTGGCCGAAACACAGCACGCAGAGAGTTCACAGACGGCCCCCATAGCCGTGACAGGACAGGATGAGGATTTCCCGACGGCCTCCATAGCCGTGACAGAACAAGCAAGGAGTTCGCAGATGGCCCTTATAGCTGTGACAGGATGAGCAGAGATGGATTTTCGCAAACGCTCTATAGCTGGGACAGATGATCTGGAGTTGGCCAAACGTCTTCTAATAGCCGTGGACACACAGACAAAGAGTTCACTGAACGACCTCCTTGGCCGGAACAGAACAAGGCAGAGAGTTCATAGATGGCCCTCCATAGTTGTTACAGGACAGGAATGAGTTCATAAATGGCCGCATGGCCGATTCAGGGCTGGCGTAAGTTCAGACAGCCTCTGCGTCCGGGTTGAACAGGACAATTGCATTTTCAATAGGCTGTGACAGGACAGGCGAAAGTGCGTCCTCGTCCCACCGGCACCACGCAAGGAGCTGAAGCGAGCACCGCCGTTTCGGGAGGTTCTGCAGCATGCGCCGCCACCTCTGAATGCAGCAGACACCATGGCCTCTGGGAGCACAGCAGCGGGCACCGCTACGTCGGGAGGTTCTGCAGCGTAAGCCACCACCTCTGGAGATGTTGTAGCCGGTGGTGCTGCCTCTAGCAAATCGGCGGTGGTGTACGCGGTCCAGATACACCATAAAGCAACCCCCCGTATTGGAAGTGCTGCAGACAGGGGAATGAGTTCATTGATAGAAGGGTTAGAGTGAGTGGGTTTAGGGATACCAGCTGCGCGTGCAGACACCAGCGATGCATCCCTCACACTGGACACCAGACTGGAATACCGACGGACCGACCCCGACAATCTGGGTGCCACAGACAGGACGTGACGTGACTCTGGATGATCAGCTGTGAATTGACGTGACTCTGGATGATCAGCTGTGATGTGACTTGACTCATGAAGATCAGCTGTGAGTTGACTTGACTCAGGGAGATCAGCTGTGACTTGACGTGACTCTGGACGATCAGCTGTGAGGTGACGTGACTCTGGATGATCAGCTGAGATGTGACGTGACTCTGGATGATCAGTTGTGATGTGACGTGAATCTGGATGAATAGCTGAGACCTGGTGAGGCTCTGGCAGATCAGCTGAGACTTGATTTGACTCAGCAATGGAAGCTGTGACTTGACTTGACTCATGAAGATCAGCCGTGACTAGACTTGACTCATGACGATCAGCGTTGACGGGACTTGATTCTGGCAGATCAGCTGAGGCGTGACGAGGCTCTGGAAGATCAGCTGTGACTTGACTTGACTCTTGAAAACCCGCTTTCGGTTTGTGACTCGACTTGACTCATGAAGCTCAGCTGTGACTCGACTGAACTCAGGAAGATCATCTGTGACTCAAGTTTTGCTCATGACGAATTCAACTTTGACTAGAACTTGTTACGATCAACTGTGACTAGCCGTGACGATCAACTGTGATAGACCCTCTGACGATCAACTGTGACTAGACTCGTGACGATCAACTGTGACTAGACTCGTGACGATCAACTGTGACTAGACTCGACTCAGGAAGATCAACTGTGACTTGACTAGACTCATGATAATGAACTGTGACTTGACCTGACTCATGATGATCAACCGTGACTTGACTTGACTCACGAAGATCTGCTGGGAGTTGACTTGACTCAGGAGGATCAATGGTGACTTGGCTGGACATCAAGATGGGCAGCTGTTGACATGAACTGGGTGCTGTTTTTGTGTCCACCATCTTATGATCCGTGGCTCCACTGGTCGCCGCCATTTTGTGATGCATGCTCCTAGTGTGGCCGCCATTTTTGCAATGGGCCTCCACTGTCACCACCATCATTACAGGCACAGACGCGGTATCACGTTCTTCCTCCGTGATACCCACAGTACACAAAGAGCCCACAGTCAATAAAGCATAATCCATAAATTGACATTGTGACGAACGCGGACCCTCAAGTATGAGCTTCGATTTTAGCGGTTGATTAATGCCATTACAGAAAAAATCTATCAAAACATAGTCCGGTAAATCAGAGTGATAGGCAATGTCCAGATACTCTTGAATGTAATCCTCGAGCGAGCGTGTGCCCTGCTCGAGGGCTAATAACAGTCTTGCAATGTCCATACCTGGCCAGTGTCCACTTGAAAAGCCGTTGGATCCTTGTATGGTCGAGTATTCTGTTACGGGGCTGACGAGACGTGAGACGTGCGGATCCATGTGCAATAATCCTAGGGCTAGCGAAGGTCAACGAACGGCGAACAGAATCAAAAGGGCGAGACTAAAGTGATGAATCCAGGAAAACAGGCAAAGATCAGAAACCGAGAAATCAGGCTAGGCTAGGCTAGAAAGCTAACGAGGGCTCTGTAGAGTAGCTATCACTGCTGGCGATAAGCGCATACAATACTTGGCAGTTGAAGGGAGTGAGATAGAGTGTTAAATAGTAAGTGAGTGATATGATACAGCTGTGTGCCATCAGTGCTGTGTGCAATCAGTGTAATGAATGATGGGATATGTAGTCCGGGGTGATATGCAACAGTGTAGTGCAAGAGTCAATGAAGTGGAAAGGGTGACCTCTGATGGCTAGCAGACGGAAGTTCATGGACCGGATACGTAACAAACAGATTAATAAATGGTTAAGGAATGATACCTTATTGCAAAGTGTTAAAATTTTTTTATGTAAACAGGTGATTTTTTTATGTAAACAGGTGAAAACACATTATTATTATTATTATTATTAATAATGTTTGCACTAAACATTTATTTATTAAAAATATTGACAAAAATGATTTGTTCCAATGAGTAACCACATAGACATTTGAAGTGCAGTGACACATTTTCTTATTTTCATTCTTCTTTTTTTTCTTTTTCTACAACACAACAACAGAGAAGAGATGAATAGCTCAAGGATAAATCAAATCCATATCTGGCCAGTTCGTGCTCTATGTGGACACCATCTACCTCTTCACAACAAGTTATTATAAAATCATGTAAAAGAGGCGTCAAAGATTCCTAAGCGAGATGATAGGAAGGATTTTTCTGACTGTGAGAAGATGCCAGCAAGCCTACCCAGAATACAGTGGGTGTTTGCAAGTGTCCAGCAATGTCAGTTCCTGCCGAGGGGTTTTCTTCTTCCTCTTTCCTCTTGCCCTCATGATAGCACTGCAAACTGAGAGATATCCGAAACATCAATTGTAGGTTAATTATTTTCTGTTTCTCGATTGGAAATGGTGACAGAGAAGATAACTAGTGAGAGAGCTGAAGAGATGTGAGAGTCCCGTACCTAATTATCCCCACATGGCTGGCAGGTTGACTGGCTGGCAGTGTTGCCATCTTGGGGCACAAATGTTCCGGCTAGGCTAAGAGAGGCAAGGATGTCGTAGTTGCTGAATGTTGGTCACTGTCATGCTTTGTTCTTTCATCCGGTCTTGCATCTGATTCCCTGACTTGTCTGTACCCCTGGTGTCAGATGACTGTTTGAACAACCTTCACAGACCAGCAGGTCTACTGCGGTTTAATTCTCCTCTCTAATTAACAGCCCTCCCTTTAAATCGTACATATTTATACAATACTAATAAAGTGAAAGTAGGAAGTAGTTCCCCTATAAAGTTAATTAAAATCTATAATTTTGCACAAGATTTCTGTGTACTGCATTTTGTGCCTATTAAGAATATCTTAGTTTTAGTGTAGCAACATGTGATCAACTGTGAGAATAATGCTGCATTCCTCAAATTAGTGTAAATGAGAAATCAATGGAAAGACTTTACCTTGAGCAGAAAATAATCTTTATTTTAATTACACCTATGGGCAGCAAAAAGCATGTACAGTGGTCGCCAAATGATAAAATAATTAAATTTAAATTAAATTAAATTAAATTATAAAAATCGACAAATATTTTAAACAAGAGAAATACAGCATAAGCTTTTCTGTTACTATTATCATTTCAAAAAAATTTTTTTACCAGTGGCGAAACTCGTCCGATTTACACTTTAGCATTTAGCAGAAATGTAAATGTATAATTTTCCTCGCAAAAAGAGTGGGAAACTCATAAGTACATACTTGCAACTGTCAAAAGCAAAAGTCAGGTAAAAATGTTTAAACAGTGTAGATTGCAGGAACAAAAGCAGTTAGCCCATAAAATTATGTGTCATTCATTTTTTATATATAATTAAATAATTATTGCTAGATGACATTTATATTAAGTAGTGGTGTCAAAATTAGCGCGTTAACACAGGCGATACATTTTTTCAGTTTAACGCGTAAAAAATATTTAACGCAATTAACGCAGGGGCGGGGCTAGGTTTGGCCACCCCACTCACAACTGCTGCATCTGTCACTTTTTCTCTTGACAAGAAGTTCATTTTTTCAGTCGTAGAACGACTGAGAACGGGAGCTTTCAACGGATTGCCCGCTCTCCACTTCACTTCAGCGTCAGGCGCGAGTCAAACGAGTCCGGAAACGGTACTGTGCTCGCAGCGCGTGCTCTCCAATTGCACGCACAAAGGCGGCAGCACGCGCTGTAGCCTGTATCCTTTCAAATCAAAGCTCGAAATAAACTGTGCATGCAATGTCATGGTCAGATCAAGTCATGAAGTTACCAAAAAGGCGATTTAACTGCCTTAAACTGTGCATGCATGTAAATGTTTGTTATATATGAGTCACAGTTAGAACATGACTCTGAAATGGTTTTCAAAACTGTCCCCTGGAGCAGCCCGCAACTGTCTCACTCATCTAACACACCCGATTTAACTCGTCAGCTCATTAATTGAGACTTTAAGACCTGAAGTGGGCCAGAAAAGGAAAAAAGGGGTTTATAATGGGTTTATACGAAGATTGTTTTAAGTTCACTTAAATTAGACGTTATTTTTAAAGTCTAATAAATGTAAAAATTGATAGCTCTCAATTATACTGTAATTTTGAATGGCTAGTCCCATGTGAATAGTTTAATGGTTGCAAGTATTGGGGGGGGGGGGGGGGGGGGTGGGGTGGGGGGGGGGGGGGGGGGGGGGGGGGGGGGGGGTGGGAGGGGGGGGGGGGGGGGGTGGGGGGGGGGGGGGTGGGTGGGCATTTTATATTACACAATCATTGATACTGGCCTTCAGTTATAAAAAAAGATGCCATTAAACAAATATGAAAAATATACTGTATTTATGTTGTTTCCACAGTAATTTGAAGATTGAATGTGAAATTAATGCAATATAAAAGTATATTTAAAAACGTAATATTATGTGTATTTAAAGGGTTCATATGTTGCTAAAAAGAACATTATTTTTTTTATTTGGTGTAATGAAATGTGTTTTAAGGTTAAAAAAACATTATTTTCCCACATACTGTACATTATTGTTTCTTCGCTATGCCCCGCCTTTCGGAAACACGTCGATTTTTTTACAAGGCTCATCGTTCTGAAAAGCGAGGTGTGCTGTGTTTGGCCAGCTATCCAGTGCGTTGTGATTTTGCCGAATACCTCAAGCGTGAGACGGAAAAGTTACGCCCCTTGCCATATTGTGATGCCCTGTCAGGCCGGAGCGATGTTTCAAAAACATGAAAACCCATTATAAAACGAGGCATTCGTTGCATCCATTGGACATAGTTATGGATTATAATTACTTATACTGTCTTTTATGCGTTGCGTTGCATCGCGCCAAGTAAACATAAAACCATGTCTGCATTTTTTGATCGGAGAAATGACAAACAACAAGCCCTATTCTACACTGCCCAAAAAACTCGCTTTATATAAAATATAAAAACTCTTTAAAGACGTACTTACAGTCTTTGAGTCAGAACAGCCGGCATTGTAGTGTACTCTTCCAGGATCAGGAAACAGTTCTTTATAAAATGTGCTGCACACATCTGAATTTTTGGTTTGAAGTGTTCTGGAACAGTGTTGTAGATACAGCTTAACCATTGATTTCTAGTCGTGTCTTTTTTTGGAAGGCCAAACAAAGTATTTTTCGCTTTCACAACGAAACAGCGTCACACACCGCGGCCTTGAGTGAGCGGCGGTGGCCTAGAGTGAGGAACGGCTGAAGGGTTAGAGTGAGCAGAGGCGGGTGGGCTTGAGAAAGGCGCGGCCGGCGATTTCGACGAAGGAGCGTCCGGACGGACATTTGACTACTCCGGGCTGGACTCCGCTTCGTCCGTGTTGAAAGCCGATCCGGCGATTGACAGCGGTAAGTTGATGTTTTTCCTCAGTGACCAACACGGATCAGCTCCAGGCATGACAAAGTAGATATCGTCCTCTTTTGAAAGACCAAACAAAGCAGTTTCGCTTTTCCTACGAAGACACCGCCGTCTTTACGACATGGCGGCGAAGACAACACAACTACAGCAACAATAAATTTACGCTTTCTTTCTTTGCGTGAACGTTTGGGCGGTGTTATGCAAATTTTCCCACATAGTGATGTAGACATGTGGGTGCTTGTTAGAACGAGCCGTTTTAGGTGGGGGTGGCTGACTCTTAACTTTTATAAAGAATATCTTTTGGATTTGAGAGTTTAGTCTTTGCAACTTTACAGATCTTCTTTATGCACCAAGAGCTTGTAACACTCCAAAGAGAAAGGAAAAATTGAAATCGCATCATATGACCCCTTTAATTAATTTCAGAAAAATGTGCAATACAATTTTTTTTTTAATCGATTGACAGCACTAATATTAAGTAATACACTGTATGCTCATAGATCTCACCCCAATAGTGCAGTTATGTATGGTTGTTGTAACCTGATGCATCATATTAAAGGCCTTGGAGGAATACTGTGACACATCACACACACACACACACACACACACCCCACCATCACCCATAAAGATAGCTTTACTGTCACTGCAAAGCTCCAACCATTTTAGTTCATGACTAGGAAGGAAGCCAAGGCCCAGTGCAAACAAAAGCTCGACGAAGATGAAATGTATGTGACCAGCCACAGACAGCTGAACAAACGCAATGATTTAGAAAATGTGCCTAATAGCGTGCTTTACTTACACTCTTTAAACAATCAATCGTGTGAATTATTAAAATATCATCAAAAATAAATTGCTCAATAAATAACTTTGCCTAGCCCCAATTATGCATTTTAGCAGCTTTTCTCCACCACGTTTGTTCTCTGCCCTGGGATAAAGGAGAATGCTTATCTGAATGAAAAAAAGGAAAAGTGTGCAGTTGAATGCCTCTGAAAGCAATTACTGGATATGAATCCATGCTAAGCCAAACAGCAATGTGCAGCATCCTCATTAAAAAGAGGCATGCTAATCTCTTATTAACCATTAATTGAGAACGTCAGCACTATCAAACCACATGAACTTCCCCTTTTACTCTCAACACAAACGAATGACAAATTTAATTCTGCTAGGGCTAGAAAAGTAGCATGACTATTCCAACAAAACAATCTACACCAAATGATTATCATAATACTTGTAATCATTTCAGCATAGCTAAAGCAAGCTAGGCAGTACTGTACTATAGTTAGGTTGTTGTGGAAGCGTTAACACAATGTTGTTTTGACTCTGAGGCCTGTGTTTGCACTTTCACCAGCGAAGGCTGCTCAAAGTTGGATACCCCTAGAGCCTGCCAAGCTTTGAGTGAGGGAATGGACCACTTCCTCTGGTCTTTACATGTGATCTGCTTGATTTTAATGAGGCTGCCAAGACCCCCTGTGATGTGACTGGGAGCACCAGTGGGGGCGGGGGGCCTGGAGTCCTTCGAGAAAGACAGGGAAAGAAAACGAAAGAGTGCCGGCATTATTTTTGTGCTAAAACCCATCCCCTCCTCCACATTCGGCTGCTCTTCGAAGGCAAATGTTTTATTAAGCAGGTTCAGGGGTTCACAGTGGACATAAGGGAGAATGTCAATCATGTGAGAAATATTAGATGTGGAACTACGGTGTACAATGGGCCCCCTTGCTTATTAGATATGTCAAGCAGGCATCCCAAATTCAAGGATTTTCTAAAGTGCACTATGCATTGGAATGTTTTAATTAAATGTAAATGCATGTGCCCTTGTAGACTAATGCTGCCATTATGGAGGAAGAAGAAAAATGGCGTTTTCAGACATCTGTTACGCTTGAGTTGGGTGCTTTTGGGACGCGAAGGTGGCTGTTTAGCCGCTGGAGTCGGTATTGGGTTTTAATACTCGTAGTTCAGCAGAATCCTTTTTAAATTGTTAGAATTTGTGTTGTATTTTTATACACATTTCAGTTTGCAACTCCCAGGTTTAAATTTATTCTTGAATCTCTGGGTTTTAATAAGCAGTGTTTGTCATAAGACACAAATATGTTATACTTTTGCGTTTATAAATATGTCATTAAACTATTGAGTAGCTGGCAAAGTGCTAATGGTGCCGTAGAGTTCCCATTCAGTCAGTCACGTTCAACGTTACGTCAGTGACTGACGAATTGGGATCTCGCCCGAGAGCCCAATCACCTTCGAGTGTTAACTACACAAGCCAATGACAGTTGGCGTGCGTACTTCGCCACGCGCACCCCGCCCCGCAACACGGGTATAAAAGGAGAGCGCGTGCAAACGCACATCAGCTTTTCGCTTCGGAGCCGAGCCTTCTACAGGACGAATCTCCGCGAGTGTTCGAGAAACAGCTGGCGCTGGTGTGACGGCGTATCAGCGGGGGTTGCCATCCAGGCTGCTGAAACCTCAGCGGGCTGCAGCTCTCATTCTGCGGTCTCGCTGCGACCTCCCCTGGGCGCTTCAGCCCTCTCTCTTAAAGAGTATTTTCCAAAAATTCTAAAAGAGCTATTTTTAAAAGAGCTTCACGAGCGACGGGCGTTTTTTTAAAGATGGCTTCCCGCTCGTGCGTGTCTGGATGTGGTCGTTTCCTGCCTCCATCTGACGGTCATGATCCCTGCCTCTCGTGCTTGGGCTTACAGCACGCTGAGGCAGCGCTCATGGATGATTCATGTTATCATTGCGGGAACATGACCATCGCGATGTTGCTGTCTAGATACCTCCTCGTTAAACGGGGGGGGTATCCCCCTTGCTATGCCCCGCTCTAGCTCCTCTGGTTCCCAGATGGCTACTTCTGTTCATGGTCAGGGAGACCTGAGGGTTACGGTGAGAGCTTCCCCGTCGAGTACGTCTCCGCGGGCCTCTCATTCCTCAAGCAAGGCGCACCACCTGGGGTTTCCGGACAAGTGTGCTGGGTCCTCGGACAGGGCAGGGTCCAGCATCTTATGCGGGGCACAGGCAGAGGACAGGATGTTGGTCGCTGCATCGGAGGGCGAGCTAGGCTCTGGAGATGAGGACTCGGCTGCGCTGCCTTCGTCAGGATGAGTGGCGTTGCCCGAGTCAGATCCATAGCTGACCGCTATGCTTTCCCGGGCCGCTGAGAGTGTCGGGCTGCACTGGAGGCCTCCGTCTTCTCCCGAACGCTCGAGGCTGGATTATTGGTTCCTGGGGGCGCAGGCCGGTCGTTGGCAGCCGCTTCTGGTTCCATTCTTCCCGGAAGTGCATGGGGAGGTTACTAAGTCTTGGAAGGCACTTTTTTCTGCCCGAAACAGACCTGATACCTCATCCGTCCTCACCACTCTCGACGGGGGGGCGGCCCAAGGGTAGGTGGACATCCCTCCGGTTGAGCGCGCGATTGCCATGCAGCTCTGCCCGCAAAGTGCCGCCGCCTGGAGAGGTAGTCCACGTCTTCCGTCCAGGGCCTGTAAGTTCTCGTCCGCTCTGACGGCTAAGGCTTACAGTGCTGCTGGACAGGCCGCTTCCGCCCTGCACGCCATGGCCCTCCTGCAAGTCCATCAGGCCAAGGTGTTGAAGCAGTTGCATGAGGGTGGTGCTGACCCGGGTGTGCTGCAGGAACTGCGCATGGCGATGGACCTTGCGCTTAGGGCGACGAAAGTCACAGCACGGGCCCTGGGTTAGGTGTCCACATTGGTGGTCCAGGAGCGCTACCTATGGCTGACCTTGGCGGATATGTTGGAGGCCGACAAGCATCGCTTCCTGGTCTCCCCGATCTCCCAGGCCGGCCTATTCGGCGAAGCGTTGGAGGGCTTTGCCCAACAGTTCTCAGCTGCGCAGAAGCAGACGTAGTTGTTCCGACACCTCTGCCCGGCGTTTCCTGTCTGCTGTCCCGCACCCACTCTGCGGCTGCAGGCCCCTCTGTCTCTCATCGCCGAGGCACCCTCCTGCGGCCAATCCACCTCGCGCTCCGTCGCGGCCTCACGGCATCGCTGCTCAATGGCCTGCAGCGCGGAGCTGGCCGCGTAAACCGGCGGCAGCCGCCTCCGTCCCCTGCCAACCCGTGGAAGCGTCAAGCAGGCGGCGTCCCTGATACGGGCGACCCGGATCGCCTTGATCCCTGCTCTTCCAGGAGAGGTGACCGCACCCCCTTCCCCCGTATTAAGGGCCGGGGTGGAGAATCCTATTTTCCGTTGTTTTTGTTCAAAACTTTACCCAAATCTTCAATAAAAGAGCAGTTTCCTTTGCCGGTCCCAAGAGGGCGAGGACGGCGGTGCACGAGACCCAGTCGCCACACAGCCGGCCCCCTCTCCCTTCGCTAGTGGGCAGCAGGGTTTAGTTCAAGGACGCTACGCCTCCTCACGAGCCCCCTGCCCACCAGTGGAGCCAGGTAAGTCGCGCTCTGCGCACTCAGACCCCACCCTGGGACGCGCGGCCTCCCGGGTTGGGTTGGGTCCCTGTGTTCCACTTCGGTGCTCCACTGCGGGTACGTCGGTGGTCTCCTGGTCCCGCTAGTTTGCGGGGTGGGGGGGGGGGGGGGTTCGCTGGGGGGCCTGGTTATCGCTCCCAGCCGTCTCGCTGGCTCCTGAAAAGCCATCAGACTCGGCTAGCGATTCATTCGCCTGTCGCCCTCCCAAGTGCGGCATCGGTTCACCTCTGTGCGGACACGAGATGCCCTGTCCTTGCGTTCAGAGATCGCGGTCCGGCAAAAGAGCAAGGACGCGATAGCAGCGTCCCCTCGCGCCGGATGAGTTCGGCTTTACAGCCCCTACTTTATTGTGCCCAAGAAAGGTGGTGGGTTACGACCGATCCTGGTCCTGCGCGTACTGAACCGGGCCCTTCACAAGCTCCCGTTCAGGATGTTGACGCAAAAACGCATCTTTCAATGCGTCCGTCCTTTCTATTGGTTTGCAGCGGTCGACCTCAAGGACGCATACTTTCATGTCTTGATTCTCCCTGGACTCAGACCTTTTCTCCGCTTTGCGTTCGAAGGGCGAGCATATCAGTACAAGGTCCTCCCCTTCGGGCTATCCCTGTCGCCTCGTGTCTTCACCAAGGTCGTGGAGGCAGCCCTCGTTCCATTGAGGGAAGCGGGCATTCGCGTTCTCTACTTCCTCGACGACTGGCTCATACTGGCCCTGTCCCGAGCGCAGTTGTGCGAACACAGGAACACGGTGCTCAGTCACCTCAGCCGGCTGGGGCTTCGGGTCAACTGGGAAAAGAACAAACTCATGCCAATGCAGAGGATCTCTTTTCTCGGAATGGAGCTCGACTCGGTCAACCTCTCGGCACGTCTCACAGTAGAGCGTGCGCAGTCGATGCTGAACTGCCTAGGGTCCTTCCAGTGCAAGACGTCGGTTCCACTGAAACAGTTTCAGAGGCTGCTGGGGCATATGGCATCTGCAGCCGCTGTCACGCCGCTCGGGTTCATATGAGACCGCTTTAGCGTTGGCTTCACGACCGGGTCCCGGGATGGGCATGGCACGGCACTTACCGGGTTTCTTTTACCCCGTTCTGCCGTCAGACCCTCAGACCATGGACAGATCTTGCCTTTCTTCGGACAGAGGTGTCCCTAGGGCAAGTATCCAGGCATATTGTTGTGTCAACAGATGCCTCTGCCAAGGGCTGGGGTGCCATGTGCAATGGGAATGCAGCTGCGGGTCTCTGGTCGGGGCCCCGACTACAGTGTCATATCAACTTCCTCGGTTGCAAGCAGTATGCCCGCCTTTTTTTTTTTTTGGCTCTGCGCCGCTTCAAACTGCTGCTACACGACAAGCACGTACTGGCCCGTACGGACAACACTGCGACCGTTGAGTACATCAACCACCAGGGCGGTCTACACTCCCGCTGCATGTCGCAACTCGCCCGCCATCTCATCCTCTGGAGTCAGAAGCATCTGAGGTCGCTTCGTGCTCTTCACATTCCTGGGCTGCTCAACCGGACAGCCGACGAGCTGTCCGTCATCCCGGCACCTTGTGGGGTGGGGCCGGTGAGAATGGCACTGCCGACCACCGGACAGTCCAGCTGAGATTTGGAGACGCTTTGGGGACGCTCAGGTAGACCTGTTTGCCTCCGCGGACACGTCCCGTTGCCAGTTGTTTTACTCCCTGTCCGAGGGAACATTTGGCACGGACGCACTGGCACACAGCTGTCCTCGGGGCCTTCGCAAGTATGCGTTTCCTCCAGTGAGCCTTCTTGCACAGTTGCTTTGCAAGGTCAGGGAGGACGAGGAGCATGTCCTCTTGGTAGCGCCATATTGGCCCCGTCGGACTTGGTTCCCCGAACTGATGCTCTTCGCGACAGCCCCTCCTTGGCAAATTCCTCTTAGGAGGGATCTCCTTTCTCAGAGAGGAGGCACCCTCTGGCACCCTCGTCCAGACTTGTTGAATCTCCGACTTATGGTCCCTGTACGGGACGCGGAGGTTCTAGGTGACCTACCCCTTTCCAGCGTTCGTAAACAATCCATCGACTTCAGACTAGAGCCCCGTCTACCAGACACGCTTACAGTCTGAAGTGGAACCTGTTCGTCGGTTGTTGCTCTTCCCGCCGGGAAGACCCCCGAAGATGCCCGATCGGTGTTGTGCTGTCCTTCTTGCAGCAAGGGTTTGAGTGAAGGCTGTCTCCCTCCACCCTGAAATTGTATGTTGCCGCCATTGCCGCACATCACGATGCAGTAGTCGGTAAGTCTCTAGGGAAGCACGACCGGATCATCAGGTTTCTCAGAGGGGCAAAGAGGCTAAATCCTCCGCGCCCTCACCTGTTACCCGCGAGACTCTGGGTCTCCCCTCGGCCCTCATGGCCCTGAAGGAGGAGCCCTTCGAGCCTCTGCGGTCAGTAGAGCTTAAGGTTTTGTCATTAGAGACAGCGCTCCTCACCGCTTTGGCCTCGGTCAAGAGGGAAGGGGACCTGCAGGCATTCTCGGTCGAAGATTCGTGCCTAGAATTCGGAACGGGTAACTCACGTTGTCCTGAGACCCCGGCCCAGATATGTGCCCAATTTTCGATCCCCAGAACACGCCTTTCATGGATCAGGTGGTGAACTTGCAAGCGCTGCCCCGGGTGGAGGCAGACCCAGCCATCGCTCTGCTCTGTTCCGTTCGCGCTCTGCGCATTTACGTGAACCGTACGCGGAGCTTCAGGACCTCATACATCTCTTTGTCTGCTTTGGAGTTCAGCAGAAGGGAAAGGCTGTCTCCAAACAAAGCCTTGCCCACTGGTTAGTGGAGGCTATAGTCTTGGCATACCAGGCCCAACGTTTACCATGCCCCCCTCGGAGTGAGAGCTCACTCTACGAGAGGAGTGGCAGCTTCTTGTGCATTGGCGCGGGGCGCCTCGATAGCAGACATCTTTAGAGCTGCCGGCTGGGCGACGCCTAACACGTTTGCGAGTTTCTATAATCTCTGTGTAGAGCCCGTGTCCTCTCCTCAGGTAGGTAGTAACACCGGACCTGCTCGGTGTCGGTCACGCTTGTTGCGCCTTTCCCCTCTACGGACCGGATACGTGCGTTTTTTTGCTCCTCAATCAGTTCCCCATGGCGGACCCTGGTGGAGTTCCTCCCGCACCCACGGCGGTCAGGCGTGGCGGAGCGCCAGACGCCAGGTTCAGCACTCGTGTGCATGTCCAAGGTCAGCCCTTGTGCTGGGCTATGTGCCCGTGTGTAGTGATTCCCACTTCAGGTGATCCCACATGTGTATTCCTCCACGGTACGGCTCCCCTCACGGTAAACCCGTGTCTTTCCCTGGCAGTCATTCACTGCCATCTCTGCAGCATAGTTATTTCACCCCAGGCGGGTTGAGTCTACCGCAAGGACTTCCATATGTAGCACTGCCCTGAGCCAATCCATATGTGTAATTCCACATGTTACCTCCCTATGTGCGGTATTGTGTCTTCCGGTAGCGTCCACTGGTACGCTTTCCAGTGTTATCCAATCACCACTGTAGGAACAGCGTGCGGACACCTCTGCCTACCGCTGTCCTATCTTCCGCCCCCAGCTTGTTGGGGGACTTGCCGGCTTTCGTCAGGGCAATGGAGAGTCAGCAATAGTGGCTTTTTCCACCCCAAAACAATCTTACGGAAAAAATTAAAAAAAAATGATAATAAAAAAAGAAAATCCCGCCCTGTCGTCAGTCACTTGACGTACTTGAACGTGACTGACGAATGGGAACTCTAGGGTTACTTTGTTTACCCCTCGTCCCTGAAGAGGGAATGAGACTTTCGTTTCCGTTGCCACAGTTGCTGGTACCACCGCTGTAACGGCCGGGGCACGTAGTCTCGCTCCTCAGCGAAAAACTGAGTGCTTTTGCCCCGTCGGAACATCCTTGTATCAAAGCCCGCGCTGCGGGCGGGGTGCGCGTGGCGAAGCACGCAAGCCAACTGTCATTGGCTTGTTTAGTTAACACTCGAAGGTGATTGGGCTCTCGGGCGAGATCCCAATTCGTCAGTCACTGACGTAACGTCTCCGTTCCCTCCTTCAGGGAACTATGTTTTACCCCATCACCTAGACGTTCCTGTGTGACTCCGACTCTGATCAAGTGCACATTTAATAAAGGGGTTCCCATGTAATGTATCTGTATTTAAACCTCTGTTTTTCAAATGATGTTTAGTTAGAAAACACACACAAAGGGGGCATTCCAGAAACATATAGGATTCATAGGAGGGGGGGTTCCTTTTTGGCAGTGAACTAATTCGTAACAAGCAATGTCCTCCATCCCCGAGAAGGTATTCGAAAGTCACTTATTCGTAAAGTCATTTTTAAAGCAGTTTAGTGCACTTGACCATATTGGTGGAGATATTTCCAGTCATACAAATTCAGGTACTGTATTTTTGAACAGGGAAAGATGGAAAGGTTTAAAACGGTATTCAAATTGTTTTAATAATGTCATTAAATAATATTTCAAATACGTAATACAATCTGACAACAATGGTGTCATAAATTGAGTTCAAATCACACTAAAACAGTATTTTTTTTCAGGTTAAGACTGTTATACACTATATAACTTTTAAAATCACAACAGATTTTAAAACAATAGGCATCATACTCTTGCTGACTTTGTAAATGGTTACAGAATAAACTTGGGCATTATAATGACTGAGGATCACACACTAACAGACTTTTCAAGTCATTCCGAAAACAACAAACTCATGCAGAAACATTCGCCTTGTTCTTAAGAGATGCATGACAAATGAAAACAATATGTGTTCTAGAATCGGCTCAACGGGTTTGATATCCACCGCCTGGATGAAATTAAAGTCTGAAGCTAAAGAAATTAGAGTATGTGCCCATCATACACTATGCATTTTTCTGTGAAATCTGTCGACTCAAATCGGCAGACTGACTCTGACTTTCAGCAACTAGCATCAACTCATCCAGACTGCAAATCAGTGCAAAGAAAATCTGTACAAACGTTGTGTAGTGTATTCCAGCCTTAATATGCTATGTGTTTTTCAGACAAACAACACGTTGTAGCGTCTGCGTAGGATCATGCATGAGCGTTGGACGTTTATGGCTTAAGAGACCCCTTTTAGCCTTTTGACATTTGCATATAAATTACAGTTCTGGTCAGAGATGTTACGTTGTATGGGGGTTTTAAATTGCCAGATGGTTCTTCGCCTTCAAGAAGATTCGAACCAGCCCCCACTATCATTCCCCAATCTGATTTCAAACACATTCCGCGAAGAGCTGTAAATGGCCAAACTAACACACACGCACACAAACTAACACACACACACATATAAAGACATTTCTTTATTTTAGACTTTAATTAATCAGTTATAATTGTATCTGTTATATGCATGTGTTGTGTGTACGTTCCCCGATTAGATTAGCTGAGTTACCACTCGTTATTTGTATTAGTTAAGCCCTAAACGCTGATATTCAGCGTTTATGAATGTATCTCTGGTTTAATATATTCTAAATGTTTCTTTCTTGGTATCAGTATTATCTGCTCTTTATTCCTCAAACAGTGATGTACAGTATGTGATTGTGAAACTCATCATATGATTTGTACGATATTTTGGGTTAAAACTACAGAAATTCCAGACCTGCCATAAAACATGCAAATGAGCCATGAACAAGAGACAAAGAAAGTTTCTCCCGCTCAGAATTCATGCCTCTTATTGGCCAGTCCACACTGAATAGGAATTCTCAAAAGCGATTAGCCCGATATAATCTTTGCTCAGAAACTCTTCTTCGTTTGAGACAACACCTTTCAAGACTCTCAAGATCTTCCTCTTGAGTTTTATTTTCCGGCAGTTTTTACTTTCAAGTAACGTTAGTCGCTGTGGACTTCTTCTTCAGAAGAACCAGAAGTAAAAACTTCCAGCTGACTCCTCACGAACTCATCAAAAGACCTCCGTTATCTACCGCATCCGGACTCTTCTTCAGCAATCGAAACCAATGCAAGTAACTGCTTGAAATTATTTAGATGCGTGTTTAAGTTTCAGCCCCTTTTAAGGTGATTTTTGGATTCTCTGATGATTTTCATAAGGTTGTGGTTAAAAGTGATGTGAAATACTGCCATTCTTTTGCTATTCTCTCTCTTTTCCTTACTTTGTTTCATTCTGTGTATATATGTTTTAGTTAGTTATATGTTAGATATAGTTTCATTTATTAAATCCCTTATATTCACAACGGATTGTCTCTGTTTGCTGTTCACAGTTCGAAGTCAATGAATGTGTTGAACCCTTGCTACATTGTTTGCTAAATTACTGCTAGCACTGCACAAAGAAGGACAGTTTATTGTTCCGTGGCCAGAAAATAAATCTTTCCTTGAATTGATAAATGATTATATTGTCTGCTCGGTGGACGGACAGATCAAATAATTGTAATATTGATTCTGCTACAGTTAATTCGAAGATATAATCTAAATATTTATTATGAATCATAACCAGTTATAATTCGTCATAAATATTCCCCTTTTTAGAGCTAATAAATAATAAAAACATTACAAAACACATAGACCCACACAACCCATTCAGCATCTGAAGAATGATTTCCAAACATGCTTTTGCTGCATACGTAAACCATACAATGTTCGCCGCTTCATTCCATTCAAAAAGTCAAAGAACAGGGTAAGCTCTTTGATGGTGTTGGAATTGTCTCGGCAGGTCGATGGCTCCTCCAGACCCCCTGTGGAATATGTAATTAGACTTCATCCCACGTTGAGGGCAAGAATCATACACGATGTCTTTCTGGGGGGCAGGAGATGATAAAATTATAATACATCTCTTTAAATTCTACCCCATGCAAGGGAAAGATGAGATTTATTCTGCAAGGCCGAATAGCGATGAGTGTATATGTGTCTGTGTGGACCACCAGGCCTTCATAGCAATTAGGCCATGAAGAGAGTGGATGAGAGGGAGAAAAAGAAAGACGGAAAAGACAGGCATCAGGAAAAGGCAAGCGCATCATCCTCAATCGTCCTGTGCGATGCCTTCATTCCTCCTGCTAATGGACTCCATCATCATTCCTGGGCATGTACAACCAGAAGCCCCTGAAACTCATTCTAATGCGGCATGTTAATGTGCTGCTCAGGCAGAGTTAACAACCTCTCATGTATTCAGAGTGGCTGAAAACGCACACTTACACACATCAACATAACGCAGTGTATGCCCGGCATCTGTTCTAGTCACGGTGCCTTTGTGAGAATTAGGGCCACTTTAAGACTTCCCACACTTGATTTCTGTGCCTGAAAGACCTTGATTTGCTGGAGTATTTAGTGTAATACGGGTGCTGTTTGACCATCCAGCGGTGACATTTGCTAGGATTAGTGTGACTACATGAACACTTTTTATAATATAGATTTTAACCATTGCTTCATTTTGCTCAAATACTAATTAAAACAAGGACTATATCTGGCAAATACTGGTGGAATATATGAGCACTTTTGACTTTCAACTTCTTTTAAATGTGTTTCACTCTCTTGCTAGTTTATTTAATGTATCCACTAACAATGTCCACTAACAGTGTATATACTGTACATGCAGGATAATTTAGTTATTTTTGCTACTTTTTTCATGAATATTTCCATCACAAAATTTTGTAGTGATAATCAGTGTTATTTTAGTATTATTCATAATTTCATAATTCATTAATTAGTATTATTCATAAAATAGCTTGATTCAAAATGACAGTTAAAGTATTATTTTTACAAGATAAATATAACTTATTTTTCTTTGGACATCACAGCTCTTACTCATCTCAGTCATACTTTTCATTGGCTGTCTCATTGGTAACAAGTACACTAACTTTTGAAAAAGCAATTTTGCCAAAATATTAAGTAAGTCATGAAGTCATTTAACATTTGATGTTGTTGCTTAAAGCTGAGGATACACTGGACTTTTTGAGCAATTTTGCCGGGCAACTTTTCTTGAGCAATGTTGCTTGGGCACTTTCACATTGAGAATGGGTAACAAATATCTATCTGGATCCTTTAGATCGGTCGTTGGCCCTGTGTTTCACCTGGTTGCCCATTGATGGCAACATTGCCAAAAAAGTTGCCCTGTGTATCATCAGCCTAAGAGGGCAATAATGTGGTGTCAGTTAATATCAGTTAATTTCTGTGTATCTCTATTACTCAAAAAGTGAAGTCATGATTGTGTTGTGATGGTCGTTTGATTTACTTTGAGATAAACGAGAAGATTTTTAACAAGGATACCAAACACCACCTTTCGTCCAATATGCCGTTTTAAATTTAAAATAAAAGGTAATTTGTGTATTCACATATACAACTTGCTTTGAAAACTTGACAAAAAAGTTCTTTTAAAATGTTGTAATAGGTGATTTTTATAAGTCTAAATATAATCCAAAGCAAAACATGTGAAAAGACTATGTTCCTGGATGAAATGGTAAATGAGACCAATGACTTTCCTCTTCTGCCATCTAGTGGTTGTGGTTGAATACAGGGGGGCGCCAACACTGATCTTGCATACCCTTCATCAAATGTGCAGTTGCGCCCCTGACTGTATGCTGTACTGAAATTGTTTATTCCACACTTTTGTTATAATATAATTATAACTATATTTTTAGAGTAGTTGTTTTTAAATGTTTTATTTTCAAATTATATATATATAATATATATAATATATATAGATATATAATATATATATATAATATATATTAACTCGGATGGGGGAAATGTATAGCTTGGCACTTAAAAGTAAGCAAAAATAAATTAGAAGGCATGGAAAAAGTTTCAAAACAGTGGTAAAGGTTAAATAATTGTAAGTTTATTAGTTGTAATAAAACCAACCCCTGGGACATAAAAGTGCCTGAAGTTGAGGAAACACCATAGCCAGTGTCCAGGAAGACATTGCTCATAACTTTAGTTCACAGACACCTCACGTTGCACTGCTCCCTTCACTTTTCAACCCTGCCAACAAAATCTATCATATGTGTCTGTTGAGATGTACTTCACAATATTCCAAAGCCAGAGTGCACTGAGCATTTGGCCGTCTGGACCGTCCCATTGCACATACAAACTGATGGACTTACGTCTCGCAGTGTGGCGTGGGTGTGCTCAATCCATCTGACCCCCACTGTCTCCCTCTATCCCTCGCTCAATCGCTCAGCCATGGCTAGAGCACACATGACAGCCTGACCAGCAGCAGTGTTTACCCAGAACCCACCCCCACTTACTTCCCATGTTGAAGAATAGGAGGAGTGAAAGTACTTTTAAAGTGACGTATCTAAAAGAACCCGCGGACATGGCCTGACGTGGGCTCGACAGACTCAGGAGAGTAAGATGGCATTTAAGAATAACCAGAAACAATGGGAAAGCAATGTTTTAATGTCTGAACGGCGTCCTCTAAACATGGCTTTTCCATCGGAGAGCTTCTGCGCGCTGAGTCAAGTGCACTAAATGTGTATGAAAGAGCTGAAGCCCCTCAGGAACATACTGTCTGATACCCACAAGAATCAACTGGCCTTTAAATACAGCGCTCTGCTGAGCAGAAGAAAACTGAGCCCTTAAAGCACTTTGTGCCAGCTCTTTAACATGCCGAAGGACAGAGTCTGAATAATGGAACTTGCTCTGTGTCATCATGTTGTGTTACATTCCTTCATTTAATTTTTTCCCCTTTGTCAACATTATTTTTCCCTTAGCATCTGTTCTCGAAATAGATTCAAAAAGCTTTGATAAGAACATTACTTTTGTTTGTATTGCTGTGCATGTTCTGCTGCAGATGTGTTGATTTATGTTGGTGGGATTATAGTAAATGGGTTTTATTGAAGTGAGGCCACTGAGCATGGATGGATGCCATTTAACATGGAATGACAGCAGGATTTGACCTTTTGGTCTTGGTTGCAATTTGGAGATGCGTTATTCACTTTTGCACGCCGATGATGTGCTCATGGCTTAGCAGATCTTTTCTTTTTTAATCAGTGGCTATATGTATAATATGCAATTCACATATGATTCTATGCTAGAAGCATACTTTTCTAATACTTCAAGACATCATTTATTTTTGTATGTGATAAAGCAAAAAAAAAAATGGATAAAGCAAGCAAAATACTTGAACACTTAAGGTGTCCTTGCTACAGTGTAATTATACATATGAGTACTGAGTAATATTAATTAACTGCATGTACTTACTATATAGTTAGAGTTAGGTTTGGGTTTGACTTAGGGTTACTTGCATGTAATTATGCATAATTAATTGTTATTATAATAGCTAGTACTTGTAAGATGTGTAACGAGGACACCTTAAAATAAAGTGTTACCAATTCTTATACTAAATACTTACTTTAAACTAGGAATATTATGTTATGAATATTATGTATCCCTGAACGTTTGTTGAATATTATGTATTTTATAAATAACTAAATAAATAAATAATAATACATAAATACTAAAATAGCAATAATAGCAATATTCAACAAAATGTTTTTTTTATTTTTTTATTATTTGTTGGCCAATTTACCCTCTCTGTCATTTTGACTGTGCTTAAGTTTTTTAAAATAATTTTTATTTAATAACCCAGTTGAACCCAGTGTACAATCTATTTTTTTATCCATTGTGTGTGCAAATCAATAGTCAACAGTTGAGCATGTGATAGATTGTAGCCTGTGATTGAGATAACTGTGTAAACAATTTAATGTGGCAATTGCAAGCAGCTTTGTGACAGTTTTTATGAGGAGTGAAATTATGGAATGTCCTGTAGGTTAGTGCATTCTGATTTAATTCTCCAGGAACTGCAGCACTCTTAGAATGACGGCTCAATTTAAATGCCATGTAATATTAAAATTAAAAGTACCAAATGATCAACTTAAATTCTTCCCTGCTCCTCACTGTTTGGTCCTCGCAACTGAGAAAACAAATATTTTCTAGAGAGTGGCGTTTCGGTTGTGAAGCACATGTGTCCCGCAGCTCTGTTTCTACATCCTGTCACATTAATCATTCAAGGCACTCAATATAAATATTAAAACTAATAGCTTCACTATTCAGCTATTACTCCATCATTCCCTGAAATCATCATTAAACATTCAGAGCCTTTTAGAAAATTTACACACTTGAATTTAATGGCAGGGAGAGGAGGCTGTCAGAGCGAGAGGCCCTGGAAGCTTAAATAATAGTGGAAAGCTGTTTATGGAACATGCTTTATTTATTCATCATCTCTGAGTAAGGGCTTCAATTTAGAAAGAGAGAGTAAAGAGAAAGACAGAAAGGAGAGGAACTGGGGGATATAGAAAGAGATACAGGCAGGAAGAGAGAGACAGAGGAAAAGGCTGAGAGAGAAAAATCAAAGCGGAGCTATCAAGGAAAAATGCTGAAACAATAACTCTTCCCACACTGTTGAAGGGTAGCAATAAAGTAAAAGTGATAGACGCGCTCTACAAGAATCCCTGTACAAGGTCAATCAATGGAAGGACTGGGGGCCAGGAGCAGCTAATGGATTGTGAGAAGGCACCTACAGTTATTATGAATTTTTTAAGTACCTTCAGCACTTGAGATGGCAATAAATCAATGAGGACTTACTGGCTGGATCAATTATGCTCACTTTAAAACATTTAATGACACATAATGAAGAGGTCCCAGGATGGCTGGGTGCGCAAGAGCGAGGACAGAAGTAAAATGTTTAGAAACGTCACTAACATGAGCTCTAATGAAGGACGCGTTAAGCACGATTGTTCTGGCAGTGCTGCTAATGCAACTGATGGAAAGTACTATAAATGAGTGACGCTAAATTTGATAAAATTTCCTTTAATACATTGATGATTAAGAAATGACCGGCACCTATAATGCGACCAGTTGGGCCTCTTAAAAACCAACCAAATAAACAAAAAGATAGAAAACAAATATCTCTTAAATGGCTTTCTCAACACAGGAGGAAGCAAATTGTTTCCACATCCTCCCTCGAGATGCTCCTTTATTCTCTTTCTCTAAAATGGCCCCATAATGAAAAATGAAAACGTGACATTTTCTAAAGCTCATTATAGGGATAGCCTCAGGCTTTCCCCTGTGGTACTAATCTAGATGCACTGAGCTCAAAACAATGTTTAAGTAGAGCCACAGCACATTAAAAGAGTCTGAGTAAACCTTTCCCCCCTCTCTGTGCCCTGTTTCTCTCAGAGCCTGTGACCCAGCCCTCCCATGTATTTAAGCTTTTTGTGGCTGTAGGGGATATTTATGTTTAATGGATGACTCTTCATACAGTCTGCTTCAACGGTACCACTATAGCCGTGGCACTGCAACACTTAGCAGCTCATTTGCAATATTTAAACAATTATCCTCCATCTGTTTGGGACTCAAGGATGGTGTTTTTCCATAAACATATATTTAGTCTAAATTAGTGTATTTCAACTGGTGGGTCACAGCTCAAAATGGCAATATAATATGCATAGTTACGGATAGGATAGGATAGAATAGGATAGGCTTAGCAACTTTTAAAAGGGAGGAGAGAATGCTTCCCCCTGTCACGATGGTGTGTAGATAGACTGAAGAAGTAGGCGGATGATGATGACTAAATCCACACTATCTTAGTGTAGATAATGGCTTATGCTTAGTGTATTCCATCATGCATTATATTCTGTAAATAAATCGTGAGACTTTTTGCCGAGATCTCGTGAGAGGTCACGGAAACCTTTCCAATGTACGTATGTTAAATATTAATAATAATTAGATATTACATATAATTTGGTAGTAAAACTGTGTTTTTACGTTTTATTGTTGCAAAGATGAGTAGTGGTGATATTTTTTTTGTACAACATTTGCAACTGCTTTTTATGACTTAATTAGAAGCACCACAAAATTAAATTGTCATCTGTTATAGGGACTACTGAACAGACATTTAGAAGTTGATTTTAAAATGCAAAGTATTGAAAATAAAAACAAAGCTCTGTAAACCCTTGCATTTTTACAACACTATAAGTGTGTCTCATCAGGTAATGAAAAGTTCTACACACGTGTGGTCTTCATGCTCACTTGAACACTTGGACCAAATACAGGAAATACGTCATATAAGAAGTCAAGTGGTCAAGCGCAAAGACCGCAAGTGCGGGTATTTGGACAAGGCAAAAGGTGACCCCCCCTCTTAAAACTA
Source organism: Sinocyclocheilus anophthalmus (assembly GCA_018155175.1). Taxonomy (NCBI): domain Eukaryota; kingdom Metazoa; phylum Chordata; class Actinopteri; order Cypriniformes; family Cyprinidae; genus Sinocyclocheilus; species Sinocyclocheilus anophthalmus. The sequence continues at coordinate 48,075 of JADLZN010010882.1, forward strand.
AAGGTTCCAAAAGATTCTTTTCAGAGCAGTAGAAGGTTTTCACAGCGATGCCATAGAAAAACCAGTTTGGGTTCCCCAAAGAAATTTTCAGTGAATAGCTTTTTTTTTTTTCTTAGTGTAAAGAACATTTTAATAATCTGAAGAACCCTTTTCCACTATTAAAACTTTTATGCATTGTAAAGGTTCCATGGATGTTAAAGGTTCTTCATGGAAGCATAGACGCCATTAAAGAATCTTTATTTTAAAAGTGTTTATATTTTGTTGTGTCAAGTCAAATTCTACAAAAAAAATATTTTAGAAGTTGTAGATAAAACAAAGATGATTGGAGTACATTTTAGAAAATACTATTTCAGTTTTTTACTTCAAAAATTAAACTTTTAATTAAATGTGTTATTTGCGGTTTCTTTCTAATTGCATGTGTGATAGTTAATAACCGTTTCTTTGTAATTGTGTGCGGAATTTAATTGGAATCTCTGAGTGAAACTACTTTTTTACACCTACGTTTTTTTTCAGTGTGTATTTTGGCACAAGTTCATCTGTCACTTGGTAGAATCAATCAAAATTGTGCAGACACCTACATGTCAGATTGTGTCACATAACTTCATCCGCAAACTATGAACTATGCAAGGTAAAACAACAACAAACAAACAAGCAAACTACATTAAATATGGTTTGATTGCAACATGTGTTGTATTAAACACAATTTGTTTTAATTATTTATTTATTTTTGCAGTAAGTTATTGAAATTCTAGAGATATTTAGAAAACTAATTGATTTTCCTATTCAGCCTAATCATATTACTAATTAATTTGGCCTAAGCAGTTCATAGAAATATTACAGCTTGGTCTCATTATTATTTGTAGCAATATTTGTAATGATTACACATTAGTTCACATTTAGATATACACTTAAATGTAAGGACTTTATGATGTATAAGGACATGTACAATTTATGTGGAAATATTCACAGACATATTCACAGCCTCAGAATAATCATTAAAATGTTTAAAAATGCTTGTTGGAAGCAATTACCTCATAGGCAGCACTGAGACAATCTCACGCCTACCCTAAAACTTATTACCTCTCAACAGTATAAAAATATAACAGGACAATATATGGACAATGACAATAATTTCAGTTACAATATATTATTGTAGATATTGATATTTAAGCACACAACTAAAGGTTTTTGATATGTGTTTTAGATGCAAATCACTGGCTGTTATACATTTCAGTGTCTTTGCAAACACATGAAAAAAATATGTGTGTTCATTACATATGAATACCTTCAGTTACTAATGAAATCACATTGAATATTAATACATTTCAGAATTTGATATGACAGACATTTTTGTATGATAAACAATTTTGACACTGTGTTGCATCTCCATTAATGTCTAGTATAAAATCTGTATCCTGAAGCTAAGCCAGCTGAGCACCACTTATGTAAATGTGTTAGTTTCTCAGATATATTTTTATTCTTTAATGAGAATCATTTGAGATTGGAATTACTGTACCGGATGAAAAGGTAATATTTGAATAGATAAACAGGTGTTCAGGGAAAAAAAAACAATTACAAATCAAACTAAAAGCATGTGTGGAGGATTTTGGTCAGTTTGTATGTTGTTTACACGGTGGTGCTGTAAATTCATATTTTATTACTTTGGCTCAGGCATCAATCCCATTAACAATTCCTTCCAGATGTTTCTGTCAGTCCCGTGGGTGTTTCAGTATCTTTGGCTGGCACACTCATCACCAAGCGCACATCTGTCCCGTTCATCTCAATCAGAGAGAGTCTGTGAGAACATCCTCTTTATCACGACCGATTAAGAAGAGATTCTGCTTTTCGGCTCTTCAGATTTGATTGAAATTGAATCTTTTCATTTCAAGCAATATAAGCTATATAGACTGTACTGGAACAACCCCTGTCATTAGTGTCATGCTTGAATGCTTATAGGTTAGTCATTTTTCCGTAGACGTAATGCCAGTATAGGCTCTTTGAACTCATTGGGCAGGGCCACTTTCTTCTCAAAATATACACTACTGTTCAAAATATTAATTTTTTTTACCCCTATGCTCACTAAGGCTGCTTTTATTTGATCAAAATACAGTAAAAAGTGAGTGAATAATGTGAGACATTAAAATTCAAAATAACTGTTCTTTTTAATATATTTTAAAATGTGATTTATTCCCGTGATGGAAAATATGCATTTCAGCAGTTATTATTTGAGTCTTCGGTGCCACATGATCCTTCACATAGCATTCTAATATGCTGATTTGGTTCTTAAGTAACTTTTAATTTGTTTTTTTATTCAGTTGAAATGCTGTGGTGCTTAATATTTGTTGGCCATATATATATATAAAAAAATTCAGGATTCTTTGATGAATAAAGGATAGCAAAGTCCACTAAAGGAGATAGAGCTTTTTCGCATTTGGCTCCCAAACTCTGGAATAGCCTTCTGATAACGTTCTGGGTTCAGACACACTCTCTCTGTTTAAAGACACATCTCTTTGGCCAAGCTTCAAATAATGCATCTCATAATCTTGTACTGCAGTTATATCTGATCAAATGCACATTATTATTCTTTAGTTTCGGTTAAACAAATCAATGTTGCTTGGTTGGAACAGCAGCTACGCTAATTATGTCTCTATCTGTTTCTCTGTTTTTGCCATGGGATTCACATCCCGTGGTAACTAGGATTTACACAAGCTTCAATCTGGATCCAGAACACCTGAGAAGAGAAAATGCCAACCCCTCAGAGGACCTCATGATGCCAACCATGAAGGCACAACGTCTACAGCGAGCTATCACCTTTGCTGGTGGTAAGTTTTGATTTGCTCATATAATAGTTGTGCTGTTCATAGAGTTCATCGGGTTGGGGGCTGTTTGATTACGTCTTTAATTGATTTTTTTGTACATTTCTGCCATATGTACATTAACTGACAGTCACCACTGATAAGCTACTACTAAATATTGTAGAAACTTAATTTTCTGTAAAGTTGCTTTGCAACGATTTGTATCGTGAAAAGCGCTATACAAATAAAGTTGAATTGAATTGAATAGAAAGTTCAACAACAGCATTTATTTGAAATAGAAATTGTAATAAAAAATTGTATCAATGTAAAGTCTTTATTGTCTATTTCGATCGGTTTAATGAATCTTTTCTTTATAAAATTATTATACAGAATTCTTTTCTTTTTTATTTTCTTTCAAAAAATCATACTGACACCAAACTTTTGTATGGTAGTGCACCTCCGCAATTTTTTTGTTTATGTTGTTCTAAAGCTATATGGATTGGTGATTCCTTTCTTCTGTAAAATCAAAACATACTAAAATGTCAGGTGTTCTTTGTCTCTATAGTCTAATATAAACAGTTTTTTGATCCCAAGTGTTCATTGAAATATTTTTATAGTGCCGTCAAATGATTAATCGCGATTAATCACATACAAAAAAAGTTTTTGTTTACATAATATATGAGTGTGTACTGTGTATATTTATTATGTATATATATATACCCACAACCCTAATGCATGTATATATTTAAGAAAAATGTTGTTTGTATATTAAATGTATTTATATATAATATAAAATATAATATTATAAATATATAAATGTATATACATTTAAATATTTTCAAAATATATACAGTATGTGTGTATTTATATATACATAATAAATATACGCAGTACACACACATATATTATGTAAACCAAATCTTTTAATTTTGGATGCGATTAATCGCGATTAATCGTTTGACAGCACTAATTGTTTTTATGTTCAGCAGAAATAAACTCAAACAGGTTTGACGTGTAATGACTTGATTGATTATTATGATTATTATTAATTCATTCAGGTTTTGAAAAAGACTCGCATCTGAAAATTCGAGGTCCACCCGATTAAAGCTGAATTCAAATCTGATAGTTTACACTTTAAATCAAGGGTCGTCCAGCGAGCCAGAGATTCTTAGTATATTTTAACAACTTGAATCTTTGTATTTTCCTTGACAATTGGTCATACTATGATATAAGTTGTAAGCTCTTAGAGAGTAACGTACTCTTTGGCAAAAGTTTTAACCTTGAAATTATATAACACCAGACAATTGATTCTTTATAAATGAAACATGAATTTTATTGGCTATTCTAGATTACATCAAAACTAAGCTAAAACACACATACACACAAACATACAGTTTCTTAGAATGAGAGTTGACAGAGTTGCATGAAGTTTCAAAGTTCTAATTCGTTTTCACAAGTGATTTAAATTCACCTGAGAGAATCCACAAAGCAGAGGTTTGTCTTAAGTTTACTGCTTAACTCAATTCACCAGTTCAGCACTAATTTCAGCAACTGTAAGATGTGTTTGTACTTGCGTTTTGCTTTGGTTGACAGCTGAAAAGCTGAGATGATTTCCCGTCGCTGGGCTTCCCGGCTTTTGATTGGTTGCTGGTCGGGCGTCTGGCTGACGTAGTTTCTGGGAATTCCCTATTATTTATAATTAAATTACTGTCCTTTTCCTGTTTGGACATAATAGTTACAGTCATTGGTGGTCACAAGACATCGTGAGGTATCTATAGGTTATAGTCCTGATACAAAAGGTCTGTGTTATCTCCTGATTGGATCAGTTTTTTCATCACTCCTCTGAGTAGATGAGACAAGACTGGCAGGAATTCGACCCAGAATATTGGAATCATGTGCTGGGTGATTAGCAAACCTCATGATGGCTGATAGGGGCATAGCAGGGTCCGTTCATGTACTAGAAATCCCTACACATGACATGAGGGTGAGTAAATGATGACAAAATTTAAATTTTTCAGTGAACTAATCTGGTGAATTGAATTCACCAGATTCAAAAGACACGTTTATGGACTGTTAAAACTGAATTATTATAATATACTGGTGTTTACAGGTACTGCACTCAAGACCTTCACGTCAAACCATTTCCGAACAGCAACCAGAAAACACTCTGTACTGTCAGATTGAACAGTTGGACCTATGAAGAGAGCGATGGACAGGAGTTAAAGACTGCACATCAGCCAAGCGATTAGTGGAGAAGAGCAGCGTGTGGGGGAAGAGAGACTGACAGGCGGTTCGTGGCCCTGTGCAGGTAGACGTTAATGCTTGGCTGAGCTGCACTCAGACAGGGGAGATGACCCGGAGTTTGGCCAAAATGTTTACTGGCAGATGTGTTTTAAAGGAGTCCTCCTTAACTGGTCATGGCAGTGGAAAATACCCTGCTGTTCAGCGCATCTGCAACACTCCCCTCATCCATGGTTCTACCTACAAGAATCCTGACCTTTTAAAAAGAAATGATGGAGAAGCTGGCCATGCCTTGGATTCCTCTTTTTCTTTCTCTCACTCACTCCCTCCCTCCTTCTCTTTCTTTTTTCCATACCATTGAACCCCTGTCTATGTTAGGCTTGAAGGCAAATTCTTTCCCCCCTTTGCACCCTGTTTCACATTACTTTTAAGTCTAGTGCTGGCCTGGCCTGAGCCCCTCGGCTCTTGGCTTCTGTGCAGCGGTTCGCGTCAGAAGTTACAATTTGTGATGCGCAGATGACATGAGCAGGGAGTTGCTGGTGGCTGTTCAGACGCTTTTGCAAACCAAAGCCCATAATGTGTTATATGATGTGACTGGAAGCCAGCACCAGCAAACTGCTGTTTTCCCAACACTGTATACTTGTTAGACTGACGGACGGTTCACCATATGGTAGTGAGGAGTACCCGTCAAAAGTTTTGTACCAGCATTTTCACTTAGAAATCCTGATTCATCAATAAGTTTGCACTACAAATTTTTTTTCTAAATTTACCATAAAATTTGCAACCAGCTGAAACCACACATACGAAAAATTGCATACTTCCGGTGGCCCTGGATATGTCTAGCATTCAATGTATGGCAAAGTGTGGGGTATTCGATTTTTTTTTTTTTTTTGACAAAAAAAAAGTATATGTATATATTTTATTCAGCAAGGAATGCATTAAATTTATTGAAAGTGACAGTAAAGAGTTTTGATACAAAAAATGCCGTTATTTTGTGCTTCCTATTCATATAAGATTCCTAATAAATGTATCATGGTTTCCACAAAAATATTTAGCAGCACAACCATTTTCACCTAGAACAATAAGAAATGTAATGTTTCTTGAGCATCAGTTCAGCATATTAAAAGGATTTCTGAAGGCTCAGAAATGTGACACTGATGACTGGAGTAATTGCTGCTAAAAATTAAGCTTTGCCATCACATGAATAAGTTATATTTTTTTTATCTAATTAATGCAGCTTTGGTGAGCATAAGAGACTTCTGTCAAAAATATGTTGGTATTACACTTTATTTTACAGTGTCCTTGCTACGCATTCCATGTATTTACTATATAACAGTAAATTATGCATAATTAAAAAAAACTAGCCCTAAACCAATCTCTAATCATATAATAGTATACAGTACTTATTTGTGTAATTACACTGTAAAAAGGCCACCTTAAAATAAAACGTTTCCCAACCGTTTAATGAGTTTGGTTTTGTGAATAGCACATTTGATTTTACTTGAAGATCTTGCTGCGCATGCTCCACACATGAAACTGAGTGTGAGGAGAGTGCAAGTATGTATAGGAGACAGAGGTGTAGCCCTTTTCTATATTATGTATGAGCATGATTTACTGTGTTCACTAGTAGTGAGCACACACTTCCTCATTTACAATTATTTGGATTCAATAACATTACAGCAAAAGTTAATTAATGTTGATGTAACGATCCACTGAGGCAAGTTGAAGTGAACCCAAGTACAGTTTATTTAAACCTTGAACAAATACAACCAGAAACAACCTTGGCTTGACTAGAAACATGTAATGACCATGACCATGACCATGAAAACAAACTCACCTACAGTGGTTACACAGACAAAGCTAGACAATGGACAATGAAACATGAGGGCTATATATACAAACTAATGACAAACAAGGAACACCTGGTATAATCAAGACAATAAACCAATTGAAACACAGGAGACATGACTCAAATCAATCAATCAGAACACATGAACAAGACAACCAATAGCAGGATCACATGAGGGCAAGGGAAACACATGACAGGATCCATGACTATGAAAAAATAAATAAATAAATGACATGAAAACAATGAACATGAAACAAAACCAACATTACAGTTGTAAATCTGACAGATGTTTTGTATGAGAATGTTTTCTGCGCACATAAATATGCAAATTATAAGCAAATGAGGCAAACTGACTGTGTGAATGTAGCCTGTCAGAGCAGTATATGGAAATGCATGGTCACAGCGATGCTGATTTTGCTATTTAAATCACATAGTCTGATGCTATGTGCACTGTTGCACAAACATGCTCCATGACATCTGCTTACAATGCTGTTTAGTATAATTACAGATGGTAGGGGAACATTCACATTCACGTAAAAGCACCTAACTGATGTTTGTGATATCATAGGAACCCTATGCTCATTAGTAATAGTATACTCCTGTAGATCCTTGTGTCAAGTCTCTTAAAATATGAGATAATTTGTCCTTTTTATGACAAGACAAAGCCAGTTCAGGCTGTAAAATGTCATGTGGTGTAACACCCAAATATGTATATATTTAAGTATTTGTAAATTACATAATTTAGATATTTAGATTTATGATTATTTGTAACAAAACACACACACACCACAGCACACACACACACACATATAATACAAATACCTACACAAGACACATACATTTATACAATATCTATTATAGTAATATATAGTGTATATGTATATTGGTATTTTGATATTTGGTATTCTGGTGTTTGGTAAATTATATAAAAGTTTTCCAAAGCCATGCGAAAGCAACATACATATAAAGTGTACATTTCTAAGAGCTTAGCACATGTGTTTTAAACTACATTTAAAAAATGTTTTTCTTTTCTTTTTTATCATGTACACACTTACAGTACATGTCAGAGACCCTTGTCATCGCCACAGCGTTTAAGTTGTTCACCACTTATAAGTCTCTATATTTTTATTTATTTAACTTTTTAGCTTGTTGCAGCTAAAGTATATCAGGCATCTCACTAGGGCGGCTTCTGTGCCCAGGGCTTTGTTTTTGCTTGAGAAAAGTCCCTACAGGCCAGCAGATATAGAGCAAGAAAAAAAAAATCACTCAGCCATCACACCTGAGAGAAAAGAGAGCTTTAGCAAGCCAACAGCAAACAACTCAAATCTCTCTCAGCCAGAGCTGACAACAGCCAGACAGGCTTTCCCCCGGTGACTGTGCCTGCTGATAATTTACTTTTCTGGGGAGGACATGTTTGTCGGGGGAAACAATTGGCAGGTTAAATAATTGATAGGGGACATTTTATTGAGGCACACCAAGATTGTGCCGCTGACCCTAAGTCAAGGTCACTGTGACTGAAGGTTTCATTTAAAACATCTCTGACATGAATGTTACAATCACTTAGTGTTGTTAAAACCTCAGTTTACAAGCTTAATTCAGCTGGGTGATATGAACAGCTGAACAGCAGATATGTCAAGCTCTGACAGGTTTGAGTGTGACTGTATATATGTATATGCCCACCTATGTAAATTGGAGCTATGCTTGTCTTTCCATTCCCATACATCTGACAGCTATATGGCCATTCTGTTCAGTAAAACACGAGTATGTGAATCCTAATTTAAAGATGAATCCAATGTGGAGTATTTTGCAATGGCAGATATCCTTTATCAAAAATAGACATAGCTAGCTTGACGAGAGCAAGTCCAGAACAAATATGGATGTTTAGTTACACCGCTTCTTGGCTTATTTATGAGGTGATCATTCTTCCACACTCTCGCTAATGCATTAATATTTATTTCATAAATGTCACTGGTCATTGACTTAAATCCTACATCATTTATTTAAAAGTATTAAGATGTTCTTGGAAATTTTTAACTTAGAGAGTAGCTACACAGTTTTAAAGTTTGGAAATTCTGAATTCCACAGAAATATTTACAGTATGTTTGTATTTCTAATAGGCCAAAATAATGTAACTTTTGCACACTTTTAAAATCACCATAATTTATTTAATGTGCTCTCTGATAATGGTGATGATTTATTTGCTTATGTTATGTTTATGGGTTAATGACATGATTTATTTTTATATTTTTTTGCATTAAAATACATGCAACATTAAAATAATTAAATTCTTGAATTCCTGTATAGAAAGTTATAATATATATTTTTTTTTTACAAAACTGCTTCATGCTTATTAGTATTAAAAAAAATAATTACAACATGTCTATTAAAACAAAGTCATGTGGTGCGAAAAGGAATTATAGACATGAGCCCTGCCTGTCATGATGTCTAGTAATAGTATTGTCTTAAAGTATGCATATGAATTGATATGAAGTGAGTGCATGTATTTAAGTTGAATATATTGTTTAAATAATTATTAAAACTGTGACCTGTATTCATATAGCACTAGTGTGCCTGTGTGGTGACTACATGACTGTGTTTGCAACTTTACAAACACAGATGTAACGGCTTGTTACATCTTTAATTTGGGACCAAAATCCTACTTCCCACCAATACCACGTGAATCTTATTTAACTAAAGCTTTGCTCAGCAATGAGATTCCCTTTAATTCGTGAGACAATAACCGAGCGAGAGGCATGGGTATTATGAGGAAGATTAGCAGTGCAGGTTGGACGGATCCAACAGCTGCCATTCGTTCTGTTTAATTCAGGAGGTTTCCTGTAAGCTGGTGAATCCACTATCACAAGCACCTCTGAGACTCCCTTGCTCCAAGGCTGTGCAAGCCAAATGTTTTTTGAAGTGCAAATGCGATGACGGGAACTGCCTTGATGGCCTTGGCTGTGACACATGCACCCTGGGGCTAGGTCAACAACATCAGGCTTCGCCGTTCTTACACAGGTTCCACGGGGGGGCCTTGGACGCGAGCCGCCTGCCCTTCCAGCGGCGTGACGGTGGACTGCAACACTGGCACAGGAAACACAATATGAGTCACAATGCTTCCACCTTGTCGATATTACCGCCTCCCCCTCCTTTTCTGTCCTTCAGCCTCATGGAGCAGGAAGGTCTGACTCTAGCTGTCAGCTGGGGTATAGAGGGTTTGACCTGGCCTTTCCTGTGACCAACCTTCTCCTCATTCCAATCCTCGGTCCTCCTCCATTGCGTCGCTACCCCTCCAACATCCCACCGCAGAGCTGGAAGCCTGCCCAGTGCTCCGACAGGGTTGCCCCCTTTCTAGAAAAATTAAACTGCTGGAATTGAAGAGAGCAAAGCCAGGAGGTGAGCACAAGAGAGACCCATGTCTCGCCTGTTACTGTTTAATTAGCCTACTGGGCTTTTGAGGCCTTGAGAAATGGCAGTGTAGATCCGACCTTCTTAATCCCAACCTGCCATAAACAAGTCCCAAGCCCACCGCCTGGTCCACTCTGGTAGGGATGGGAGAGAAAGTCCCCGATGTACCTGTCAAAAGACTTAAATCTCACCTCAATTTTCCCCTGAAGGCTTTGGAGGAACCATTTTTAATCCTGCCCCCCTTATTAGATGCATGATTTTATTGATTCCTTCTCCTCTGCTGCTCTTTATAGTGTAGCTATTATGGTAGAAGAGAATAAAAGAGTAGTGATTTAAAACATCGCAGTGCAGGACTCAATGAAGCCGGGATTACCTGGGACACTTGGCAGCGCAGACGTGTCTTTATCCACGAGCATGCTGACATAAAAATGATCAAAACGTCCCAGCTCCCTTTTTGTGATCCTGCTCATCCTCTCCTTAGTTTATCAACGTCTCTGAGAATTTGGAGAATGTAAAAAGCATGTCTGTTGCTTTTATGAAAAGAGAGAATGGTACCCTGCATCGGTAGTGATTATGACACATAAATCAAAGAGGAATGTTGCTTGATGTAGACATACTTCTTTTACTAAACTCAGGAGAGGCAGAAGCAACATAAAGACTGAATGCTGGTCTTGTAGTGCGATGTCATCATTGTTGCTGCATTCTTTGAAGGCAACTCCCATATTGAGGATCAATCACGTTAAATCAGCCGCTTCAGATTATAGAGGAGGCATGTTCGGAGTCCATTTTCTATGCTCATAAATGAATACAGAACCGAAGCCATGAAGAGACAAAGAAAGGAAAACAATGGACTGAAGAGCTACTTTCACTATTTTTAAATCTATACAGTGCATGTAGAGGCAGGTCTAGCTATCATGTCTTGGAATTGTATCTTTGACGTGTCAAAATGGCAGACATTGGTTGAATCCGTGAGTCCTCTACGGGCATAGACATCATCCCCTAGAGAGACGTTTTGAGTTTGGATATGCCTACACAAGATAGGCTGTTTTTTTTAGGTCTATTGTTTCTCTTATGGTGTGGCGCATTACCTCTTCACTCAAATCACAGCTGGAAGATGAGCAGGAACATTTTTTCCCAGGTGTCAAATGCCATCGCCTTCATCTGCGTCACTTTGTCCTGCTTGGACACAGCCTGACACATAACCCAGTCCAGCTGAGAGGGTGAAATATATTTGGTCACTGTCCTCTACCTCTCCATACAGGATTAATTAAACATGTGCTTTTCAAGGGTAATTCAGGTTGACAGGGTCTTTACATCATTAAGTGTGAAAAGATGACAAATTGCATTAACTAACGCAGAGCTACAGTCAGCAAGTCATGAATAATTACCTCTTTTCAGACTTGTCATAAGGCTGAATTATTTTCAGCCAGAAATGTATTCTTAACTTTCAAAGCAGGGATTATGGTAAATTTAAGGGATTTTTGTTTCTTATTCATGAGCATAATTTTTAAATATGCCATGACTTATTGGTGCTCATTTGATCAGGGAACAAGAAAACTCAATGCTGACATCTCCTCCACCCATTTGATGACTTACAAGTTTGTATAAGGGCATAATAGAGCTGGATGGTGCTCATGTGTATAATCACACAATACTTATTTGCTTATAAAGCCAGCTTTGCACATTTCACTTCCTCTGCCATCCATGTGCCTTTGTAACATATATATAAAATAAAATATAGCTATCATAGTCTCATGACAAACTTGTGAAAGTGAAAAGTGAAAGTGAAAGTGACGTGACATGTGGCCAAGTATGGTGACCCATACTCAGGATTAGTGCTCTGCATTTATCCCATCCAAAAAGCACACACACAGCAGTGAACACACACAAACCGAACACACACCCGGTGCAGTGGGCAGCCATTTTTTTTTTTGCTGCGGCGCCCGGGGAGCAGTTGGGTTTTCGGTGCCTTGCTCAAGGGCACCTCAAGTCGTGGTATTGAAGGTGGAAGAGAGCGCTGTACATTCACTCCCCCCCCCTACAATTCCTGCCGGACCTGAGACCCAAACCCACAACCTTCGGGTTATGAGTCCGACTCTCTAACCATTAGGCCACGACTTGTAATTTGTATGATATAACAGTTTTAAAAAAAAATCACAAAATATAGTTTAGTTAGCACATTCAAATTAGGAATTTTCTCCCCTTGTGAAAAAGAAGTACATTTTAGCATACTTTTAAAAAGAGTACTTTTTACAGAAATAATATACTTTTAAATAATATATGCATTTAATTACATGTTAGTTAAAATTAAATTAAATACAAAATAAAAATTTAATTAAAGGGATAGAGGTTAAATAAAATAAAGGTTCAGCGAAAAAAAATCTATCATCATTTACTCATGTCTCACTCTTAGTACCAGGGTAAGTGGATTGTAACAGTACAGAAAACATGAACATCAGTTTAAATTATGTACATGCATTTGTTTTGTTACTCAATTACTCCTACAGCCCCTTTGCCTATCCTTCACCACATTTTTGTTGGGTATACTTTATTTAGGGACCATGCCTATTATTATCATACTGGCTGTTTATTAGTATCTATAAAGCACATATTAATGCCTTATTCTGCATACTTTAGATTCCTTAATCCTACCCCACACCTAAACTTAACTACCTTACTAAAACTTAATAAGCAGCAAATTAAGTGAGTTAGTGAATATTGGTCCTCAAACTAAAGTGTGACATATTTTTGGATTTTTTAATAAAAAAGAGAGAAGAAAGAAACATTATATTCTAAAACAGTAAACAAGTTGTAAAAGTTGAACAACTGAGTTAAAACATGAACTGTGGGTGTGTGGGTGTGTGTGTGTGTGTGTGGTATCATGTACTTAGCACACTTTTCTCCATATCACAAAATTTTGTAACCAGAAATTGAGTCAAATCTGAAAACTCATTTTGGTGACTAAAATCATTAAATCTGGAAAATTAAAATGAACTCACACAATATATCGGTAGGTCCAGATAGATATATTGATATAAAATATATATATAATATATTAATAAAATGTATGTATAAATAAATAACCAAATTTAACAAGAGGACCCGTTTCAGACGTTACATTCATTTAACATGCATTAACCTAATCTCAAATCAAATTAGAAGTATTTCGTCCTGGAAATATTTGTAACTCCTATCATCTCAGGATGATGCTTGTCCATAGGATTTCATCACTGTCCCTAATTTCTAAGTAGTTAAACTGACTCTATTACAAATGTCCCTGGTTTCCACTATTCCACTCTGGCAGAAATAGAGTAATCATACTGTATATGGGTTATAATCTGAAACTGTGGGATGGTGACAGGCGTAATCACAGTCAGTAATGTCCCATCCTCTGTCTGGCCTCTTGTCTTGTGATCTCTTGTGATCTTTAGTTTGATTTGATATGGAATAGCATGTCTGCACAGGCACATAAAACAGGCAAGCTGCACTAAAAGAACCTGCTGCCTGCCCTTGTTACCCATTCTCACTCTCTAAAGGCTGAGACATTTCCCTCATACTCTGCTCTGCCATTTTGGTTGGCCACTTAGCATTCTGCTACATTGCTGACAGAACAGACCAGTCACTTTCTCTGATATCTGTTGGCAGCTCTCTCTCTCTCTCGTGCCTCACGCCAACTTTCCATCTCCTTTAGTTTCTATTAACCGCAGTGAACAAACATCTGACTTTGTTGATTTGTCCCATCATTCCGACCGGATAGTGTAGCTTTGTACTTTTATTGGTTCTCTGTTCTGTAATGAAGACTTACAAAAGAAGGGAGAATCTCAGTTGCATGCAGAAATCCGATCTGTTGATTAATGTTCCAGCTTTACAGCCTTACGCCTCAGTGCACCGTCAGTGGGAAAGCTTTTTTCATGGTTTATTTAACAGAGAGTCATTCTGATTAGCGGGGAGGAAAGATACTTTAAGAGGCACAATGACTAGATGGGACTTGTCAGCAGGTTTGCCTTCTTAAGGGACAGTTTCAAGACACAGTGAGGGAAAGAAAGTGGAGAATTGTGGCTAAACGAAGGTTGCTGCTTCTATGAGACTCCCTGGCACATTAACACTTCCCTTTCAAAGAGATTATGCACTTTCTTTTAACCACATTTTATACCGCATGTTTCTCTTGCACTTTAACAGCAGCCTGAATCTTTATTTGACATAATTTCTCACCGATTCTTGTGTTTTGGGACAAAACAGGTCACAGAATTTAAAAAAAAGAAAATGTATGTATTAAGGAATTATTTTTCTTTTTCTGTCCAACATTTTTAAGGGCTTTTCTTTATTTGAAGTCTCCTGCTTTTTTCTTTTTCTTTTTTTTCTTTTTCTTATAAAATGTGTATTTCTCTTTGATTACATATGGCAACATCATTAGATACAAAAATAATCAATTATTTATTATAGACATTGAGAAATCTGTTATTCACTTGAATGAATAAATAAATTGAGATTTTGAATAGATTTATTAAATGCAGCAGACATTTAGTTTTTTCCTGGTGTTGCAAACTAGCAAAAGGACCTACTTAAAATGATTTAAAAGAAATGTAATAGAAAATCAATATTATTTGGGGTAAAAATGTACATATTAAAATAAAATAAAAAAACACTAGAAATATTGTTTCTTGTACAAGCAATTTTAAACCACAAGAAGAAGAAACGAAAGAGAGCTCAATTCGTTACTCATGCGCTGTTCTCGCACACAATCAAAGCACACACAAGCATAGAGACTGTTTCAGACGTCGCGCGAAAATATAGAGTTCCTCTTCAGGAACTCGAGCTGCGTCGAGAACGCTAGGGGAACGCCTTCTGCGACCCACACTCTGAATCACATGTGAAATCAGTCCAATAGCTGAATTGGACGTCACGGCGGATGACTTCGTGACCAGGAAGCTATAAAAGCACGTGAGGTGAAACCGGCGTTAGCTTTCTGTCATTTAGCAAGCGCTCTGTGTGTGTCAGTCTTATTTATTGTTGTCTGTCCAAAGTCTATAAGCTCCAGCTATGTCTAAGCTCATGCAAGGACAAAGCATTTCAAAGGCGAGAGCAGGCCACGTTGTAGGTTGTGTGTTCCTCCCTGCCCAAAGATAACGTTATATAACGAGTGGGGACACACACAGCCTGTGCGTGGTTTGCTTGGTCCTTAGAGGGGAATGGCACAGCAAGCGTGATCGACACAGAGCAGATCCGGTGTTACTACCTACCTGAGGCGAGTACACAAGAGGACACGGGCTCTACACAAAGATTATAGAATCTCGCAAACGTGTTAAGCGTCGCCCAGCCGGCAGCTCTACAGATGTCTGCTATCGAGGCGTCCCGCGCCAATGCCCAAGAAGATGCCATTCCTCTCATAGATTGTGCTCTCACTCCGAGGGGGCATGGTAATGTTGGGCCTGGTATGCCAAGACTGTAGCCTCCACTAACCAGTGGGCAAGTCCTTGTTTGGAGACAGCCTTTCCCTTCTTCTGACCTCCAAAGCAGCCAAAGAGCTGGTCTGAGGTCCTAAAGCTCTGCGTACGGTCCACGTATAGTGCGCAAAGCGAGAACGGGACAGAGCAGAGCGATGGCTGGGTCTGCTTCCTCCCGGGGCAGCGCTTGCAAGTTCCCCACCTGATCCCTAAAAGGCGTGGTGAGAACATTGGGCACGTATCCAGGCCGGGGTCTCAAGACAATGTGATAAGTTACCGTTCCTGAATTCTAGGCACGAATCTTCGAACCGAAAATGCGAGTTCCCCTCACCCCGTTGACTCGAGCAAGCGAAGCGGAGGCGCTGGTCTTCAACTTAAGCGTCTACTGACGCAGAGCTTCGAAGGGCGCCTCCTCAAGCCCGCCAGGACCGGGGAAGATCTCAAGAGGAAACATGCAGGGTGCGGAGGCTTCAGACCTCCTTCCCCTCTAGTGCTTCCCTAGAGACTTTCCGTCTACTGCATCGTGATGTGCGGCCATGGCGGCAACATACACTTTCAGGGTGGAGGGAGACATCCTTCGCTCCAACCCATCCTGCAGGAAGAAAGCACGACTCCGATCGGGCATCTTCGGGGGTCTTCCCGGCGGGAAGAGCACCAATCGACTAACAGGTTCTACTTCAGCCTGTAAGCGTGTCTGGTAAATGGGGTTCTAGCTGACATTATGGTGTTTACTACCACTGAAGGTAGCCCACCTAGAACCTCCGCGTGCCGTCCAGGGACCACAATGGAGCTTCACAAGTCTGGACCAGATACCATAGGGGCCGCCCCTCTCTGAAAAGGAGATCCCTCAAAGATTTGCAAGAGGGCTGTCGCGATGAGCATTAGTTCGGATAACCAATTCCTGGGGAGCCGTGGCCATATGGTCTACCAAGAGAACCTGCTCCCTCGCCTCGAACCTTACGTTGCACAGTGTCTTTCGCGAAGGGCTCACTGGGGGGAAACGCTATTGCCTATGCCCCCGGGCCAGCTGCACCCAGTGTGTCCGGCCGAGGGTCCCCCTCAGGAGCGGGAGTAAAATGGATCAAACAGGTCTATCTGAGCATCCCCAAAGCGTCTCCAAATCAGCTGGACTGTCTCGGGGTGGAGTCTCCATTCTCCCGGAAGGGCGGGCTGATGTGAGAGCTTGTCGGCTGCATGATTGAGCTCGCCTGGGACATGAATGGCGTGAAGTGACCTCAGATGCTTCTGACTCTAGAGGAGGAGATGGTGGGCGAGTTGCGACGGGAGCGTTGACCGCCTTGGTGGTTGATGTACGCAACGGTCACAGTGTTGTCCGTACGGACCAGTAAATGCTTGTCGTGCAGCAGCGATTTGAAGAGGCGCAGAGCCAGCCATACTGCCTGCAACTAGAGGCAGTTGATATGCCACTGCAGCCAGGGCCCCGACCAGAGCCCCGCAGCTGCAATCCCATTCCACATGGCACCCCAGCCCCTGGCAGAGGCATCTGTTGACACCACAACATGCCTGGATACTTGCCCAAGGGACACCCCTGTCCGAAGAAAGGTAAGATCTGCCCACGGGCTGAAGGTCTGATGGCAAGAACGGGGTGACAGATACCTGGTAAGTGGCGTGCCATGCCCATCTCGGGACCTGGTCGTGAAGCCAACGCTGAAGCGGTTTCATATGAAGCAACCCGAGCGGCGTGAAAGCGGCTGCGGATGCCATATGCCCCAGGAGCCTCTGAAATTGTTTCAGTGGAACTGCTGTCTTGCACTGGAAGGACCCCAGGCAGTTCAGCATCGACTGCACACGCTCTACTGAGAGTCGTGCTGAGAGGTTGACCGAGTCCAGCTCCATGCCGAGAAAAGAGATCCTCTGGACCGGGGAGAGTTTGCTCTTTTCCCAGTTGACCAGAAAGCCCAACTGGCTGAGGTGCGAGAGCACCAATTCCCTGTGTTCGCACAACTGATCCTGAAACTGCCGAAGGGGATGACATTGTTACTGATACGCTCGCACCTGAGATGCAAAGCGGAGAAATTGTCTGTGTCGAGGAGAATCTAGACATGAAAGTACTTGTCTCTTGGGGTCGACACTGCAACCAATGAAAGGACGGACGAATTGCAGTTCTTTCTCTCTCTGCGTCAACATTTTGAACGGGAGCTTGTGAAGGGCCCTGTCCAGCATGCGCAGGTCCAGGATTGGTCGTAACTCACCGCCTTTCTTGGGTACGATGAAGTATGGGCTGTAGAAACCTGACCTCATCTCGGCTGGAGGGGCCGGCTGTATCGCGTCCTTCGCCAGCTGACCGCGATCTCTGCATGCAAGACAGGAGCATCCCTGTCCAGCACAGAGGGGAACCGAATGCCCCTAAACTTGGGAGGATGCCGGGCGAACTGAATCGCATAGCCAAGCCTGACGGTTCTCATGATCCACGGAGAAGGCCTGGGGAGTGCTAACCAGGCCCCCAGCGACCGAACAAGCGGGACTAGGGGAACCTCCGACGTACCCGCAGTGGGGCAGCGACGTGGAACACAGGGACCCAACCCGGGAAGCCGTGCGTCCAAGGGTGGGGTCTGAGTGCGCGGCGCGCCACTTACCTGGCTCCACGGCTGGGCAGGGGGCTCGTGAGGAGGCATAGCGTCCTTGAACTGAACCCTGCTGCCCACCAGCGAAGGGAGATGTTTACGGCCGTGTTGAGCTGTTATCGTTCACCGCCATCCTCTCCCTCTTGGGACCCGGAGGCAAAGGAATCTGCTCTTTTATTGAAGTTTTGGGTACCACTGGCTTGGTAGCCAGTGGCGGAATAGAAAAAACAGGAACAAAGGTTTCTCCATCCAGCCCTCCGCCGGGGGAATGAGTGGTGCGGTCACCATCTCCTGAATTGCAGGATCCAAGAGCTCCGGGTCGCCCGTCTCAGGAAGCCGCCTGCCCTGTCGCTTCACGGGCTTGGCAGGGGCGGAGACGAGCTGCGCCGGTTTCCTTCGGCCAGCTCCACGCTGTGGCCGTTGTGAAGGCTGCTGCTGAGGCAGCGCCGGAGCGGAGGTGGAGGCCGCATGAGGGTGCCCTCGGCGTACCTACAGACAATGGGCGGCAGCCAGCCGTTGTTGCGACAGCCACAGACCGCCGGGGCAGTATACTAACTCGAAGGGAAGCCCTCAAACCGTGAATCCTCTATCGTAGCGTGACCATGGTGAACCGATAGCCCTCGAGAACCGTAGGAAGCTTAGAACGGGTCATTGCAAGGGGGATACCCCCCATTTGAATAGGAGGTATCTAGACCAGCAACGTCGCGATTGTCTGTTCCCGCACTGAGAACTGCTCATTCATGGCGCTGCTTTCAGCTGCTGTAACCCAAGCACCACCACAGCGATATGACGTCAGAATGAAGCCCGGAGCGACCACATCCAAAAATGCACGAGCGGAACCATTCTTTAAAACGACGCGCCCGTCTCTCGTGGTAAACTCTTTTAGATAGTTGCTCTTTAGAAAAATGGAACACACTTTTTTAGAGAGCGCTGAAGCGCCCAGGGGAGATCGTGGTGAGACCGCAGAATGGAAGCTGCAGCATGATGAAGATGAGCAGCACTGAATGGCAACACCGCTGACGCGCCATAACACCAACGCTAGGCTGTTTCTTTCCAGACACTCGCTGAGATTCGTCCTAGTAGAAGGCTCTGCTCCAAAGCGAAAAGCTGATGTGCGAAACACGCACGCCAACTGTCATTAGCTTGTTTAGTTAACACTCAAAGGTGATTGGGCTCTCGGCGAGATCCCAATTCATCAGTCACTGACGTAACATAGAACGTGACTGACTGAAAGGGAACCACAATATAATGCATGAACCACTAAATATGCTAATTATATCTACTATATAATAGCCTAATACATACACCCATATATATATATATATTAGTATATATATATATATATATATATATATATATATATACTTACCCCCCAAGCGGTCCTGCGAGAATATTTACCAAAGGTAACCGGTCCGTGGTGTAAAAAAGGTTGGAGACCCCTGCTCTACATGATACATATTTGCATGTTCACATGTGTTTCTTAAATTAAATATATACTGTTATCTATATAGTGCATTCAGTTATGCTCAGAGAACAATAGTTTTAGGGGTAGTGCATAATAATATAATATTGTAATGAGGAAATCCATTGAAATGGTACATTTGTATTAAGAACATTCTACTTTTGATTAGTTTCAAAGTGAAATTGTTGCTTTTTTTTCAAAACTAATTAGAAGACTTGAGTCAAGTCTCAAGTGTTCTATTCAAGTGTAATAGACAATAGCCAGAAGAGATGGAGTCTCAAAGTTCTTCAAAAACATCTAGCTAAAGGTAGCTTCTTTATAAAACTTTGGAAGGAAACTTTCATCATCACACTTTCCGAATATATTTTTATCACTCCTTGCATCACACTAATTACTATCATTCTGCTCATGACACAACTCTGACAGAGGTGAACGCACCATCATCACCACCTGTCCTTGTTTTAATAGGAGCCTGTGCCATCATGGGCACATTCTCAGTGGTGAAAGCACATTATAATTTGATGCCATTCAACCACTTTGAATGCTACTAATTGCATCAAACTACCACAGAGGAACCAAAGACATTGTGATAATCTGGTAAAAGACTCTGAGCTCTTGTCCCAGACACACCCCTCCTCCTGTTATAATTGCTCATGGGAGCAGAAATAAACACAGATTGACACCCGTCTCCAATATATGTCATCCCTTCAATCAATTAATTTCACCTTCAGAGCTGACGTTAAGCGCAGTTAGCTCAGTCAGACTCAAACAGCTGCCATCGATTCAGGTCCCAGTCCTGAAACATCAATATGAGTCTCGGAGCCCACTGAAAGCTCCCTGTTCATTGATCACCTTGTTCACAAGTAGGTGGCTCTTCCTTATAATGCCTTCGCAACAGCATCTGAAACATCGGTCTGTGCAGGGCCTGAAATGTTAAGACAGGCAATTCATGACCCGCTACATCACCTGTCAGACGCAGACAACACCTAATGGGTGATACATCATCGTTGACCTGCAACAACCTTGGTTATTCACCTTCTCCTCACAACCTGCCCGGGCCGGTGCTAAAATGAAAATTTCACACTTCTCCAGCCTCTCAGACTGGCTTGATGGTCGTTGATCATGATTGTGGTGGAAAATGAGAGGGAACTGTGCAGAAAGTTTGATGAAGTCATACTGTAGTTGAATCATCCACTGGAAACCTGTTTTTCTTTATTTTTGGAGACGGCTCATCTGGCAACACTGCTCTAATTTCACCCCTAAACATTAGGCTTTGTAGTCAGACTGCAGCAAATTCCCTACTGTAATAGAAGACTCATTAGGATTCAGTTTGGGTTTGGTGCAGCTTGCGGCTGGAGAAGAAATTTAAATGGCTTTTCTACATTTAGCACTAAATGAAACATTCATGTCACATGAAAACAACTGCAAACTATGTCTCATATTTGTTTTCGGAGCCGTCTATCTTTTGAATATTTATTAGATGATGAAAGCATTGTTTTGAGAGAAGGAGCACTTCTCTAATTTAATAAGCATTTTACAGGCCTGGTACATTATTCTGGAGCAAACTCACTGAGGCATTTCTGGATCAAGTGGACA
This sequence comes from Sinocyclocheilus anophthalmus, assembly GCA_018155175.1. Taxonomy (NCBI): domain Eukaryota; kingdom Metazoa; phylum Chordata; class Actinopteri; order Cypriniformes; family Cyprinidae; genus Sinocyclocheilus; species Sinocyclocheilus anophthalmus. Next base: position 69,452 of record JADLZN010010882.1, read on the forward strand.
CATTTATCTCTGTTTATTTTCCTGCTTATGAATTTAAATGCCAGGATATTTGAACTTACATTGAGCTAATATCTCTTAATGTAATTATTGAAGTAGAACTACATGTGAAAAATGCATCTTTAAGGTTGCTGTACTGTTCACTTTAAAGAGAATAGCAGTGACTCTGATTGTACAGTTAGTGCCTCGTGTTCAGTTACAACCTAATCATTCCTCATTTATGTAAGCTTTTAGTGCGCTGGAGTGCTCATCTATTCAAGCTCATTCTGAATTCCATGAACTCAGCATGGTCCAGCCCCACTACAAAGACACTGTCAGCTTGATGCTGATCAATTCATACCCTCTCCTTCACAGGTTTTAAGAAGAGATATCAGGTTTTGAAACACACATTCTGAAGATGACTGCCCCTGTTCTCATCACCTGGTCAATTGGTCCTGGTCCCCTTAACAGAGGGTTTAGCTGCATTGGCCTTGTTGGCTGGTGATAGACACCTGCGTGATGGTGGAGAGGGGTGGGTCGCCCTGTAGAGTGTCAGGAGGGTCAGCAAGTCGAACTAATGTGATTCTTTGAGAATAACTTATGTACCCAGACTTCCATGGGTTTTAAAGGGTTGTATTCCTGAATTTCAATTAAGGTAGAGAAGAGAATGCAGAATTACAATTGAAAGTGAAATTAATGAATTGCAATTAAAATTAAGTGAAATTCAGATAAATAACTGTTTTTTTAACTGTAATTTTGAATGGGTAGACAGATTTGTTTTGAAAATTTTGGGGAAATTCTTTAAGTTTGAAGGTTGTCTTGAAGGACAGAATAGTGATATTTAGACAGGACTATTTTCCCTGGAGCATGTACTTTGCATTTTTAAATCTTATTTGAATCAGTCAAGTCTGTGTTTTTCCTCACACAAACTGTGTAAAAATTCCAGAGCAAATTACCTATTCTTTTTCGGCTAACTGTTGGGTTTAAATTGATCCCGTCAGAATGTCTGGGATTTTTGATATTATCACAATGCTTCTCCTTATGTGTTTTTTTGACTAAGCTGAGCTACCGTTTGCGTACTAATCTTACGCATGATGCATCTTTCAGTATGAACAGCATCCAACGAAAAAGGACTACAATAGGACTACAATTAAATTGATTAAGGCGTACCAAATTGCAGAAAACTTGTATGGCTATTTTAATTAAAAGTCAGATAAGTCTAAATTTCTCTGCTCAGTTATGGGTTTATTCTAAGCAGCCACTGCAATAAACTTTATTTTTAAGTTTATTTAAATAAGGTTTTTATTATAAATGAGGATTATATTAAAACATTCATTCATTAAAAGACACGTCATAAATAATGCACTCAGCCACAACAAAGGATCTTCTATGATACCCACATCTAACTGTCCCACATCTTTACTGTCAATTTAGATCAATTTAGTGCATCCTCGCTGAAAACAAGTATTAATTTAAATTTCTTTAAAGCCCCCCCCCCATTGCTGTTCTTTTGAACTTTCAATTAATTAAAGAATCCTGAAAAAAGTACACTTTTGTACAGCATGAAAAGGTTGAATAAATATACAGAACGAAACTAAACATATAAATTAACCAAGCAACACAAACCAAAATTATATCAAAGTCAGATATATATGATACAGTAGACAGACAGACAGACAGATAATTTTCTCAACACAATTTATACTGCCATTATATTGCTATTCACAAGTACACTTCTACTTCATAAAGAAGGAAACACTATTTGTTTCGGTCTCATTCTTCAAAAAGAGGAGGAGAAAAGGAAAGATCCTTCCAATGAGCAGTTTACCCTTTACTTTAAAATATCGTAATTTTCCCCCTTCTTTAGCGAGACAACTTGCAAGTACAGTGGGCAGGTGTTCTGAGATTTGTTTAGTATATTTTCAATAACAAACCTCATTAATCAGCCGACAGATCAAAGTGTGATGCTGCAGATGAATTTTAAATATTTAAACCCTCCCCCCATTCAAATGCTATGAGTGATCAAAGCAATTCACTTTAATTTCATAAGTCATTTTATTGGTAGAGAGAGGCATAAACAAAGACACACACAAAGTCCAATTAAATGTCTGGGATTTTCTGTAAACCTTCCCTGCTCTTTTTTTTTCCATTTCTGAACACTCCTCTCGCTTTGTGAAAGTGAAGCGTTGGGAAAATGCAAGAAGAATGAGGTAATTAATTAATGCGGTTGTTTATATATGAGCTGCCAAGGAACGTTAAAGAAGCCATCAAAGGAGGAAAACACTTTGCAATGTGGCAGGGATTTGAGCTTTCCAGTTTAAAGTTAATTAAGGTGCCTGAGAAAACAAATATACTTAAACTTTCATTCTCACCCAATTTCCTCTGCAGTTCTGACCACATCTGCATGCTTGGATGCCATTTTTTGCCTGGCCATTTCTAGTGGGCTGTGATGGGTGTTAATCTAAGAAGGAGAAAATAAGGAATCAAAATGGTGGAAAGGAGAGTCATGCAAAGCAGCAGGTTCTTCTTCGTTTCTGCAGTTTTAATGTAAGGCAGACTACATTTACTTCCTGCAAATTAACTTTATGGTGATTTTCCATTAAAGCCAGCCAGGACAGAGCAGTGGTGTGTATTAGTCAAGCTTACTGTAGGTCACACCTGTTACCAGAGGCTTTACTTCTATGCAATCTAAATGTGAAGTGTCAGCTCCTCCACAGAATCCTGATTGCAGAAAGAAACACTCCAGCGCCAAATTCATTCTCCGTTCCTGTCGTGTGTGTTAACAGCCAGCCTATTTATAAGCCTGCTTAACTTGCAAAGCCTGGGGCCAGGCGATCTGACTCAATGACTGCAATAAAACTCCTAATATACACCTTGGCATACGTCTCCATTAGGATAAATTACTTTTTCCTTTTTTAAAAGGTGAGGTCATGGCATGCTAATTGGTCCCAATCAAGTTTGTAATCTAATCCAATTAGAGACTGACACTCTGCTCATGGAAACCTTAATTGAGATTTTGTGTCTGTGTGAAGCTGTCAGGAGGAGAGTTATAGGGGAGGAAATATTTCCTGTTCATTGTAATTTGGAAACAAGGTGAGGCCTATTAAAAAATGACCAGCTTTCTGTTGAGTTTTAACACCTGGAAGAAATCCTAGTGTCAGTCAAGCGTGGAATTATGCACTTTATTGCAACTATTGGATATGTTGATTTATAATGTAAAGTTAAATCGAGGGATAATACGCACACCCCCCCTCCCCCCCCCCCCCCCCCCCCCAAAAAAAAACCTGTATTGAATTTCATGAAAAAAGGCCATACAAGTCTATACAAGTCAATGGGGTCCAAAACAACAACAACAACCTTTTTATTTGTGTGTGTGTTTCATAGAAAATTAGAAATGCATGCAAGTTTGGAACAAAATGTAGGTACATTAATGTTGACAGAATTTTTACTTTTGGTGAAGTATCCTTTTAATCAAATTCCTGCACTGCCTTTTACTTCTCTCAATATTTTATTGAGTATATATATCTATGCATCTAACAATCGATTAAGCAAATGAATTTCTTCCAAGGTTAATGCTCATTGAGTGTTGTGCTAGCACATCTTCCACAGTTGATGTAATATGATGTGCTCTTCGCGAAATCTGGATTCCGCACCTCCCCGGCTGTGTGAGAGGAAGCTTTTCCCTAGTGAATCTGCAGGGTTTTCATGAACAGGCAGATGGAGAAAACATTGTTGACATTAAACTGTTCCTCTTTTAAGGAATTGTTGTGACAAGGTGGAGCTCCCATCACTCGAAATAGCAGCTGTGTACTGTTTACAAAGAGGCCCAAAGCAATGCTTGTTTCCATTGAAATGGTGGCAACCATCTCTCTCTGTCTTCCCCTCACTGCTACTTCTTTGTAATGAAAAAGCTGCTCACATTAGAGATTCCGCCTCATATTTTGCTGTCATTTGTTTTTCTTCATCGCACCCTTTCCACCGGAGTAATTTAGTATGTACTGGAATGGCTTTCATTTAAAAAACAAACATCATTATTTCCTATTTGCAGCATCAAAAAAAAATAAATAAAAAATGGACGAACGTGGTCCCCCACCACTTCAATCTGTATTGTCCGCAGTATAATTGTGAGTTCAGTTAAACAAGTTAAAAACACAAACTGGTGGAACCCTGAAAAAGGAAGCTAATGATTTGTCAGTGTGAAATCTCCAATGGCGAGTCAAATCAATGAGCTGTTCCAGGTTCATAATTACTGCTCTTTTTGCCAGCATAAGGAAAAATCAATAAAGTCAAGTACATGAAGCACAAACCCCATTGTGTTGTACACAGAGCAAACAGACATCATGTGATTTGCTTTACAGTCAGTATCTACACAGGCCCCATCACACATGCAATTTATTATTATTATTATTATTATAGCTGTAAATGTCAATGTCTATGTCTAAAATGTATAAAAATATGCATGATTTAAATTCAACATATCACATTAGTAAAATGATTATGTAAAATCCATCTTTCCATGGCCTTTGACCCTGACCTATTTTTCACTTGACCCCGCACCAATCTCATGTTGTCAGCTTTAATGGCCTATTTCCTGCAGATAACACTGCACTTCAAACAAACCACAGGCTCTGCTTTTCAAGCAGCATGTCCGTAATTTATCTTTTCAGTTAATAATTGTAGGTATTTGCATTAAATTTGGCAGCAAATAAATTCAAAGTCTTTCTATTTCTATTATGTTAAAGATCTAGTTACATCAGATATACAGTACACTGTAAAATATAATGTTAGTTTGAAATACAAAAAAAAACGTTAAATGTTAAAAAATATTTTCATTCAAATGAATCAGTTATAAATAGGTCAAACAGTATATCTAACTATATTATTATTTATTATTTAATATTTGAGCCAGCCTGAATACATTAGGTTACACCAACAAACAAGCAGAAATCAAGCAAAAACATGCTTGGGACAATTGCACATTACAACTTTTTACAGTGTAGCACAGCATTTACTTTTATTATAGCCTGTATTATAGTATATGTACACTACACTTTGCTTACCTTAATCCTAATATTAATTTATTTTCATACAGTAATGCCACTGAAAAATGTATCATTTCAAAGCTAAACAACAAATCTCATGCTGTCCTAAAATGTTTGACCCACGTACTGCTGAGATGACTGACAGAATTCAAAATGTATACAAATGCAAAATGTCAGTGAAACTTAGTGATGTGCCTATAGCCATTCCTTTTTTTTGTAGTCAACCCCCAGAACCCCAATCCAATCAATTCCACATCTCCAAAGCACAGATCATAACTCCAGTGAGGTTTGAGAAAAGAAGAACTTTCATCTGACAAATGGTACCTCTTTTTCCACTGTCCTGTGAGAATGTATCTTTCTCCATAAATCTGTTGATGACAAGCACCCCTTTTCTTTCACTCAACTTATCTCAGCTGCTCCTCTTACAAATGGGCCTCTCTCGTCTGCTTGTCTGCACGCAGACACACCTTTTATCTGAGACTAGGCGCAAATGTCACAAATACGTCAGGTGTCCGAATAACCGAATAACCACTGTGAGAGCGAAACATTTGCACTATAAACAAGAACACAAAAAGCTGATTTCTTATATAATTTAACCTCCCCCCCTACAAAAAAAGGAAAAACTTCAAGAGTCACACTCTTCACCCTCCTCCTCTTTCAAACCTTTATTCTTCTTTTTGATGCTCATTCATTCATAGGTTTAAAGAAAAAAGAAACAATGTTAAAGACATCAGAAGACTGAAATATATTTTATTCATATATCTTGGTTAATTCAGAGTAGAAGCTTTCATGGAGATCCCTTTGTGCTAATTAAGGAGGTGTGGAGGAGAGAGGTGAAACAGTGAGAGGGAATATTCTTTTGCTCTTAAGATGAGCACTTTATGCCTTGGAAACTCATTTCAACTGCACTATTTTGGGATTTATCATTGTGTACACGCTCTCTGTGTTAATCTGTGAAACACCTCTATGGCATTTGTACAGTAAAGAATAATGATATATCCCTCATAACAATGTGTGGGAAGTTGCTATTTGCAACAACACAGCAATTGCACTACAGTTCTGCTGTTAACAGACTTCTGCATGTTTACAAATCACTCAGCTGGAAATGCACCGTACGTTGAGCTGAGTTATTAAATGGGCTGCTCATTTCCACCAAAAGTTACTTTTACATTTTGCTAATAATATCTCCTTTCAGCCTTTTCCTAAAAGCCACATTAAAATTTCATAAGCTGGCCTAACATTTCATCCTCAGAATCTCTATTAAAACTGTCTGTCTGATTGCTACTATGGCTTCTTTATTCTCTCTGCACTTAAATTCAGTCATGAGTGCTGCTTTCTGTCAGCGAACACACAGCACCCTTGCTAAACATTGGTGGTAGATTATATTCTCATAGATGTGCGCATACGGAAAATGTAGGCACTTTTAGGCCTTTCCATACCAAAATACACTTTTGAAAAGAGGAATACAAATGTGATCCCTTGTTTAATTCCCTTAACCCTCTATGGTACAGTGTTGCCTCCAGGCAACACAACATCTTTTTTTTTTTTATAAATTGAGAGACTCATGTAATTGACCAATGCTGTCTCAGGGAAGCAGAAGTCAAATACTAATAAATGAACATACAATAAAAGTGGTCACATGACCCACAGAGGTCCATTCTGTTTCCACTTTCAGGACATGTGCACATGTCACATGACTCTATATTTTGTCAAATGAAAAGTGCATTTTTCATCAATTTCCGTGTATATAATTGCCTACAAAAAATCTTAGTAAAGAAGTATTTTCAAAAACTTTACATAATATTTCATCAAATGTATGTATAGGAAATCACAAAAAACTGCATGTTGCCTCAAGGCAACATTGTACCGCAATGGAATCTCATAAGGCCATGCAGGTATACTAGGTTAGAATACAAGTATATGATGTTTGTAAGGAAAATAGTTAGAATTATCTAAATGTATTAGAATTTTTGCATGATTTGTAATGAATTTTCAAGAATAGTAATTCTCATACTATATCTGTACATATTATGATTTGTCTGTTGAGAAGAATTGCTTCCTCAGTTTTCACAAGCAATGAGGTGTCATTAGTGAAGTAGGAGATTTTGCATGCATGTGCTTGTGTGTGGATAAAGTGCATATTAGGATAAGGTTATGATTATTTTTTATTTTTTACTTTGAAACAACACATATTATGTTTTGGTATGACAACAGATATGATAGTTTAGTTATACTTGTGATCCACAATGGTACAATGTTGGCTGAGAGCAACAGCTGGATTTGAAATGTTATTTTTTATTAAATATGAGATGTGCAATACATTAAAATCTAGATAAATCTGTTTATTCAAGTGTTTGGTTAAAGAAATTGATGTTTTCAATAAATATATTTCTTTTTTCTGCATGAACAATTTCAAATGTTTAAATGTGTCCATTGTGGTACAGCGTTGCCTTGAGGCAACAAACTTTAAAAAAATAAATAAATTAAAAAATAATTACAATTTTTATTGATATTGTTATAGTGTCCAATTTTAAGTAGGAAAAACATCACAAATATTTTTTTCCTCATTGATATCATATTCCTTACTGTAGAGGGTTAAGTGAGTAAAAGGTGCTCTATTTTTTTCCTCATTAAAACGTTTTACACAAGAAATTAGTAGTATATGTTTTAAATTAGGTTAGCTCACATGATATTGGTTTAAATGATTGGGTTAAAAATAATCTGTTTTATTATACATAGAGTGGATCACTCCCTATCAGTGTATAACCATCTTGAGATCACATGACCAGCCACGCCTCTCAAAAGAGTTAATAATAATAATAATAATATACAGTTAATTGCTCTTTTTCAGTGCCCACGGCAAATTGCAACACATGAACAAAAACTGATCTAAAAAAAAGGAAAATCTGGGTGTTGCATGACCCCTTTAAGATTCTAAGAAATTTATAAGAATGTTCTTATAAGTTCAATTCTTGAAAATTTTTAGAAAGAATTTCTCAAATATCCTAAGACAAAAATTGCAGCCTTTCGTGTTATCTGTTTGAATGGGTCTTTCCGAAGACTTTAATATCTTTTTTTTTTTTGCATTGTATGCGGATTAAGTATTAATATATTATATAGTATAAATATTAATCATAATAATGTGTACAGTATTTTCATTGTGACTAATTCGAGGGGAGTTCAGCACTTTATGTACTTATTTTTTTTAACGTGCCATGTAAAATGTATTTATTTTCAAAGAATCTTAAGATGGAGTGGTCTGTTACATTCTTTTGCACACCATCTGTCTTGCGCTCGCTCTAGAGTGAATATGTCCCATATCTCTGTGTGTGAGAGTGTGCGTGCTAAACACATTCTGTGTATGTGCATCTTCCCATGTGCTGAATGCTGTAAAATCATTCAATTAAAAACAAGATTCATATTTGACTCATTTTTGTAGAGTTGTTACTGAATTTTGAATACAGCTAAACGTTGTGTCTTGCATAATCATGACCAATCATTGTTTACTTTATCGATCACTGGTGTCACTTGAGATTACCCATTATATTATAATGCTTAATATTTAAAATAACATAACAAATTAACGTCTTACTTGTGGGGATTTAAGGAAAGTTCGAGGTTATCCAACTTTAAGAGTTTTTTTTTTTTAAATAATTTTTAAGTACATTCATTTCAGGAATTCCAACTTTTTGTCCTTTACAACAATAACCTGCGAATTTTTTTTTTAAACATTCGTAAGGTTCATGAATGTTTTTGGGCACCCCAAAATTTATTTATTTTTTATTCTTAAAGTAAGAGGGCATAGCAGTCGGAAAAAAAAAAGTTTCTGCACTATTTATTTCAAATTGTCAATCTGAAGAGGAACCCTCGTCTCTAGGTTACGTATGTAACCATGGTTCCCCGAGGGAACGAGACGCTGAGCAAATCGCTTGGGGAAACGCAATTTGCGGGACCGCGTTGTGAAGCATGTGTAAAATCAGTCCAATGGAGCAGCGAGACGTCACGAGCAGGGTGAAGTAAGCACCAGAAAGCATAAAAGCACATCCGGACGGGCGCAAACCAGCTTCGATGAAGTAGCGCCTGCAGGGATGCAGGAGTATGGCAAAGAGACGCAGCGTCACGTTCCCTCGGGGAAAACCCCTGGTTACATACGTAACCTAGAGACGTTCCCATTGAGGAACTCGAGCTGCGTCGAGTCGCTGTGGGAACGAGAATACCCACTGCGCCAAACTACCAAGTCCCTGCCTGTGTGTGTATATTATGAGCACATCACGAAGAGAGAACTTGGGAACCTGGGGTAGATGCCAGGTCTAGGTTGTAAAAGCGGACAAAAGTGTGCGGAGAGGACCAGCCCGCTGCAGCACAAATGTCCTGCAAGGCCACACCAAGCTGAAAGCCTTGGAGGCCGCCATACTCTTGGTCGAGTGCACTCTGACCCCCATAAGTGATGGGAGGCCAGAGGACTCGTAGGCTAGTGAGATGGCCTCGACCACCTACCTACACATAGTCTGCTTGGTCGCCGGAAATCACTTCTTTGGCGGTGTGTAGGATTTCAGACCGAATCAGACAATCTAAGATTTGGTAAAACATGATTGAAACACGAGGAGTCACAAAAATTCCACAGAAGCCCAAGACAACAGGATGCTCATAAATCAGACACTAGCCAGTCTGAAGCAAGGCTAACAAACTCTTTCACAGAACAGCTTTCAACATTAACACAAAAGGAACACACTGATCATAACAACTCAGGAAGGAGATTGTCAATTTTGGGGCAAGTTATCAAGAATAATGGTCAAAAGAGATGCACAGTGTGACCGCCACATGGAGACATGTGATAGTGATCGCAAGCTCTACGGATTGACTTTTTCCCCCAACTCACGACAAAGAACAGACAGACTGAAATTCCTTATGAGAGACATCTTAACCTCTGGTCTTCACAGAACATATCCTTACATCCACAGAATGCCAAAGAAACTTCATTTCCATGGGAATATGCATCTAAATGACACTAAAAGGACCTGAGCAAATAATGATTTTCTATGTAACCCACATGTGACTTATCAGGTCTTAATCATTTATTGTGAATGTATTTTGAATAACTATTGAATAGTTTAAGATTTGCTATTCATGTTTAGTATGTGTGTGTTTGAATCTTCATGCTTGAAACATTTATTCTAATCACTTCGTTGTCAAATGTATCATATTCTTGTTAAAGAAATCATGTCCAAAAGGTATACTCTACCAGAGCGGGGAAAACGCAGGTCATGTGAATGATGAGATAAAAGTTGATTTATGAATGGGGAGGAGGAACATACAAAACCCCCGAGCAACGACGACATCTAATTGATCAAAACCCCATTTGGGGTGTGTTAAACAGCCCGATTTAAATACTCAGCACACCATCAAATCAATCTCTGGTTCTCTTGAGTTCTCGTCGAGCTTTCACGAGGACATCACGGAGAAATTTCTACGTTCTGGGAACTCCTTCCTTCCAAAACTTTCCTGAAGTCTATTGGCTCCCGCCAGTCAAATGACTGGCCAATTGACGTGAAGTATGCAAATTGCATGCAAATACTGAAGAGCTCGAGAGGCGGTATAAAATGCGGTGCACGCGACAATTACGTTAGAATCTTCTACTTCACCTGTTGAATTCACTATGGCAACAATCTGCAAGATCTGCGCGGGACCGATAGAGCTGCCGGATCAGCATGACTACTGCGTCGCCTGCCTGGGCCTGGCACACGCCGAGGCGGCGCTGGATGAGTCCAATTGTGGGCATTGCGCGGGCCGGAAGTGCTCCGGACCTGCCGCAATGTGGCTCGTGGCCTATTTGGGATGAGGCCCACTGCCGCCAGCGTGTCTCTGGTGGGCCCTCCCGGTGACGGGAGTGTCGTCTTGTCGCTCCACCAACTCCAACGGTCACCCCGTTCCCCGGTCTCACTCCACGAGGACTGCTTCCGCCCTCCATCCAACATCGCGGAGTTTGTATCCTTTAGCCAGGAGGAGGGGGATGACTCGATGTCCATCTCGGCCTCGGAGCGGGAGGATTGGGCGGGATCGGAGTCCGATCAGCCGGACAGCATGGGGCCCCAGACCTCCAGGAGGAGCTCATGAAGGTTCTGTCAAGGGCTGTCCAGGAGTTAGAGCTTACCTGGAGTCCTCCAGAGGAGCCAGCCAGGAGTAAGCTTGACTCCTGGTATATCAGGTCCACCCGGAAAGCTGACTCGAGAACGTTGGTCCCCTTTTTCCCCGACGTACACGAGCAGCTGGTGAAACCATGGTCTGCGCCCCAATCTGCGCGCGTTCACTCTGCCACACAGGCCATTTTTTCCCACGTGGATGGGGCGGAGGCCCACGGGTACGTGCGCTCTCCCCCAGTCGAGGAGACCGTCGCTGCGCACCTGTATCCTGCAGCAGCCAAGACCCTAGGCTCAAACATCAGCCTCCCCTCAAAGCCGTGCACGACCACCGCCCACCTTGCCAATAAAGCATATACGTCTGATGGCGAGGCGGCTTCCGCGCAGCAAGCCATGGCAGTGCGGCAGGTTTTTCAGGCGAAGCTCCTGCAGGCAGCGAAGGGCGGAGCCCTCACGGCAGAGGCCGTTAAGGATCTGCGCGCGGCGACAGACTTCGCGCTGATGGCGACGAAGCGAGAAGCCCAGGCTGTGGGTAAGGCCATGGGTTTTATGGTCATCCTTCAGAGGCACCTTTGGTTGAACCTAGCTGACCTCAAGGATGTTGACCGTAAAGTGCTGCTGAATGCTCCTGTGATTCCCTCCGGCCTTTTTGGTAACGCCGTGGCGTCCATTACTGAGCGCTTCGCGGAGCTCAAAAGCGCGCCAAAGCCATGAGTCACGTGATGCCGAGGCGCGCTTTCCAGCAGCAGACGGCGAGATCCAGATCCTCGTCGGCACCTGGCTCTTCCCAGCGGAGGGATAACCCCAGGCCAGCGTCCGCAGCGGTGACGGCTAACCTTACTGCTCCTCGCTAGGAGCCGGATTTCTGCAGGAAGGCGTGGGGTCCCGGGAGGAAACACCACAGCCAGCGGAGGAGCCCGCGACATGACTCTCGCCCTCCGCCGGCTGCTAAGCCGTCGTCCTGACGGTCTGAAGAGAAGAGAAGAGTGCGTGAGTGGACCGGCTCCCAAGCGCCACAAGTTCATGCGTTCAAATGTTTGTGTGTTGGATGTTCATTAAATAAAAATGCATACATTCTCACAAAAAGAGCTATTTCCTCCTCACTCAGTCAGTGCGGTGCCGCGCGCCCCGCCTCAGAGCAGTGCAGAGCCGCCGCCCACACTCTCGCCGGCGCATCCAACGACCAAGCCGATAAAGCCGCTATGTCAGTTCCTGAGCATGTGGAAAACTATTCCGGGAGTCTCGCGCTGGTTACTCGGTGTGATAGAGTGTGGGTACGCCCTTGAATTCAGATGCAGACCACCCCGTTTCAATGGTGTGGTGCAGTTTTTAACATTGCCCCGAAAAGCCCTGGTTCTGAGACAAGATGTATGCAGTCTGCTCGAAAAAGGAGCGATAGAACGAGTCCCTCCCAGCGAGCTGGAGAGCGGGTTTTACAGCCGCTATTTCGTGGTACCCAAAAGAGACGGGGGACTCCGCCCGATTCTAGATCTCAGGCCTATCAACAGAGCGCTTTGCAAGTGTCCGTTCAGGATGATAACGCTGAAACAGATCCTGGAGCAAA
>JADLZN010010883.1:0-188121 GCA_018155175.1 Sinocyclocheilus anophthalmus
ACCCCCTAAAAACCTAAAGAGTCAGGTGAACCCGAAAACGCAGACTCAATGTTGTGCACTGTTGGGTTCCGAAATGTGTCTGACTCGGACTAAGTTGATGTACTTGGACTTAATGTAATGAAAGTACACAATATGTTGCTTACTCAAGGTTGCCACAAGTGGCACTATAGTGAATGTTTTCATAAACTGTCGTCTTAAGTCAGTTTTTTTTTCTTTCAGATCAAAAATACTTTGAAGAGATTCTCATGAGGCAAACTAGTTCAAACTAGTTATAATCTGGTTAATTGCTAGCTATGCGAATAATAGCACATCTGGTTTAAAGCTGAAGTGTGTGTTGCACCACTAGCATCACCAAACAAAATCGCAAAAAAACAAACAAACTGTTTTCAAACTAATTTTCAAAACAGTCTGTCATGGTTTGGTCACACAGATAACTCCGCCCCAAAGCGATGCCATTGGTTGTTGCTATGTCTGGCAGGTCAGGAATTTCAAACAAACAAACAATGTTTTGATAGTGCATGTGTTTATGCTTTGGGGGAATCAACCAAATGAATTTATGGACCATGCATTCATAACTTTTTATGCACATAAAGTGCTTTTCTGACCAAGCAAACATCATATCTTGGTCTGTCTGTCAAGGAATTTATTACTCTAAGTGTTACATGAGGAGTGAGAGAGACCGAAAGACCCAAGAGACAGGGTGTGGAGCAGTTCACGTGTGTGTGTGTGTGTGTGTGTGTGTTTATTGTGTGTGTGTGTGTGCGCGCTCGCACATGATGTTTGTCATTTATCTGAGATCTCTGTCAACCCCACCACACAGCTCTTGTTCCACTCTCTTCCTGCAAAGAAGGAAATGGCATGAGTGCACAGCTACACGACTTCAAACACCTTCGTGGGCTACGCACTCTTACGTGTCAGCTGATTGATGATCTTTTTGAGGTGCAAAAGCTGAAGTTGAAACATAATTGTGACGTCAAAGGAAACTTTACATTCCAATTAATGAGTGGGCAGGAGTCTTGCGGGTGTAGTTCAGATTAGATACTCCGCTTTATAGCAATTTCACGCTGACGGCCTTCTGATAGCTCTGAACTTGAGGGCCGACCACAGGTCTAAATCCTTTTTGTTGCTTGATTGACTGCGGCTCTCAGCTTCAGGTTATGCATGGAAGTGCTACGGTGTACTTTTCATGAACTTTGTTTTCAAAATTTAATAGAAAATCAACTGAATAAAACAGTATTGATTTTTCTTTGAGTAGCTAAGCTACTTGTATGAAATTCTGGAGGCTTACCTTCTTTTTTTCTCTTGTTTCTTCTACAGGTAGTTAACGGACACACTGCACAATGCGTGAATACAAGTTAGTAGTCCTCGGATCAGGAGGTGTCGGCAAGTCTGCGCTGGTAAGTGGCTGCCAAACATCCCTGCCTCCTTCCTTTATCTCTTTTTCATGCCATTTGCTTTTCTACATAAACAACTATTTTCATGTTTGTTTATCTTTCGGAAGCATCTTACAGTCTAGTTCTAGACCACAAATATTATAAGTGGTGCTTAGAACAATATAGTCAAGAGAAAACTTCCCAAAACACTTCAAGTTCCACTGCATGTCATGACTGCTTAACGTTACGAATAGATCGTTTTGTATTTTCCCCCGCTTTGCAGAGGGTGATAAGAAAATGTAATGTATAAGGATTGAAAAAGCAGACTACCTCGGTTATTCCTGGGTGTATATTGGTTGGAACAAGTAACCTTCAACCTTCGTCGCGTGCGTCGGTACGTATTCCTGAGGAGGCCCAAATTTGGAGTAAAATCACTGTCAAAAATAATCGTATGTAATTCAAAGCATTTGTGTGTCATTTTAATTTACTCGTGCGTAATTTTAAAGTATTGTATGTAATTCTGTTTTTGTCAGAGTGGATTCCAAAATCTACGGCCACGACAGTTTACAGATACGAGATTTTGTGTGTTTGTTAGAGTACAACTCCAAAATGTACGACTACGACAGTTTACAGACACAACGCTTGTTTTCACAACAACTCTGTTACACGCATGACATGCGAATTGTGACCACGAAGTGCGGTGTGCGAAACGACTGTCAAAAATACGTCATCATTGTCACAAGCGTTACTATCCGAGGGAAGATGAATCCATTCCACGAAGTGCCACCGTTTTAAACCACTGGCGCCAAAATGGCGAATCAGCAGCCAAGCGCTCACTCATCGTCTCAGGTAAATTATTTTTTTTATTTTTCAAATTCGGACATGTTTAAGGGTTAGCTATCACTAATGTAATATTAATGTCAAAGTAATTTGACTTACAGGGACCGCTGATGACGCACTTACTAGAACGCCTCAGGTCACGAGTAAGTGCGGTTTTAGATGGCCATCAGCTGGACTTGGACTATTTTCAGTATGTTATCAATCAAGAAGTGTTTATTTTGTCATCAGCCTCCACTATCTTTGATGTGCCAAATTATATTTTGGAGACCCTCATGGATCTACAACAAGAAATTCATGCAGCTCTTTTCCAAGAGGTGGCCCCAGTTCTTAAGAGGGAATGTGGTGGTGGACGAGGTCGACCTAAGTTTATTGTTAAATGCTGTGCGGGCTCATTGAGATGTCTTTACCAGTTTCTTGTATTGCGAACATTTTAGGAGTAAGCCAGTCAACAATCTTCCGCCGAATGCGTGACTTGGGTTTATCTGTAAAAACTATGTATAGCACCATATCTGACAATGAATTGGATAATGCCATTTTGGCCATCAAGAGAAGACTACCAAATGCTGGATATAGGATGATAAAAGGCTGCCTGCAAGTAGACGGACATAGAGTTCAATGGAACCGCATAAAAGAATCCATGCAGAGAGTGGATGCCCCTGGAATTTTGGAAAGGACGACACAGTTGGGGTGTATTGTCAGGAGGTCATATTTTGTTCAAAGTCCATTGTCCTTAGTCCACATTGACACGAATCACAAGCTCATAAGGTATTGTCTTATATTTGACCTATGATAGTGTAATGTTATGCAATATTACGGTTAACATGGTTTTACTTTGAAGGTACAAAATCATCATATTCGGTGGGATAGATGGGTTCTCACGAAAGGCTAAAAACAGCTTTTATTTATTTATCTATCTATTTATCTATCTATCCTCAGTCTGATTCTATCTATCTATGTTTGAATGATTTAATGCAGGGGTTCTCAAACCTCTCCATGCAGTACCCCCTGCACTGCACGTTTTGTATGTCTCCCTATACCAGGCACACCCAATTTAGTTCTTGTAGTCTCTACTAATGAGCTGATGAGTTGAATCGGGTGTGTTAGATAAGGGAGACATACAAAAGGTGCAGAGCAAGGGGGCCTCCAGGACAGGTTTGGGAACCCCTGATTAATGATTCCATTTATTCTTTTTGGTTAGATCATGTGACTTGGAACAGCAACAAAAAGTTCAAGCACGCCTTATCATTCTTTCTCCGTCTGTGGCAAAATAATGGCTGGCCTTCAAGTAGGAGGAAAATTGTTTTTGCTCCATCCTTCTTGCATTAGTTAAACCCCTCATCCGTCCATCAGGTCATTTGACCCAAATGATTTCAAAAAAATCTAAAATCGTGTGTTGATCGTACCGGCCAGAGTTACTTGACTTTTTGTCACACTTGCACCGGGGAATACACACACAACACACACACACCACACACACAACACTGAGTGTGATTCAAGGCGTTTACATGGGGCAATTTAAAATAAGGTAACAAAAGGGGGGGTGGGGGGGGGTTCCCTCACGGGTCATTTGCCCACATAGGAATGAATGGAAATTACAAGGAAAAACTGCGTTTTTCATAGTTATAGTTTAAAATATATTTTATATAAAAATATTTCACAATATTACTGATTATGAACATTGTATATCTGTTTAGGCTAAGTCAGTAGAATTATTTTTTATATATTTCAGTATTAGAGATATAGTTTTTTTTTATTTTATGGTTTACAAACGAGGATTTGGTAATGTTTCAATCTCTTATTGGAATCATATAAAACAACAAATTTGAAGCCATCAATTCTCATTTCTCATTAGGATTGTCACATGTTTAATTGTTTTGCTCGTTTAATTCTCCATAGGTCCTATGGCCCTCTATGTGGCTGTAACAGAAAAGAAATATGTAATTTTCATCCACCAGCATGGCATCAGGACACAGTGACTCAATCCAAGGCCAGCTGTTGGTTTTTTTGATTCAAACATGATGGTGAAAATTGTCTTGATTTTTTAGTTTTTTGGCGAAATTAATGACGAAAATGGTATTTTTTTCTTTAAAAAATATCCAGAATAAAAGGAAAATATAATAAAAATCACCAAAAAAAATATTAGAAAAATCTACATAAGTATTTAGAAAAAAAAAAAAAAAAAGATTCATATAAGATTTCTGGACCAAAAAAGTCCTTTAGCACTTGAGTCATTTGACCCGGAAAGGACACTTCTGTTATTAGTTCGGAGGGACAGATGAGTAAACATGTTTATTTGTATTTTCTTAACATTATGGCAGTCAAGCAGATTTAACCTCTCCCTCCTCCTCTCCATTTTAGGGTCCGGGGTGATGAAGGTGTGGAAAATGTGGCAATTGCAGAAACCATGTTTCGTGTGAAAGGGACCGGAAGAGAAAGCTTCATTGCCGGGAAAAGTGTACATAATCGGAGGTAATAAACAAGTTAGGATGTCACACAGCCATTTAATTTATAATTTTAATCGATACATTTTGTATTCTCTAGAATTGAACGCCTGTGGCGAGACGTCTGGCTCAGCGTAACTCAGCTATATTACGAAATACTTCACAGCCTTGAGGAAGATGGCTTGTTGGACTTGTCAGATTCCCTTCATCTGTTTTGTACACATTATGTGTTCCTCCCACGTCTGAAGCGTGACCTCCACACATTTTCTGAAGGCTGGGACAATCATCCGTTACAGTCTGAAAATGGGCTCACCCCTAACCAGCTGTGGATAATGGGACACATGCACAATTCATCTGGTGACGATGAAGAGAATTTTCAGGTTTGTTTTTTTATTGATTTTCTATGCCTTTAGTCATACTGTCAAATTGTGCTTTTGCATGATGCAGGAAGTAATTTGTTTTTATTTCATTTAAGAATTTGGAACTGTTTGGAACAGACTGGGAGACGTTTGATAGTGTGACTGAAGATGATGTTGGAGTTCATGTTCCAGAAATTGAGTGCCCACTCACTCCTGCTCTGATGGAAACAGTAAAATCCATCTTTAATCCTCTTGCAACATCTGACTGTTATGGCAGAGATATTTATATATCTTTGGTTCAATATTTTCAATGTATTTAAAATACACAAACATCTGTGAGACCATTGTAAACATTTATTTTACAAATTGTATACATATTTTGTAAAGTGCAACTGTAACAAAGCAGAACAATGAATGAATTGTATGAAAAGTAATTTGTAAATAAATTCAGAACAGTTAATGATTTTGTATTGCTTTAACATGAAAATTCTTTGAACAAATATTGTCAAAGATACAGTTGTACTTGTGCCAATAAATAGTGACTCAAAGAGAAGCTGAAAGTTGCTGTTTCAACATGCTTTCCCTATCAAATACATTTAAACATTATCAAATGACTCCCCATATTTCATAGCTATTCCCATTATGTTTTTAAATTCATTCAGTGTTTTCAGGTGAGCTGTAGGAAAAGTAATTGTGCGAGTACATGCGCTTACAGTTGGAAAACACACAGTATGATTTGTGTCACAGTCGTGATTGAACTTCACAGTGATGTTGAAGTCCTTCTGGTCACTGGGAAGAATAGGCTTATGTCTCTGGCCTGTCATCCACTGCATAACTTTACCAGCAGTATTTTGTTCAGCTTCACCTTCTTAAAAATGGGAAAAACTTGCAGTGGAATGAAAACAAGATTAACAGAACTTTAAGTATGTTGTGCCATTATAATACATACCACAATCCTCAACTTCCTGTAGGAAATCCTGGAAAAAGTTCATTACATTTACTTCTTTGGTGTATTTCACAGAACCTTTGTCACTAAAGACAGGGTGGCAATTCTCCAGAATGAAGGCTGCATCCACCTTAAATAAAAGAGATAGTGTTAGCATTTCTATATGCATGTCGCATTTAACATGTCCTCATTATGAAAACACCATAAGCACCACAATGGTTTACCCTGTCATCTTTTTCCCCTGGGACAAACAGTGGTAGACATAAGTCTGGATGCATTTCCATGACTTTCGGGAGATCGAAGAGCTGCAGGCCTTTTCGCAGCTGATCAAGCATTGGAACAACTCTCATAGTGGAGTGTAAAACAATGGCTCTAGAGGCAATTTAACGGTTTCATCAAATATTTGTTTAAAACATTAAATAATATAAAAAAAATATACAGAGTAACTCAATTTTGATGTCCTATGTGATAAACTTGATGCTTTTGTTATTTACTGTACTACATTTCATAAGATTACAAATGCAGTTAAAATAAAAAAAAACTTTGTACTCAAAGGAGAATAAAAAGTATAATGCACCTGATGATGTTGATTTTCATGTCAGCAGACACTTTTCCAGTGTATCCACAGCTTAAAATCTCATCTGTAAACTCACTAATGTCATCTGTTGAGTTAACCTAAATACAGAGAAATAGAATACGGTCTTATTGGCATCCCTTATTTACCTTTAAGAGTTAAACATTACTATATAAAATGTGCATATCTGGTTAATATTTTACCTTCTCAATGAGCAGGGAGAATTCCAAATCTGTGACGTCACTGGTAGTCACCTGTATACTGTCATAATCTCCAGAGCAAAGATATTGGAAACACCACTCACGCAAAAAAACCGGCGGTGGTCCTCCTTGTGCTAGACTGACAGCCATAATTTCTCCTGCACTTCTAATACCACAGTGGATAAAACAAAACCTTAAATCAACCAAAAATTATGTTTATCAATGTGAAAAGTGTTAACTGATCAAATCTTGCATACCTGAAGTAATTACGATCCAAGCTGTTGAGACAATAGACTGGATTTTTCCCTTTATTATCTACACCATCAATAAACAGTCTTGTTTCAATCTCTGCAATCATTTCTAGACAACAACAAATACATCCCATTTAAAATCTGATCTGACAATGTCTGCTTTAAAATATAAAACATTTTATAATAAACTAAATTAGTTATACCTGTTAAGAACTCCTTGCTAAGAGCACCAGAGTCGACCCCTGCTTCGCCAAAAAAGGTAACCTTTAGTCTACCTTTCGGTGAAGATTTCTTCTGGCGCTGCCACTGCTGCATGCCTCTATTGAAGATGTCATTCCGAGAAACGCAGATGGAAAAGGTGTTGTTTTGATCAACATTACTGCTGATCCAATTCAAAATCTCCCCAGAACTTTGTAATAGAAATAAACAGAAATGAAACATGAAATGTACCAGAAAAGCAAAACAAATAGTTTCTTAATATACCATTTTTACCTTTGAAGTGTATTTATTGGGTCACTGAAGTTATCACCATATTCTGCAGTTCTGCACACAGACAAAAATAAAAAGTAAATGCTTTAATATTTCAAATTGATGGATAGGAAAAGTTTAAATTATTAATATTAGATAAGTGACACTAAACTATTTAGTAATTTACCGTAATCCACAGTTGGCTGCGTGTATCTCAATAACATCACTGTTAAATGTTTTCTTGCACAGTGGACACTCAGCAGTCTGGTGTGACATTAAAATACTGAGTTAAATTATGCACAAACAATTATTTAGGAACCATACATATACCATAAACTGAAAATTCATATTATTTATTACATAAATAGATCAATAAATATCCTTCTCACCTTCTCTGTCCAGACTTCATTTATATTTGAATCACAGCTTTCAATATCTGGTGACTTTTCCAATTCCTGAAACCACAAAAATCACATAAAAATTGTGTTTTCAGAGCTTATGAAATATAAACAAAAGATCAGTATGTCCCAAACATTTGGAGCAAAAACAAAAAAAAACAACACCTCTTTCCAAGTGTCAATAGAACTTGAATTATCTTGTGGGGAGTCTGGGGATTTCTCCATTGACTGGAAATTAAACAGAATCTCATCAACCTTGTTTTTAGAGCTCATTGGTGACTAAAATAAACACCTTAGACTTACATCATCACTTGAGGCACACAGATCCACATGTTCCATCTTACAGTGTTTTATATGTATTGGAAGGCACTGAAGAGGAACCATTTGGCTGCAGAGTGTACACTGGGCTTTGGGCATTTTTAAAAATTCCCTTGCATCAGGTGGTAATGGAGTTGTGTCAATTTGCTCTTGCAGAGGAACTACATACATTGTGCACTTTCCATTGCTGCTCACGGTTTTCAACTGCTGTCCATTATATCCATCTGGGTCAGGAGGGATGCCAATCAATTTCCGCTGCCCACCTCCACCTACAATTCAAAATATATAACGGAATATATGTAAATAGACAATCCACCAAAAAATTTTAACAGATAAAATCCATCCAGTATCTATAAACACGTATGATTTAAATTCACATAAGTTTTAAGAGGTTAGGGCAAAAATTCTAAACAATCCTACATACCTGAGCACTTGTGCAGCAACCATCCTCCGCACATTTTTGCCAGTTTTGGATATGCATTAACAAGCACCTCTGATAGCTTAATTATACGGCCGAGAAAAAACCGAGTAAGGCAAAGGCAGGTAAGGGAAATTCAACCAACCGAAAAAAGAAAATAAAATATCTATCTACCTCTGAATGAGTATGTCTTTCGGTGATAGTTAAGATCTTCTCCCAAGTCTTCAAGTGTAGCGTAAATTCGTTCTCCTTTGGGCGTTTTTTCTTGTTGGTCAAGAAAGGAAAAAAAACCATCAAAAAGTTTTATCTGGCCGTTTATATGGTCCAAAAACGTTTGTTCCCCTTACGTCTTTCTAAAAAATCCAGATAGGAAACGACCTAAAAAGGATTCATTTATTTTGAGCAGGTCAGAACATTGAGACACTCCACAGGCACACTATATATGTGATGTAATGTTTTGTATACTGTAAAAAATGATATCCACCGTACACCACACACCCCACACAACACACCACACACACACACACACACACACACACACACTCCCACACACAACAGTTTTATGTAACATCACAATTACAGTGAAGCTCACACCTAGCCATTTCCTGCTGCACTGACTGCCCATTTGACTTGGACCTTCTTTCTTGTGCTGACTGTCCACTGATATTGGACTGGTTCCCCACTTTCTGTTGTCCGACACTTAAGGTGTTGGTCAACATCGACACCAGATTCTGGGCTGTGTTTAAGATGTCACCTAATGGAACCTGATGAACAATGAAATATGACTTAATACCACTTAAGCACTGAACACTTATATTACATGACCTGTGTATTACAGTGCATGTACACAGCTGTTAGTAAGTCTACACTTAAAATTGCTAATTCTTTTATGTAGGCCTATCTCATCGCGCTACAGGCTGCAGTGATGACCTCCTAAACAGCTGAATTCTAATTCTTTAAACACCTAAATGCACACCAAGAGCTAATCTTATCTACTATAGTTAAACTATCTCTGTAATATTACTCCTCTCTGTCATTAGTGATAGCTAACCCTTAAACATTTTTTGAAATTTGAAACAATTTGAAAAAGAAAAAAAATAATTTACCTGAGACGATGAGTGAGCGCTTGGCTGCTGATCCGCCATTTTGGCGCCAGTGGTTTAAAACGGTGGTGGGGCGCATGCGCACTTCGTGGAATCGATTCATCTTCCCTCGGATAGTAACGCCTGTGACAATGATGACGTATTTTTGACAGTGGTTTCGCACACCACACTTCGTGTCGCAATTCGCATGTCGTGCGTGTAACAGAGCTGTTGTGAAAACAAGTGTTGTGTCTGTAAACTGTCGCAGTCGTACATTTTGGAGTTGTACTCTAACAAACACACAAAATCTCGTATCTGTAAACTGTCGTGGCCGTAGATTTTGGAATCCAACTCTGACAAAAAACAGAATTACATACAATACTTTTAAATTACGCACGAGTAAATTAAAATGACACACAAATGCTTTGAATTACGTACGATTATTTTTGACAGTGATTTTATTCCATACAAATCCAATTGGTTTTGCTTCAGACTCGTGACAGGAAAACAGACACATGACGCTCTGTTTATTCCGGAACTCAATGTGCTTGTGAATGTTTAAAATTACATCTTATAAATTCGCACTTCTTCTCATCTATTAAGTCTTTAATATTGAGCTTTTATCGTTGAAATAGCGACGTTTAAACGTTCCTAGAATTAGCTCTGCATTTCATTCCACCCTTCACCAGCAGATGTCTCCAAATTCACATAACAAACTGAGCCATTCACCAACCTCGCAGAGTTAGGTCCCTAAATATAATATATGTTCACTGTCTTTTAAGGTTACTATATTTAGACTCACGTAAAGCCTTATGCGCATATAACCATTAAAGCTATCAGGATTCTTTTTTAAACAATAGATCAAACGCTCGTTTCGCCATTATTAAACAGCCGATGGCTGTTTTTGTTCAGTAAGACAATTCTGTGTGGCATTCGATCAATCCAGAGACATCTGCAACCACAGACCACAGCTGTGCAACGTATGGCCCCGTTTCACAGTCATTGTTATTAACAACGTGTGGTAGGAGACACTTGCAGAGTCGTGCATTTCTCCCAATTTTCCAACAGAGGGAAAGCAGGGCAACGTGTCCAACCCTGACATATCTGGCAAGCCGATTTAACATTTACTTCTTAAAGCTATAACAGTTTTATGTTAACAGTAGGCTTACTACTTTGTTTTTACCTACTAATAGACAAATAATCTAATAGTGAGTGCAATATGTATATGTAAAGAAACGTTACTACTGACAGATAGTTAATAGATACCAGTAAAATAAGTTATGTAAAGTATTACATAATAAATTGTTACTAGTAAAACGAAAATAAACTTAAGTCAGGATAGCACCATATTAAAAAATCTAAGGAAAGAAGTACAATGTGTTCAATTGACTGCAATGTTTAACAAACCCCCAGACCCATGGTTTCAGGATTAAATGTATTTCAAATAGACAAGTACACCCATAAAACAGTTTGAAAACTTTGAGAATACAGATCTAGGACCTTTATACAGTGTGGGCAGTTAGGACAGGAAGTTTCTCCTTCACAGCTAAATTATTCCAGTTGAATTCATTGCTAAACCACTTAAGGTCTATAACTGGTATACCTACAAAACCCCCCCCCCCCCCCCCCCCCCCCCCCCCCCGCCCCCCCCCCCCCCCCCCCCCCCCCTCCCCCCCCCCCCCCCCCCCCCCCCCCCCCCCCCCCCCCCCCCCCCCCCCCCCCCCCCCCCCCACCCCCCCCCCCCCCCCCCCCCCCTCCCCCACCCAAACTTACATAGTACACCATAGCTTATGTATAGATAGATGCCACATTTAACCACTCTAGGCATGTCGACGTGTCATCAATCACAGTTAAAATCAATGAGTTTTCCAAGATGACATACAACATTGCACAGTCTTTGGTTGGAAAAAAACACCAAGATTAAAATTCTTAAGGAAATGGGACAACCTTTCACTGGTGAGAATGTGTTGGTTCGTGATTTTAAATGTATTAACTCAATAATCAGGTTTACAGATGGTAACTTTTGGTTGTGTTAGTGAATGCATTGGTCTTTTTGTATTGATGCTTAGTTTAGACAGAAAATTTGTCTATGTAGATCTAGCTGTTGATAATGCTTATACTTACAGGTATGAGATGCACAGTCAAATTTAATCTTGAGTGTTCCAAGGCACTAACTTTTGAGCCGATCCAATCAGGATTGCCAGGTCTGAATAAGAAAAACCAGAGCAAACAGCTCAAAAATAAACCAATCATGTTGCATCCTGTTCGGTCCAAAATCAATTCCACCGGACTAAAAAACAACAGCAAACAGCATAAAAGTAGCCTATTCCTGAGAAAATCGCAGACTGGCAATCACTGGCTCCAATATGGTGACAGTTACATATAGCAGCAATAGAAATGCCACTATGCGGCATCTGTGTATATAATACTATTGCAAAACTCAAGTCATACTTCGAAGTAGTTACAAAAATGTGTTGCTAGATCGTAATGGAATAGGTACTTATCAGATTGGAACTGTGGACTAGTAACAAATAAAGTAATAGTGTTGATAAAAGTAATTCATCAATGAGGGAAAAAACAACCATCTAAAGCAAGTGGAACATGATAAATACTCTGGATCACGTAACCTCGGTTCCTGAGATAAGGGAAAGAGAGTGCATCGTCGTATGACGACTGTTGGGAAACTTCCTGTACTTATGCTGAGCCTGATTGGGTTAACGTTTGTGAGCTCAAACACCAATGGCGCTCGAGCCGCCAGAAGGGGCGGAGCGACACTATATAAGTCGGAGCGGCGCACCATATCATCAAAATCATAGACTGAAGCAACAGCCGCTTCGGTGTGCTAGCTATGCATGGCCAGTTACGCAACGTGTCCCTATATACTCGGAACGAGGTTACGTGAGTAACCGGAGTGTTCCCTATCGAAAGTTAACTCCCGTTGCATCATTGTTTGACGAATGCTTGGGGAACGTATCCAGTAGCCCGTGATTAAGCAGATGCAGACCTTAGCGCTCTGGAGTCATCAATCAGAGATGGCTCCATACGCCTGAGCACAAATAGACGAGAACGTTTTCTGAGGTCTACTGAGATAACTACACCCCCACCGGTGGGGGGAGTAAGTAAGCATTAGGTGGATAAGACCTGCAGTGCAGGGATGTCCAAATTGTAGAATCTAATAAAGGTTGACGGCAACGACCAACCGGCAGCCGCACAAATCTCCCCAAAAGAGAATCTACTGGACCAGGCCCAAAAGGAGGCCATTCCTCTGGTGGAATGGGCCCTCGCACCCAAAGGGCATTGCAAGCCAGCTGAGGCATAAGCCAGAGCTATTGCATCTACTATCCAATGAGATAGTCTTTGCTTTGTGACAGGCAGCCCTTTAGAGCGACCTCCAATACACACAAAAAGCTGCTCTGATTGTCTGAAAGACTCTGAGCGCTTAATGTAAAGTTGCAGTGCCCAGATGGGACATAACAAGTTTAGACCTTGTTCGCCATCCGTTCTAGGGAGGGCTAAAAGGAAAATGACCTGGGCTCT
This sequence comes from Sinocyclocheilus anophthalmus, assembly GCA_018155175.1. Classification (NCBI taxonomy): domain Eukaryota; kingdom Metazoa; phylum Chordata; class Actinopteri; order Cypriniformes; family Cyprinidae; genus Sinocyclocheilus; species Sinocyclocheilus anophthalmus. Next base: position 13,206 of record JADLZN010010883.1, read on the forward strand.
AAACGGAGTTGAGAGCACCTTCAGTACATAACCGCTGGCACCGTCTAGGGCAAGGCGGGTTTAATGGCGAGTGCTCTACAGAAACTTAACAACCAAGTCGTTCTGCCGTTGTCCGGCCCGCGCGAGAGGGAAGATCGCCATGATGGCTGCAACATATCTTGAGCGTGCGGAAGGTGTGCACCTTACCAGCAGCTCCGCAAAAAGGTTGAATGTGGGACACATCACATGATACAGATTCTGGTGCCGTGCGAAAAACACCAGTAAATGAGATTCATCTGACAGGTCTTTTGAGGGAAAGAGGCGCCTTGTAGACAGAGCTCTAGCCTCTAAAGGCCGAGAAGGATCACAGTTTCGGATGGGGATGCCAAGTCATGCCCTGCCCCTGCAAGAGAAGGTCTCTCGTGAGTGGTAGTGACCACGGATCTGCAGATAGCAGCTGGATCATCTCTGGAAACCAGGGACTTGGTTACTCCAGAGAGGGGCAGAGGAGGATGGGAGAGCTTGTGTCCCTGAATCACGACCATCATGGGGTAGAGGGCGCTTCGAGGGAAGGCAATGCAGCGGGTGTTGGGCTAAATCGATGGGGCCAGATATCCCTGGTTTGAAAAATAAGGTTGGCAGTGATAGGCTAGTCTTCAGGAGGGCGAAGAGGTCGACCTCTTGCACTGCCGGAAAATTGTGGACCAACTCATCGGAAACTGTCTGGGATGTAGCTCCACCCTAGAGCTAACATATTGCTCCTGGTTTAGTCTGCCGGGCACATGAACAGCTTGTAGGAGAGGAGTTCTCTCTGTGCCCCAATGCCGGAGCAGTCGAGTCAATCCTGTGAAGGGGGACTGGGACTACGAGGTCCTCGCTTGGCGGTTGAGGATATAGGACTACCCCAGTGTGTTGTCGGTGGACCATGCGTGGTGCCCCTTTAAGGCGGCAGGAATGTTTTCGGGGCCAGCAAAACAGCCTCATTTAGAAGGGCAGTTGACGTAGGGCATTGTCATGGTCTACCAGGAGCTGTATCGCCCTAGTCCAGACGCGCCCAGCACGAGCTGAGAGGCCCCATCGTTAACCAGCTTCATTCGGAGGCCATTCCCAACTGCATGCTGAACAGAACAGGCGAGAAGTTGTCCAAGGGGCCAAAGCTTTGATACAGCGATGGGTTACCCTGACATAAACGCGGCCCAGGCGCTAGGCATGGGACAGGACACAGGCTTTTATCCAATATTGAAGGGGCCGGATGCCCTGAGGGGACGTGCAGACCCTGGCTTGAATGATGCCGTCACTCACTGAATATTCAGGGAGCGTTCTGGTGTAATCCAAGCTCAAATTTTCACAGAGTCTATAACTGTTCCCAGAAAGTCACTCGCTGTCTGGGAGTCAGAAAACTCTGGCTGAATTGATTTTCAGTCCAAGACGCTCTAGGTGGTTGAGCAACAACAACTTGTGAGCGAAAAGTTCCCGTTCTGATTCGGCCAGTCGTCGAGGTAGTTTTAAAAAGTGGATTCCCATCAGTCTCAGAGGGAAAAGAGCCATGTCTACGCACTTCGTAAAAGTTCAGATGTCTGAGGTTGAGTATTGGTCTGAGCCCACCATCTTTCTTGGGAACAAGGAAGTAACGGCTGTAAAAACCTGACTCGCTGTTCGCTAAGGGGACCGTTTCCACGGCACCTTTGCAAGCAGTGTATGTACTTCGGACCGAAGAACATGCGTTGTCCCCTACCGAAGTGTGAATAATACCTCTGAAGCGAGGTGGCCTGCGATTGAACTGGAGCGAGTATCCTCGTTCCATGGTTTTTAGAATCCAGCTTGACACGCCGGGGATGGCTTTCCAAGCAAAAATCCAGGCGGCAAGTGGTTACTTTCCTACTAATGGCAGTTCACGACACGGGGGCGGGGAACTGGCATTCGCAGTGTGAGGAGAGGAGAATTGCTCTTGTGGGTCCACTATCACAGTGGTAGTTTGCTTGGGCACGCGCTGAATGAGAAGGAATTCCCTGCATGAGCCACACTCATGGTGCAACATTTGCAACAACGTCGCAGAGAAATTGCTCAGGAATTGCTCTTACCAGCCGGATAGCCGCAGTGGAAGGCTTCTCGCTTCTTCCGCTGCCGGGGCTCTTCTACAGTGGCGAGCTGCAGGCTGAGCTTCTTCCCTCTTCGGCTTCTTGATTGCAGAGTCAGCAAAGAGATGATCCTCATCGCTGAAGGAGAATATTCTGATGAAATGACGCTCTGAGCCGACTTATATAGAGGTCGGCTCCACCCATTCTGGCGGTCGAGCGTCCATGGGTTGTGCAGCCTACACAAACGGTAACCAATCAGGCTCAGGAAGAGAGTAAACAGGGAGTTTCCCCAGCCCGCAGCGTCAAACGACCTTACCTTTCGGGAACTAAAACGCTCTTATAAAATGGATAGTTCCGGTCTTTGATTCTGATTGGCTGAGCCACGTTCTAAGCTGTTGTAAATTATTCTACTAACATACACCTTTGTTTATGTTTGTGGATTGCTAGAACCCAATCTGTTTCAGGAGGAGGACACCATGTTGGTGGAAAGCATAATGTTTTATTTAATATCATACATTTATTGTCTGTTTATTTTGTGAAACCCTTACACGTATATGGTTTTAAGATAACAGTCTTATAAAAACTCTAAGCGACATGTGTGCTAACAACGCCCCTTAGCTGTTATAATTTCACTGTAAACCACGGCTTCTTGGGGCATATTGCTTTAGCCTACACTGCAAGAGCGCAACGTCAGCAGCTTCACAGGAGTTTGTCGTGTCATGTCGAGTCACTAGTAGTGTAGACGGGGTGTAACGAAACACCCTGATTGCTTCCTTTTGAAGGAGGATTTGTTGTGCTATATTTACAGGTTTGACCCTGTGGAGGACCAAACAACTGTCTTAACTATTATTAGAATAACCGTATCCTTCATTCTATTATTACCCGTCAAAATTCACAGTAATAGGCCACTTCAAAAGATTAATGCTTATCGTCCCAACTGAAATGGATGTAAAAGTGTCTGGATCCATTCAAAGCAGAGAATTGTAATAGTTCATACGTATTCCCACGGCACAGAGATGCTGTTGTCTCGATTCATATTGTCTGGTTTGCTGTACAGTAGAGTATATACAGCTTTAATGATAAAGAGTGTAGTAATTAAAAAACTGCCAGTTCATAGTTAACTAATAGCTTGTTATTGTCAGTTAGGTCATAATATAAGCCAATAGGATTAAATGAAAAGGGTGCATTTTGTGCATTATATAAAAACTGACTATAACTTTTACTATATGTGTTTAGGGATTTTGGCAAAGTTCCAGTAATTTAATTTAATTTTTAAACATTTTAATGTATTCTTTCTCCATTTTGTATTATTTACTTTTTGGTCTGTTCCCAGTTCTTGTTGTATTAGCAAATTTTATTTAAAGTATAATTTTTTATGAAAAATTAGCAAAATTTTAAAATGAACAAAAATACATGAATAAAGTATTTTGGATTTTTCACTCTCTCTCTCTCTCTCTCTCTCTCTCTCTCTCTCTTCATCTCTCTCTCTCTCTCGCGCTCTCTCTCCCTCTCCCTCTCTCGCTCTCTCTCCCTCCCTCTCCCTCTCGCTATATCTCTCTTCTAGATAGAATATATCGCTCTCATTATATCTTATCTCTCTCGTTCTCGATATATCTTCTCTATAACTCTCTTATCTTCTCTATCGCTCTTTCTCTATCTATCTCTCTCTCTCTCATATCTCGCTCTCTCTCGTTTTATCTCTCCTCTCTCTCTCTCTCTCTCTCTTCTATCTCTATCTTCGATCTCGCTCGCTCTCTCTCCTCTTCTCTCTCTTTTTTTCACCTCGCTTTTTTCTCGCTCCTTCTCTCTTTCTCTCGCGATCTCGCCTATATCGCTCTCTCTCTCCTTATCTCCTCTTCGCTCTCTCCCTCTTCGCTCTCTCTCGCTCTCTACGCTTCTCTCTCTCTCTCCTCTCGCTCCTCTTATCTCTCTCTTCGCTCTCTCTCCGCTCGCTACTCTCCTCTCTCTTCTCTCTCGCGTCTCAGATCCTCTCTTCTCTCTCTCTCCCTCTCTCTCTCTCAATTCAAATTTCAATTTAAGAGTGCTTTATTGGCATGACAAAAATTATACATTTGTTTTGCCAAAGCAATTGCAGCTGGACTGTTTACAAATAGTACACATGTATTAACAAAAAGAAAAATAATAATATAATAATAATAATAAATAAAGATTATACATGTAGTGGTAAAGTCAATACTAATGGATAAGTATATCAATGACCAGGAAATACAATACCATAAGGATTGACGCATATTTACAGAAGCAAAATGTACATCTAAGTAATATAATAGAGTAATTAGGCGTAATATAATGTAGCTGTCTGGAAACATCAGATCAGGGCAGGGTGAGTGTGTTCTCTTCTGTGGTGACAGGCAGACACATATTGAGCAGCAAACACAGAGCAGTTCTTGTGTTCTCCTAACAGATACAGCAGTTTCTCCTGGTTTGAGAGAGTTTTAAATGTCTGATGGATGTGCTGTATTTTATCGTAGAACACTGTCAGTATATCTGTGTATTTGGGGCATTCTGTTAGGATTGTTAGGCTAAGAAGTGCAGCTCTGTTTCCATCTGATTCAGATCACAGAACACAATCTTCACTCCGGTGGCAGCCATGTTTTTCTGTATCTGCCCGTCTCTATCATCAGCTTGTATCCGCTGAGTCTTTATCTGGTCAACGTGCTTCTCAGTTTCTTATCTGACACTGTGCACAGATACTCTGCCGTACTGTACTCTCTCTTTAAGGCCAGATAGCATTGCACTTTACTCTGCTGTTGTGTTTGGGTTTGCCCGTGAGTGATGTAGCTCTGTTTGATCTGTGCAGTAATCTCTGATGATTCTGATGCTGCTGATGCAGACGCAGCCGTAGATGTTTCGTGAAGCATCAGGACTGAACTCTGGATGAAAGCTGATGGAGGGGCTTGCTTTGTACTTGCTCATCTCTGGGTCTTTGAAGGGCTTTATAATGATATGATGGGGGGTCAATGAGCTTTAAGATGGTTTCCAGAATTTAATTGACCTTGTTTGTTATTCTTTGTTATAATTAGCGAGATATTTGCCTGATTCTGCCCTGCATGCGTTATTTGTTGTGTGCCGGTGCACGTGTAATGTATTTTTTACAGAGTTCTGCATGCAGGGTTTCAATTGGATGTTTTTCCCATTTGGTGTAATCTTGATTTGGATTTGTCAGTGGACCTCACACCTCACTGCCATAGAGGGCAATGTGCTCAATTACTGATTCTAATATTTTCATCCAAATTCTAATAGGGATCTCTATAGGACATTGACGTTTGATGGCGTAGAAGGCCCTGCGTGCTTTATCTCTGTTCATTCACAGCATGATTAAAGTTTCCGTGGATGTGATTTTCAAACCCAGGTAATTATAGTGTGATGTGTGTGTGTTATCTGCTGAGTGCCTAATGTAAATATGTGTGGTGTTCCCTGGGATCTGGATATTTTCTGAAAGATCATAAGTTGGTTTTCTTCAGGTGGACTGTCCAGAGCCCAGGTTGGCAGTATGATGTAGCAGGTCCAGGTTCGCTGTTTAAAGCGTGTCTGTGGGAGACAGACAGAAGCAGCTAGGCGGAATACAGCAGGCATGGATTGTGAGGTGTGAGGGTGAGGCCAGGGGGTGCCTAGATCGCTCCAGACTGCTCGCCAGTTCATTGATGTAGATGTTAAATAATATTGGGCTTAAGCAGCAGCCCTGTCTCACTCCACGCTCCTGGGAAAGATACCTCGTATGTTTGGTGCTGATTTTTACGCCACATTTACTTTCAGTGTACGTTGATTTGATAAGGTCATAGGTTTTACCTCCTACGACACTTTCAATAAGTTTGTAGAATAGTCATTGGTGCCAAATTGAGTCAAAAGCTTTTTAAAGTCAATAAAGCATGCATATATTTTACCTTTATCTTGGTTAACATGTTTTTCAATTAGAGTATGTAATGTATAGATGTGATCAGATGTAAGGTAATTTGGTAAAAATCCGATTTGGCTTCTGCTCTGTACATTGTGTGTGGTGATGAAGTCTAGTAGTCGAGCATTTATTATGCTACAGATTAACTTTGCCAGGTTGCTGCTCACACAGATGCCTATGTAGTTGTTAGGATCAAATTTATCTCTGTTTTTAAAGATTGGTGTTATCAAGCCTTTATTCCAGATGTCAGGGAAGTAACCTACACTCAGAAGCACATTTAATAGTTTTAGAATGGCCAATTGGAATTTATTGCTTGTGTGTTTTATCATTTTGTTTAATATCCCATCAGGTCCAGATGGTTTTTTGAGTTGGAGGTTTCTGATTTTTTCTTTAAGTTCTTTTTCAGTTATTGGGAAATCTAATGGGTTTTGGTTATATTTGATGGCTAATTCTAGTTTTTCCAGTTGGTTGATCGTTTGATTTTGCTTACAGTTTGTGTCTGTTTGTACTTTATTAAGCAATGTTTGGAAATGACTTTCCCATATTTCTCCGTTTTGTATTGCCAATTCTTCATGATCAGTTTTTTTCGGATTGTTCCAATTTTCCCAAAATTGGTTTGTTCACTGACTTCTCGATTATTGTCAGTTGTTTTTGGGTGTATTGTGCTTTTTTGGTTCTGAGCGTATATTTGTTTGTATTGTTTTAGTGTTTCACTGTAAAGAAGGTGGATCTCTGCATTATTGGGATCTTTGTGTTTCTGATTTGACATTGTTCTCAGTTTTTTGCGAATAGTTTGGCTTTCTTGATCAAACCAATTTTTGGGTATTTGATTTTTTCCATTTTTTTGTTTTCAATTTGGATTGTTTTGCTTATTTTTCAAATATGTAATTGATATCTTTGACCGCAAGATTGACACCCTCAATAGAGTGAGCATAGGTGTTATTTAGAAAGTTATCTACCAGCACTTGTATTGTTTGGCTGCTAAGTGCTTTCTGATATTCTTCAGCGCTGTTTTCAGCCCATCTGTATGGCTTTGTGATGTTGTACAGCTTACTGGGCTTTGTGTTAATGCTGTTTTCTGTATTTTTGAGATGCACAGTGATTTGACTGTGATCAGACAGATGGGTTAGTTCTCTAACAGTGAATGATCTGAGGGATGAAGGATCTATGTCTGTTATCATATAATCAACTGTACTATTCCCCAGAGGTGAGCAAAATGTGAATCTCCCTAAAGTGTCTCCTCGTAACCTACCATTGATGATATACAGACCCAGGCTTCGACAGAGCTGCAGGAGGACTTTTCCATTCTTATTTAGAAGAATCATGGTTATCCTGTGGAATATGTGATTTCTCTCTCTCTCTCGCTCTCTGCTCTCTCTCTAGCGCGCCTCTCTCTATCTGTCTCCTTCTTCTCTCTCAGCTCTCTCTCGCTCTCTCTTCGTCTTCTCGCGCCTCTCTCTCTCTTTCCTCTCTCGCTCTCTCAGCTCTCTCTCTCTCGCTTCTCTCGCTTCTCTTCTCTCGCTGCTTCTCTCTCTCTCTCGCCTTCTCTCGCTCTCTCTCGCTCTCTCTCTCTCTCTCTCTCTCTCTCTCTCCTCTCTCCGCATTCTTCTCTCTCTATCTCGCTCTCTCTCTCTCTCTCTATCTCTCGCTCTCTCTCTCTCTCTCTCTCTCTCTCTTCTCGCTATCATATTCTCTCCTCTATCTCTGCTCTATATAGCTCTCTCTCTCTCTGCTTCTCTCTATCGCTTAGCTCTTCTCTCGCTTCTCTATCCTCTCTCTCTCCCTCATTCTGCGACTTCTCTCTCTGTCTCTCTCCCTCTCTCTCTCTATCTCTCTCCCTCTCTCTCTCTCTCTCTATCTTTCCCTCTATCTACTCTCTGTCCTTCTCTCCCTCTCTCTCTCTCTCTCTCCTTCTCTCCAATCATTTCAATATGTGCTTTGTTGGCATGACAATTGTTACAATGTATTACCAAAGCATAGTGTTTACACTGAATGAGAAGAGATGTGGATTTAACATAATTAAATAAATCAACAATCGTATTCCCTTAAAAAAAAATAGACTCGAACAAAATCAAAATTTAGATTCTAGAACAATTCATCTCCTCTCTTCTCTCTCTATCTTCTCACATACACCACACCATTTTTATAAAAGTCAAATTCCAGGTTAGGCATCAGCCCAATTACCTTATAATTCCCCTTTTCTGTATAATAACGTACATTTTTTATTGAAAATAAATCATAATAACAGTAATCATCATTGTGAACTTGTATTTTTTATCATCTTATATTGTATTATGATTTTTGGCTCGTACAATTTAAATAGTCAACCCTGTTACCATGAGTTTGAAAAGTAAACTGGATATTTGCAGAAATATCAACATTAAAATCTTTATTACAGATACCTTGTAGTGTCAAGACTTCGAGAGCAGCGCAATATTAAGCATAAAACTCAACCCTGTTATTTTGATATATTACATTTTAGCCTCATGGCACATTCCAATTTATTAACATGTAAAGACATTTGTATTTTCAATCCTACAAGTTCAAAGTTTGGCATATGTTGTAAGAAAAAATATTTATATCAAATAACTGTTATGCTGTAACAATCAGCCTTCTTTCCCCATTAAACACAAACAGACCCCAAATCACTTTTCTGCTGTTTTCCAACTCTTTGAAATCCCCCCAAACTCAGCCCCAAATCATAATGTTGCTCTTGAGGGGAGAAAGTTTCTAGACTTCCAAATGTCACCTGATAAATTTCGGTGGGCAAACTATTACAATGCTCTCCCCACCCCCCTATGAAGTATGAAGACCGCCCACCACAGACATCCAACTCGAGACATATAGATTTAAAAAGCGAGACGGATTCCGTGTGTATGACAGTCAGTGAGTGCGAAGCATCGGGAGAACATCTGTCCATCTGTAGTCCGTCTGTCTCCAACGCGCGTCTCCACTTTTTCTGAGGATGCTACAGTTACCGCAGCTCCGCCAGGGCGTTATCGCGCTTCTCATATGGTTCGCGCACTTGATGGAACAGCAGAAAGTACAAGGTAAAGTGACATCTATCCTTCGCGTGAAGTCTGAAGTCTGAATGAGGGATATTATGCAGTGATAAAGCCATTCATGCATTGATTTGATCCGGTTGCGCGCTGGTGCCTCTCGTGCGTAAAAACGAAGATAAATTATATGAACTTGTTTTTGAGACACCTATAAAAAATTTACAGTAGATATTTATTTTAAAGGCACTTCCTGTTTGATCTTGAAATGATTTATATTTTCAGACGTTATGTCAAACTTTGTGCAATAGGAAGTGTGGTATTTTTATTTATTTATGATGTTTAAAATGGCATTATGTCTAAATGGTTGAGCATGTTGCCGTGCAATGCACAAAAAACGCTTGCACAACCACAATATAGAGTTTCTTAAGAGTTTGAGTGGATTCAGATGGCAGAAAGACTCGAGAAAACCCGAGTTCCTTTTAAAAAATGCCATTGAAATCATTTTCAAATGTTTTTTTTTTTTTTAAATCTTTTACCTGGATCAAGCAAAATCTGTAGTTATTTCATAATGTAACTTGGCACTAAAGATGTAACCAGATATTGAAGGGACCAAAAGTAGGAATTTAAGAATCCAGCATGTACCCCTCAGTGTCCAAAGTAGTTGTGGCTCTGCTTGGCACTAATTGGTTTCAGTTAGCTACATTCAGTTACATGCCTGGTATAAGTGATATATGAGCAGAATATTATTCGGCACGTAATAAAGTGGCTCTTTCCAGCTGGCAACTGCTGGCTTCAGCAGGGCAAGAACGGGAGATGCCAGGTTCTCTACATGTCTGGGATGAGTTGGGAAGACTGTTGTAGAAGTGGCCGTCTGGGCACGGCTTGGACCGAGGAGGATGTACCCAATAACACGCTTTTCCGGTGGCTGATCTTCAATGGTGGTGCACCGAACTGCATACCTTGTAAAGGTACCACATAAGAGTGATTTCATCATTTGGATGAATGGAAATAATCTGGAAGAGGCTTTGAATTGTTAGCCTATGAAGATTTCAGACAGGAAATGCTAGGAACGTATATGAACATTGTGATCATTTGTCAGTCCAGAACTGATATGTCAATTAATCATAGCCTTCTTTATTGATTCCACAGAGACTTGTGATAATGTGGACTGTGGTCCTGGAAAGAGGTGCAAAATGAACAAGCGGAATAAGCCTCGCTGCGTATGTGCCCCAGACTGCTCCAATGTCACCTTTAAAGGGCCTGTGTGTGGCTCCGATGGGAAAACATACCGGAACGAATGTGCCCTCCTTAGGGCCAAGTGCAAGAGACACCCTGACCTGACTGCGCAGTACCAGGGAAAATGCAAAAGTACGGTCACTTAAACCTTCTTCAAAGTCCAAATGAAATTTAAATTTAAATGCTTAATTACTTACAAACTATTGTGTACATTCTTGCAAAGAAGAAAATGTCTTTGTAATCTTAAATATTTAAAAAATAATAACTTGCTCTATCTCTGAAACAACTTTTTGTTTCACGTAGGCCATGCAATTTACTGAATAATGTAGGAATTGCTTTTAACCAACTTGCATTTTTGTTTACATTTGGTTATGTAACACTTTTCATAATCCACTCAATTCCAAATGGATATAGAAAATTTAGGTCCCGACTTAAATTGTTCTTGCTGAATATCCTGTTTTATGAAAAAATACGTCACATTACAGAATTAAAATGTTCACAAAATACTAATCTGCTCCGCCTCTGAAACAACTTTTTGTTCCGGTGACATCATGCAGGCCATGCGATCTCATTGGATCATGTAAAAACTGTTTAAACTAGCATTTTCAATTACATTCTGTTATGTAACACCCACTTTTTATGACTCAGTCAATTCCCAATGGATATGGGAAATTTAAATTCCGAGAAAAATTTCATTAAATATCCTTTTTCACTCCGAAATACACCACGTTAGAGAAGTAAAATGGTTGCGAATGCTGTTTCGCGTTGACTTTTTAAGTCTAAAACTAAGGCTCAATTCTCAGTTCTTTAAATAAAATGCATTTAAAAGGAACTGAATGATAACTTGCTAGTAATTGAACGAACATGCATTATTTCATGTCTTTTTAATAAAAATACTATGCCTACCAAAATATTTATAGAGAGAATGGAATTTTACACTTTTATGCATTGACAAAATATAAAGCTATAGTTTCACATCAGTATCACGTAACCAGGTGTAAAAGGTTGTTAAACAGAAGCTGCCAGCATTTATGGATTATTATTTTCATACAGAATCATGCTATGATGTGCACTGTCCTGGAAGCTCGACGTGTGTACTGGACCAGACCAACAACGCCTACTGTGTGACCTGCAACCGGCTTTGCCCTGAGGTGACCTCACCGGATCAGTACCTGTGCGGGAATGACGGGATTGGGTACGCCAGCGCCTGCCATATCCGAAGGGCAACGTGCATCATGGGATGGTCCATTGGAGTCGCCTACGAGGGGAAATGCATAGGTGAGACTAAGACAAAATCTTGTGCTTGCACAATCCTTTCTTAAACATGTGGTTCTCATTACTCTGTTTTCTGTTGCAATAACATATTCATGTTTCACATGGGTAGCTTTGACTGTTGCTGCTTTTCTGCGTTATTTAATACCTCCTCAAACCACACGGAGTGAAATAAGACTAAAATGAACAGCCGAAAGGGGCTTGAAAAGTGGTTTTACATACAGTAAAGTGAAATCATACTTTGGGAAAACTTCAGTTCTCATTTTCTTCGTCTACTCCACATCGTCCTCAGACGCCAGGTCCTGTGAAGACATCAAATGCCGGGAGGGACGAAAGTGTCTGTGGGACAAGCGGACGGGACGGGGACGCTGTGTGGAATATAGTGTGTGGTATGCGAGGACACAGGTCGAGAGCGTCCAGCACGAGAAAGGTGACAGCCGAGTGCATGCTCGCCAAGCGACACACGCCACTTACCCGGAGCGAAGCATGTTTAAACCGGGCCGCCATGAGGCAGGCCGCCTGCTCTTTGGGTCTCGTCCTGGAAGTCAAACACTCGGGCTCCTGCAACTGTAAGTAGTGGATGCTAAACCTGGCCGCACCCATGTCCCGCATTCCCTCCCCCTGCTGAAAACACCCTTCTTTCTTGCCCCTCCCATTGCCCCCACAAGGAACACGAGGACTGTCGGAGAGAAAGTGTGTATTAGCCCTTGTGTCGGCTTCCTCTCGCAAAGACTTAACTCAGAGGCGATGAGATGTTAGAAGTGTCCGGGACAGTGCAGTTGTCCCCTGCTCATCTATCGATGAGGTGTTAAGCCAAAATCTTTGAGGTCAAGCCTGGAAGGATTTCCGTTTGGGATGCGAGACAGTTTTGAACATGCTGCTCATCTGATTTTGTTTCACTGTCTGCGCATCAGAGACAGAAACGTGACTGACGGTATCATGTGGAAAGTGAACATAAACTCACTTAGCGTGCTCTGTTTGTGAATCGTCTTGTTGTTTTTGCTCTATGGCAGGCTGACCTGCTCTGTGATGGACAAAGAAAAGCGAACCTGGTGCCATTATGGTGCACGGTCAGAAATCCACCAGTTGCGAAAGTGACAAAAAATGCCCTGGAAATATAAATTGTACGGGGGCAGAAAGTTTTTTTAAATGTGTATTTTAATATATAGATATATTTCGGACACATATTTTAATTGCAGTTTTTGAAATGGTCAGTATGCTGTGTTTTATATACCCAGAAAATCAATTCCGAGAGACAAATATTGTCTGCGGACGTTCGTTTCCGACCCCAGCTAACATCTCTAACACCTTTGTCTATCGTCTGTGTAATAAAGGGAAACTCAATTTTTTCACTGTTGGTTTGTTATGTCCATTTTGCGTAATGTGAAAAAAAAAATTCTAACCATATTCTGTGTTTTACAAGTATTTTTAATGACACTTATTCCTCTAGAAGAAAGGACTTTCTTCACGTGTTTCTAGAAAATATCACTTCTTATAATGGTTAAAATGTGGGACATAACAAATCTCATGTGGGAAAAATGTGATTTTATGTTTAGTAAGAACATGTTTAGATGATCAGTTGTTAATGCCCTAAAGTAGAACCATATTTCACCCGGCCGAGCCTGTGTGTGGTATTGAAGAATCATCTTCCAAACAGCGATATTTTTGTTTATAAGAAGGGATTACATAGTGTCTCTTTGCTTGATTTTATTTTATTTTATACAATGACAAATACAAGAAATTCTCCCGCTAATAAAAGATAGCAGTTAGGCGCCATTCCACAGAGAAACTCAATCCCACCCTCTCGTTCCTCTCTGAGCTGTGATCCCACAACCTTGTGTGAATTGCAAAGCATCAGTTAGAGATGCTTTGGGAGAAAGATGCAGTAAGACTCTGTGCCTGAATGCTGTTGTGTTTTATACTAATGCAACAGCTGCTATATTCCTCCGTAGCTCTCTCTGAAGAGACGGATGAAGAGGAGGATGATGACGATTACACGGATTATAGCCATGTATCTCTGTTACTGACTGGATAAACCACCGTCAACAGCAGAACTCCATTTGAGCACAGAGTCGTGTTCATATTGTACAGACGTGTACTCTTATTTATTTTCCACAGACGCGTGGAAGATGCTTATTGTTGTAGATGTTTATTTATACATTTTTTGCCTTTTTTTATTTATACATTTATAGTCCGAATAAATGAACTCTCTCGTCTTTTCCTTTGTCGTCTTTGAAAGAATATTATTTATTATAACGTGCAATGTTACTCTTAAGATAAATGTGTTTTGAAAAGTGTTACATTTTGTGAAGGAAAAAAAAAAGTAAAGTTTTTGTCATTTCCCCAAATGAAATCTGCAGCAAAACAAGCATGTGTTTTATTCATTAATCTAATGTTCACTAATAAATGTACTTTGTACATCTGGATTGGTTTACAATCAAAGCTGACAAAAACAGCTTTGTCAGTAATATCTATGTCTGATTTGTTTTCACTCTGACACCAAAAATTGGTTTTATTTTACAGAAATCATGTTGAATTTAGTGTTTTCTAAAATCAAAATATACCCTTTTTTGCTAATATTTTTCTGTTTTTATGTGGGTGCTCAGACAGAGGAATCCAGTTTATCATATGTTGTATAAAATTAACAATATCAACTTTAGCATTGTTTTCTTGCCATATATTGTTTGTCCTTTTTATTTTAGAGATCCAGCTATAAATTTCTAGTTTTGTATTTGTATGTAAATGTTTAATGTATATAAAGTTAATGATGCCATTTGTAAAGATGCAATATAAAAAGTAAATATTGAACCAAATATGTCTCCTACTTCACTGTGGTTGGATTTAAAAATGTACAGCAGCAAAACTAATCTCTGGAAAAGGTATTATTCCAAAACCTTCATAGAAATCTTGCCATTTTAAATCTGTAATTCAGTGATGGGATTTTGAAGAACCTTTAAGAACTTAATTGGTCCTGACCTTGAATCCTTAAAGTCCGCACCCAGGAACAGCTGTTCTTTCCATGCTAGGTAACAAGGGCGCGATTGCCCAAGTTTGAACACACACACACACAAACACACCACACATAAAGCCAATCCAAGTTCGGCGCAAGAAGCAACCGGAACGGTCTGAGCTGCCAGGCGATGGGAGGGATTGACGTGGGGAAAAACTAATTTGCAGGAGTCGCTACAGACGGCTAACGCGAAAGGATGAGCGACCCCACCTCATTGCTTTGCAAGGACTTCATTCGATGCCATATCGTTAATTCACGCCAACCCATGAGAATGTTTTTCAGACCGTGTGGGAACTCTTTTTCTTCATCTGAATTGTGCACAGATGCTTAAAATGTCAAAAATTAACAGTTTTATGACAACAGTTATGTCTTGACTCTATGTTAGCTCTTTACAAAAGCGACCAAAACAAACAAGGATAATACTACTTTGGCTTCATATGAAACTGAAGCATGGAGAGAGGCGTACATAGTTTGTTCCAGTAAGGGGAGGTGGTTTGTGCTGTCAGGGATGATATGTGTCTCATCTCGCCGGGCAGCTGGGAATCGAGCACGTGGTTGTGTCATGAGAGAATATGGGCACAGGCCTCGCCTGATACTGCAGGCGCGCATCTGTGATGGTCATGAAAAGATGTAAGAGTAATCATATTTCGCAAAATGAGCACAAGGAAGCGTCTGTAATCAGAAAATGGCGGAGGGACAAATGTGTAACTGCAACTAACTTGTGTTTGGAAAAAAATAGCAGGCCACCATATAACAATGTTGAGAAACAGCTGAGTTACAGGATTGATGAGAGACTTTCCCTATAGTCATGCTGAGGAAACAGTGTTTAAAAATTCCAGGTGGACCTGCCGGGTGCTATGGTCAGGTTTTACATTGTAAATTTAAAATCCCAAAAATTTAAGCAGACACTTTGATCCAAACAGCGACAAATAGAAGCAATTCAAAAACCAACAAAAGAAGCATGAATATGCAAAGTGCTATGACGAAGTCTGTTAATTTTAATAGCTATATTTGGGCACATTACAGTATATGAACAAAAGCTCTTCCACTCAAAAGTGGTCATGTATTATGTTGTCCGACACAAATTAATAATCTTGCTAAAAAAAGTAACATTTACCTCAGAGGCAAAACAAATGTTTATAACGAAGACCCCCCTACGACTTCTTCAGACTTC
Organism: Sinocyclocheilus anophthalmus; assembly: GCA_018155175.1. Lineage (NCBI taxonomy): Eukaryota > Metazoa > Chordata > Actinopteri > Cypriniformes > Cyprinidae > Sinocyclocheilus > Sinocyclocheilus anophthalmus. The sequence continues at coordinate 28,870 of JADLZN010010883.1, forward strand.
TAGCTCCGTGTATGACAAGGAATTCCCCCCCTAGTTCAAAAATATGCTCTGAGACCGTTTTGCTAATATTCCATTTAAGTTATGAAAATGTTATTTCTGGATGATCTCTGACTTTTTAAAACATCCATGTAAAATTTTTTAATTTTTTTCCTTTGGTTATGTGAACATTGAAACAAGGGGAACTTTCTATTTGACAGCTTTGTGGGAATGTTTCTCTTTAAAAACCATCTTTGTTGAACGACCAACTAAAATGTTTAAAGGGGTCATATGATGCTGCTTAAAAGAACAGTATTTTGTGTATTTGGTTTAAAGAAATGTGTTTATGCGGTTTAAGGTTCAAAAACACATTATTTTCCACATAGTGTACATTATGCTTGTCCTCTATGCCCGCCTTTCTGAAACGATTTTTACAAAACTCATCGGTCTGAAAAACGAGGTGTGCTCTGATTGGCCAACTATCCAATGCGTTGTGACGGAAAATGACGTATTACCTACCATACTGTTGATGCCGTGTCCGGCTGGAGCAACGAGACAAAAACATAACCCATTATAACCAGGCATTTGTTGCATCCAGTGGGGACATAATTACGGATTATAATGACTTATACTGTCTTTTTACGCATTGCGTTGGATCGCGCCGCATAAACATAAAACCATGTTTGCATTTGTGATCAGAGAAATGACAAAAACAAGCCCTACTCTACACTGCCCAAAAAAAAAACTTGCTCTAAATATATAAAATATAAAAACTCTTTAAAATATAAAAAACGTACTTACAGTATGTGAGTCAGAACAGCTGGCATTGTAGTCTACTCACCAGGATGGAACAACAAACAGTCCTCCATAAAATGTGCTGCACATATCTGAATATTTGGTTTGAACTGTTTTGGAACAGTGTTGTAATACAACTTAACCACTGATTTCTAGTCGTGTCCATTTTTGGAAGACCAAACAAAGTAGTTTCGCTTTCACAACGAAACACAGCGTCACACACGGCGGCCTACAGTGAGCGGAGGCCGAGGGCTAGTGTGAGGAACGGCCGGAGGGCTGGAGTGAGCAGAGGCGGTGGATTCGACGAAGGAGCGTCCGGAGGGCTTGCAGCAACCACATGTGGCGACTCCGGGCTGGACTCCGCATCGTCCACGGTAAAAGTCGATCCGGTGATCCACAGCGCAAAGTTGTAGTATTTCCTCAGCGACCAGCACAGATCAGCTCCAGGCATGACGACGCCGGCGATTGTCCTCTTTTGGAAGACCAAACAAAGTAGTTTCGCTTCACAACGAATCACACAGTGCATTCACAACATGGTGGCGGCGGAAAAATTGGGAAAGAAACAATTGTATTGCATCATATGACCCCTTTAAGAAGAACGTTTCATAAACGATAGCCTATATAAATAGCCTAATGTTTTAGTGCTAACGTTTTAAGAACGTTATTAAAGACCGGATAACTTTGAACGGACATTCTAGTAACATTAGGTCTATTCCGGAAGAATGTTTGTTCTTGACTTCTTTAATAACTGCGCCAGAATGTTAGCAATTGCTCAAGGTTCTGAGAACTGGATACCTACAAATTTCAATTCTGTTATTATTTATCTTAATGTGGTGTCAAAGCGTTATGAAACTCTTGAACAGCAGTTAACGGTGATCACAGGCTGTCAAGCTCTAAAAATCTAATTACAACGTCCCTAGGCTATTAAGAGTGTTCTAGAATATTTTTGGAGCATGACACGCAAGGTCTCAACGAACTGTTGTTATAAGGCAAGCTGTTCTTCAAAAATGTTAACTTTTGTGTTCCACGAAAATTAAAGCATTTCGTTTCGGAACGAGTGAATCTTGGTGGCGCTGAATCACGGTGCTGAATTTTAAGCGACTCTTGAGTGATTCATTAAATGAATCATATAGCCTACTCACAAATTGATGAGTAGCCTGCTGATGAGTTATCATTACAGATTTCTGTCTTCCCGTGTTTCCACAGCGTGCCAGGTCGTACGAATTTCCGAATGAACCGCTCGTTTTAAAATCTTCCCGGTCTACTGACATTTGTTACGACATCAGCTTCAAACATTAAAATGCACATGAGAACTTTTCCCCCCGCCCCAACCCGCCTCCCCCCCCTTTGTTAACTCTACAATAAGTAAATCCACTTCACCAGCTTTAACAGTGATGCTATAAAGCTATACACAAAAACGTAAGATCAAATACAAAATTCTAAAGATGGCTGATGTGCACTTATTTCACTGAGGCATAAGATCTATAATTGCTAAAAAAAACATGTTTTTAACTTATTAAGAAAATGATTTTTGTGTTGCAGTACAAACAGTCACCATTGATTTGAAAGGTCTAGAGTTTTCTGCCAAGTTCATGAGAGGACACCCTTTATCTCTAGGTATAAACCAGTACAAAAGGACAGTGCTCAAAAAAGCATAAAGCGTTCTGTTGGCGCAAACAAAACGTTTGAAGAGAACCCGTCTGGAGAGAACTGAGCTCTGTGGGTCATTTCCTGACAGTTCATTGAGTCTCTCTAGCAACCAGTCCGCCAGATCCCCGCTGGGTCTCTCATAGAAGTTCAATACAAACGTGTGAGTCAGTCGATGTCTGCGAGACAGCCACTGGTCAGCTGAGGTTTAGCACACTCTATGTGCGACAGATGCCTGGAAATAGAATGAGAAATGTACTCGGGGGTTTAATCGAACAGCTCTGCCGCTCTGGACAGAAGTCAAAACAGTCTCTTCTGCATGTCTCTGTCCACTTTTGATGAAGGCAAACCAGAGTGTTTCTGTTGCAGCTCATGCATGCAATATACAGACCTTTATCTTGGTTTATACACTCAGTCTGTTGTCTTTAGTGTTTATAGAGCGTTATTAAAACCAGGGATTGCTGTAGAGCGAGTGACTGATGGCCCTGTATGGAAAATCCATGCTTATTAATGTGCCGTTGACTGTTTTTGCCATTTCAGAAATGTTCTCTATTAGCGGTCGTATAAATTTGGGTTGAATTTTAACAAGGAAATGGAATGCACAGAGCCATCAAAAGAGGCGTACGCTTCCTCAACTTCAATGCGCCGACAGAATCGTAGTCGAATCAGAGATGGATCTGAATCTGCCGTTAAAAACAATCAGCAATTAAACCCTGGCTTGAGGCTTTGAAACCAGATCACAGAGAGCCGCTATTAGAGACTATCTTTGTTAGTCCTAACATTACTAAGAAGAGGTTTTCTCACTCGCTGATGGAGAAAGTGTCCCAAATGAGCATGCATGCCTCGTTACCCCAGACGGGCCTGTTTTGATGTCCCAGTGTTGTAAAGCCGAGAATGTACATTTTGTCTTTACATTTTACCCTTGTGTTGCAACACAATGCAAAATGGGATCCACTAATGGAGGCAACGCAAGCTGCAGCCCTAACTCATTATAATCAGTCATGGGAACATGTTTGTGGAGGTATGGCGGCGATAGGAATTGCACATTTCTCATGAGCATGAAGGAAAAAAGCAATGCAAAAGGGTCATTGCTTTTCAGACGCATGTGCTTTTGCTTTCAGTGAGTATGGCCTAGTTAAGTTAGTTTTCATTGGCAATTCTGGGATTCTTGAGTTTCATTGTTTTTTCCTGCACAATTTTGAGTTTTTTTGGGCTGTTTGGCTTTTCGTAACATGCTGTGTCAGAACAGTAGAAAGAAAACATCCCAAATGCACTTGTAAGTGTTTTTCATTTGCATCAATAGCCTTCAGTTACTTTGTTTCAATTACGTAATCTTTAAAAGCTGTTTTCTCAAAATAAGTTTTTTTGAGCAAGAAATCTCCACTTCAGTTGCACTTACACACACACCAAACTTAAAATTTTTATTCCTATCTATATTCTGAAGGTTTTCACAGAGGGGGTTGGGTTCACGTCATTTGCCAGATTTGATAACATTTCATTCCGAAAACATGATTTTGGTTTCTTTATAGCTGCTGGCACTGTTTTCCATGGAAGCCCATTTCTGGATAAAAAAATAAATATATATAAAAAATAAGGCAATTGTGACTTTTCTTAACAAGTCGAGTTTATTCTCACAATTCTCATAAAAGTTTTGTTTTTTGAGGATAAACAAAAAATTCAGATTTTTCTCAGATTCTGGTGTACATCTCAAAATAAGCTGTTTAATTTTTTTCTCAAAATACATTTTTTTTTTCATGCAATTCAGATTTTTTTTTCTGAATTTATATCTTGCAATTCTCACTGTTTTCCTCTAATTTCATAGAGAAATACATCTCGCAATTCTGGTTTTTGTTTTCTCCACAGAATAAAGACTATAAAAGGAAATTGCAACATTTTATTTCACAATTCAGACTTATTTTTGAGTCTATCTAGCAAAATCTCCTTGGAAATATCTGTGACTACGAGTCAAGAAATGATTATGAACATGGATTTATCCCAATGTTTAGATTCTGTTCTGGAATTAGAACAAAACCCGTGTTATTTAATGAGTATAGTGTCTCATTTGCAATATATAAAAAAAACATAACATTTTTAGAAACGTGATACAAAAAAAATATATATATACATACTATATATATATATATATATATAGACATATATATATATATATCGATATATATTATATATATATAATATATATATGTATATATATATGCTTAATATAGTGTTGGGGGTAACGCATTACAAGTAAAGCAAGTTACGTAATCAGATTACTTTTTTCAAGAAACTAGTAAAGTAATGCATTACTTTTCAATTTACAAGAAAATATCTGAGTTACTTTTCAAATAAGTAACGCAAGTTACTTTTTTTTTTTTTTTTCCAATTTATTGATTGACAGCTCTCCTGTCCCCATGTTGAGAGAAATCAAAAGATGTTACTGTAGTTATAAAATAAATATGAATATGCATTAACTCATCTCACTCACAAAAAAAAAAAAAACAGATTCAGTATTCCTCAAAATGAATTAAAAATAATGCAACTCAGAATGTGACGCAAACCTGCAATAATTAAAAATGTTAAACAAATATCCTTTATATAATCCCATTCTATTAACCAATGTCTGCTTCTGACAGTCGATGATCCAGTTCAACCGTACTAATAAGCAAAAATTACTCGAACATTTGTGTCTTTTTTTATTGCTGAAATGTGTTGAAATGTCTTCTTCTGCATTCTACTGTACGGACGTAAATGTACTTTCCCTTCAGCCTGAGGCTTATTCATTTCACTTTTGGTGTGAAAAGGCTGTTATATTTTGCCAAAAATATAACTTTTTTTATTTTAAAAACCCCCCCCCCAAATACCCCCCCCCAACCCCCCCCCCCCCCCCCCCCCCGAAAAGCAAGCTGTAAAGATTTAAAAGTAAGCAACGTCACTTAAAGCATACTTTCCAGACAAAGTAAACTAAGTAAGTAATAGTTACTTTTATGGAGTAAAGCAATTGGTAATGATTACTGTTTAAAAAGAACTTTCCCCAAAACTGTTATATATATATATATATAGTCGGCGTAAATGTTGTACCTTATTCACCTTGTCTTAAAGGGACAGTTCAACCAAAAAGGAACAGAGTTTTTTTGTTTTTTTTGTTGTTTTACTGTCTTTTTCTTTACCATACATGTCAATGAAAAGTAAATGATTTCAAAAAAAACGTTCATTGTATGGACAAAAACAGTTATATCTCAGAATATCTTTTGTTTTTCCACAAAGGAAAGACAGCAATTTTGGGCGAACTATTCCTTTAAGAGCTGCCAAAGAGACTAATAATACTTAAATTTAAGAAACTTTCTGAAACTTGCACAGGTGTGATAGAGAGCAGAGACGTTTTAAGAAGATTAGCGCGAGGCTGTCAGACTGAAACTGGGGAAAAAGAAGAAAATATTGAAAGTCTGTCTTGCAGACAGCTTTGTGAAGTTCTTCAGACATGGTTAAAGTTGAAAGATTAATCCCAAGTGTTCATCTGTCTGCATACTAATATGCGTCTGGTATAGCGTGAGTGAGTCATTTCAAATGGTCTCAGGTTATTTTAGATCATGTCTCTTCGCCAGACACAATACCCATTACCAAAAGATGGTATTTCTTTCAGCAGCTTCATTTGCATTTCATGCTGTCGGAACAGGTTTTGTCAGTCAGATCTGAAAATCAGAGGAACAATTTTCTGTCTGCCCCCAGAAAGCAAAGTCACGGACAATTTCAATGTTGTATTTAGAAATTATTAACTGATCATCAGTGTCTGTGCTGCTTCTTACTTGAGTTGTCCTCTGGTCAAGGAGAAATGAGAGAGAGGTTAAACTTTAGGCGCCTAATTATATTTCCCGATGTCTGCTGTCAACTGAAACTCCAAGAAAGTTTCTTTCAAGTCATAGAATAACAATGTGGTCTAGTGATTGTGGTCCAGGTTGCCTGAATGTTTTTGTCCCCCCTCTGTTTTGTTTTGTTAAATCCCCAGCATCTATAAATGTGTCATTTGACATTTTAGCAGGATCTGGTTTTGTTAAGCTCCTGTATGGACATGGATACATTATGTTTATTGGATACATGGATATATTAACTTCAGAGTCTGATTTATGGGAATCCCTACAAGCCAATGAAAAGAAACTGCCTCCATCCCACAGTTTTGTGGGTTATGAGGACAGCTGGAAATGACTGTAGATGACTAATCCATAGACAGGGAAACACTATGACTAATCACTCTTGTGCTGATGACCCACAGAGATGCTGGCGTTCCTTGCTCTTTAGTCAGTAGCAAGCTCAAAGCCATCCAGATGAGCGAAACAAAGGGAAATATCAAAGAAGCCAATTATGATAATTGGTAAATGGGTCAGTGGAATGAATGGATCTGAATTCTGAATTAAACTTAATTTTTGTAAATTTGGGGACATGAAGTCAGAAATAAAGGTATAGCATCTTGATATCATGAAGAAAAAAGTGAAACTAAAGAATGAATTTCTTGAAAGCAAAACTTGAATAGTTCACACAAAAGGAAAGTTTGCTTAAAATTGTCTCACCCGCAGGCCATCCAAGATGTCGAGAGTTAGGTATTCATCAGATTTGGAGAAATATGTATCATTGAATCACTTGTTCACAAGTGGACCTCTGCAGTGAATGGGTTGCCGTCAGACTGGAGAGTCCAAACAGCTGATAAAAACATCATAATTATCCACAAGTATAATCCACATTTTTACTCACAAGACATTAACTGATGGACTGGAGAAGTGTGGGATTACTTGTGGATTATTGTGATGTTTTTATCAGCTGTTTGGAATCTAATTCTGAAGGCAACCATTCACTGCAGAGGATCCCATTGGTGAGCAAGTGATGAAATGCAAAATTTATATAGAGTAATGTTCTGCTAATTGTACAGTTTTGGTTGAACTATTCCTTTAACTAGTTTTCCATAATCTTTTACTCATACTTCCTAGAAAAAAAAGACAATAAAGATGTTTTGTTAATATATAAAAAATTATTAGCAGAAAAAAGAAAGACAGAAAGCGATATCATAGAGAGAACCCTTGAAGACCTTCACAACTCTGTGTCAAGGTCTAGATCATTTGTTCTCATCCATTATTCATCAGCCAAAAATGTGAAACATGATATCATCCTATAAGTAAATGACCAAAGACAACATATTTGTCCTTCTTCTACCTTTATTTTCCATGTTTCTCAGTGGAAATTATGCATAAACACTGTCAAACATGTGCCACCTGACTTGATGCCACCTTGGTAAATGGCTAAAAGTCCACCTAGACTTTTTATCTTCCAGTACAAAGACAAGCACATGTCTTTCCAGAGACTAATCTGTCACAAATGTACAAATATTTGAATTACAAAAAGGCAGCTGAATTGGTTCGGAGGGTATAAAATTGTAGTAGATATAAATAAAACCCAAGATGTTTCCCGAGTTTGATGATGATTATGCATTCAAGGTGTTTGCTTGCTTTTGGAAGTGTGGCTGATGTGGCACATGAATGATTTGGTTAACACCGGACTGGGCTCTTGCATTCCTTCCTCCTCCAGAAACTCATCTAAATGGGACCACATTGAGACTAGAGGAGGTGAGATGATGCAGAGAGAGCATGTTACATTCAGGGCCAACAGAAATACAAAAAAATTCCAATAGCGCGATATCCAAACAAGCACATGGTAAATACATCATGCATACAAAATCAAAGGCTGTGTCACGGTTCACCTAAAGGGGCTGATTGTGGTTGGAGTGTCTTTGGTGAAAAGACAAAGTCAAACCGGTGTTATATGTTTCAGTAGGGCTTTGTCAACCATTACCATCCAGGATAAAGAGACAAACGAGCAAAATCCTGGATATAATCAGCTGTCAAACAATACTAGACCAAGTTATGAAAACATCAGTGTCCTCAATGATCCCAAATGAAAAATGTGCATTTATAGTCACTCTAAAGCTCCAATGGTACATCAAGTGCGGCTCCACGCAGTTTAGAGATATTATAGAATATTTATTTATTCACGACTGAGGAATCACTCTTCTTTTCACTTCACAGCCACAAATATTTAAGACGGCCTATTTGAGTTACATCTAAAGACTGTCGTTTCTGAGAACACAATGAAACGTTTGTTTTAAAAATACATTAGGACTCACTTTAAGGCTTTTAAGTACAAACTGGCATATCTCTCTCGCAAACACGCATTCACGCAATCACTCGCACGCTGTGCTAAGAAAACAAACTAGGGACTACATGGCTTCCAGTTGCCCTACATGACCAAGAATATGATTACATCATCTATTTAGTAGCAATGTGCAACTAGGTCTGCATTAAAAAGGACAGATACAACCATTTAACTGAGAATGGTAATCATGTGTCGAACGCTTGTTCTGGGTTAATACGTGTGGTTTGAGAGAAGGTATCAAACTTAAGGGCTTCTTTTTCTGCAGATATGTATCCTTACGTGAGGATTTATCATAGTCCATTTTTTCCCATGGCTCAAATTGTTTCACCACAGTAACAGAGTTAAAGTAACAATGTAGTTTACTCGACGGCCAGGCTCAACCGGGATGTGCTGGCCTGTGGTGAGTTGGCGTTCGGTAGTGTCTGAGGGATGCTGGGATGTCGTCCCCGTGTCATATCCTGCCTGTCTCGTGGTCCTTCTCCTCGAGCAGATGAATGAGCTGACCGAAGCTCTCCTTCACCGCGTCCATGCTGTCCACCGTGCTGCCCTCCAGAATCCAGCTCTTGCCTCGTGCCAGAGGTTCCAGCTCAAAGTATTTCTTTATCTGTGTGATAAAGAAATAAAGGTTAGTTCGGTGGAAGCATCTTACACTATGAACTTGAGGTAAATAAAAAAGAAAAAGTGTTTTAATCTGGTTTAATTCTGATGGGTCGAGAACCATGTAAACGAACAAACCAATGCTAAATTCAAAACAGACTGCAAATTTATAGAATAGATTAATGGGATAATAACAGAACAAATATTTTGATGTAGCTTGTGCAGCTAATTAAACTTAAATGTAAATTCATTGGATACTTGGAAGAAGCTAGTTAAATTAGATGCCAACATTTTCGAACACTATTTAATCTTTAGCAAAACTCAAAATGAATATCCACTATCATACTGTATATTATGATGCCTAAATTCTCTGGTGATTGATTTTGGGGGGGGACTTTTTTTTTTTTTTTAGTCTGTTTATTTTTTATTTAGTTGACAAAGCTTATTAGTTATCAGTCATAACGACAATAATTAGCAAGATTTTTAATATCAATGCACCTAGCGTTGTAACAACCAAAATATGCAATTAGAGGCAATAGACATGCAATAGACATGATTAACCGTACAAATTTGTCAACCGATAGAGATTTTAGAGACTTTATCTCCTCTATCACAGTTACACGCTCATGTGACGTTGCTGTGCTACATGGTCACAAATACGTGTGCATGGTTTGTAGGCATGGCGGTTTTAAAAGAGAATCATTCGTTGTATGTGCGCACTGTCTGAAAGACTGGTTCTGAGCGCTATCAGAAAACCATGAAAATTGCACGTGAAGACGGCATCATAGAGTGCGGGAGTAATGTTACAGAGTTATTTTGGCTTATAGGCCTTGAACTGTTAAATATACACTTCTTTGTGTCAAAATCCCGTCTTTGCAAGTATCCTCTTAAACACAGTAAGTCTTAAAGGGGTCATATGATGCGATTTCAATTTTTCCTTTCTCTTTGGAGTGTTGTGTTACAAGCTCTTGGTGCATAAAGAAGATCTGTAAAGTTGCAAAGACTAAAGTCTCAAATCCAAAGAGCTATTCTTTATCAAAGTTAAGAGTCAGCCACGCTTACTAAAACAAGTCGTTCTTACACGCCCCCACATGTCTACGTCACATGTGGGAAGATTTGCATAACGCCACCCAAATGTTCCCGCAAAGAAAGAAGGCGTAACTTTTATTTTGCTAAATGTTGCTGCCGCCATGTCGTGAAGGCGCTGTGTCTCGTAGTTGATAACATGGACGGGTGAAACTACTTTGTTGGTCTTCCAAAAGAGGACGATATTTGTTTCGTCATGCCTGGAGCTGATCTGTGCTGGTTGCTGAGGAAATACTACAACTTTGCGCTGTGGATCGCCGGATCGCTTTCACCGTGGACGAAGCGGAGTCCAGCCCGGGGTCGTCACATGTCCTTCTGGACGCTCCTTCATCGAAATCGCCGGCCGCTCCGTTCTCAAGCCCACCAGCCGTCGCTCACTCTAACCCTCCGGCCGTTCCCCACTCTAGCCCCAGGCCTCTGCTCACTGTAGGCCGCCGCGCTCACTCTAGGCCGCCGTGTGTGACGCTGTGTGTTTCGTTGCGAAAGCTAAAATACTTTGTTTGGTCTTCCAAAATGGACACGACTAGAAATCAGTGGTTAAGTTGGATTTACAACACTGTTCGAACACTTCAACCCAAATATTCAGATGTGGCAACGCATTTATGGAGGACTGTTTTTTGATCCTGGTAGAGTAGACTACAATGCCGGCGCTTCTGAATCACAGACTGTAAGTACGTTTTCATATTTAAAAAGTTTTTATAATTTATATATTTAAAGCAAGTTTTTTGGGCAGTGTAGAGTAGGCTTGCTGTTTGTCATTTCTCCGATCACAAATGCAGACATGGTTTTATGTTTACGCGGCGCAAATGCCTCGTTTATAATGGGTGTTCATGTTTTTGAATCATCGCTTCAGGCTGCAAAGGGGCATCATCACAAAATGGTAAGGGGCGTAACATTTCCATCACACGCTTGAGGTATTCGGCCAATCACAACGCACTGGATATCTGGCCAATCACAGCACACCTCGCTTTTTCAGACCGATGAGCTTTGTAAAAATCGACGCGTTTCAGAAAGGCAAGGCATAGAGGAGAAACAATAATGTACAGTACGTGGGAAATAATGTGTTTTTTGAACCTTAAACCGCATAAACACATTTTATTATACCAAATACACAAAATAATGTTCTTTTTAGCAGCATCATATGACCCCTTTAAGTGAAAGCAAACAGTTGAGAAAGAAAACACATGTGTAACAGTACATTGGATCCGGGAAGCTCTTAAAGTGACAGCAGTATTAATCAGTCTAATATTCCTGCTGTCTGTCATTCATGTTAGGGTGTGTTCACACTTGTCATGTTTGGTTCGATTAAAACTAACTCTGGTGTGATTGCGCTGTTAGTGCGGTTCGTTTGAGTAAGTGTGAACGCTGCCATCCGAACCCTGGTGCAAACCAAACAAGCAGACCGAGACCCATCTTTTTAGTGGTCTCTGTCTGCTTGTTTGGTTTGCACCAAGGTTCCAAACGAGCTCTGGTGCGGTTCGAATGAAATGTGAACGCAACATGGACCAAATGCTTCCAAACGAACCAAAAACAGGATGTGATGACAAGATGCGACACTATGCGACTAGGGCTGCACGATAAATCGCATGCAATATTTAATGCGCATCTTGTCAGTAAAGCCGCTTCTGTAATCAGAGGTAAATCTCCATCACGTGCGTGCTTTCACATGAAGCAGCATTTACTACACAGAGCCGTTGTTCACTGACAAGCTGCGCCCAAGCTGCAGCCCTATATGCGACATGATTTGACGACACAGACTGAACGGTGTATCTAAAACAAAATGAGCAGAGGGCAAATGTAGAGCGACGAGGATGTAAATGCCTTTTATGAGGTCTTCGTGAGTTCGCAGGTGGTAAAAATAAAATCATGTACATGTAACAATGAGCGCTTAGTCCAGCAGATGGCATTAGGTGTATTCTACTTAAAGCATCATACACCTGCAGCTTTAAGTCAAACACACCTATTGTTTGGAGTGTTCAGTAAGTTCCGTTATGAAATATACGTCATTCAACCCGACCAATCAGGTTGTGGACGTATGTCTATGCCTTTAGGTTTGGTATCTTTAGGTTCACTGTCAAAAATGCCAGTGTGAACGCTAAGCAGACCAGGACCAAATGTATCGTTTTCTTTTTTGGTCCAGACCAAACAAACCAAGAGAACCGAACTACAAGTGTGAACACATCTTAATCCAAAACAAAATCACATTCGTATTTGTGTACAGTTTCTCTTTTTTTTATTGCCTTTGAGAGAAAATCTCTCACTGCTCTTGACTAAATCACTTTTGGAACTTTAATAAGAAGAAATATATATTTAATTTACACAGTGAATAATATGCAGTGTTTTTATACATTTGATTACTTTATACAATGTATGCAGCATTTCTTATTTGTTCTAATGTAGTTTTTTTGTCCGATTGCTTGTAATTAGTTTCTTAATCTTATTTAATAGCTGACTGTTTACTTGTCTTCAGTGAGCTTGAGTTTTTTATTTATTTATTAGTAGTATTAGTTTTTGTGATATTGACACTGGTGACGAGAATTATGAAATTTCTATGGTATCAGATTTTGATATCATAAATACCTTATTTAAGCAAAAATAACTATATTGTGATAAATATTGTTACCGTGAAATAAAATTACTCATATGGTGATAAAAGATTTTGGTCAAATCGCCCACCCCTATGTCCAATGTAGTAAATTATTAGCTGCCATGAGCATGAAGCTGTATAGAAATCTAAATTGACAATATTGTTGGTTCATTTGGATTGGTTCATTTGGATCACCATGTGATGTCCATAATTAAAATGTGTTACCCTGAACTGCTGCTGTGACTGACCTCATTTAAAAATGAGAGATGAATCAAATCTGCAATGCATTAGCTTACATGCTAACAAATGCTGTATTGGAGTTAGCATGACTCGCTAGTTAACAACATTGCTAGCATGTGTTGGCTTACAATTTTTATCTAGGTAATTATCTAACTAATATACTAGCAATGTACTGAAAATCCATCCTGAGATCAGACTGTTAGTTTGTAGATTTAACAAGAGTTTAAACAAGAGTTTTTAACGAACATTTGGCTGGGGTTATTTTGGAACAAGTTTCTCCTATTGACCAATAATAACGCAGGATAAATTGTATCTGTAAATATTCAGCCTGTAAACGAGTTCCAAAATAAAACAACTAGATCTTTATTCTACTGAAGTTAGAAAATATGAGGTATCAGCCAAGAAATTCCAATGTATTAGCCAGGGGAATGAGGACAAACTTGTAGTACTAGCGCCAGTCCTTTTCAGTGGGGCAGAAATGGGAGGGGAGACAGGAATGCGCGCACTCCACTGATCAGCGTTTGCTACGGTAGATGATGTGGAGGAAAATTTGAGGTAACAGGAGAAAAAAATACAAAAAAACTTTTTTACAGTCCTATGATTAGCAAACATGATGAACACAAAGACTTGAGGTGAAGACAGTAATGTCACAGAATTGATCGCAGCATTACATGAGATAAAGGAAGGCTCTTCTGATTATAATCAGCTCTGTGTTTTCAGAATTTCCAAGGCAACAATAGAAAGCAACAAACACAAATATTTCAACAAGAGCTATTTCCATGCTTGAAGCCCTTCGGGACAGATCTACAACCATCTTATTGAAAATTAAAACAGCCAGGTGTACCATGTACAGTGATCCTAAAAGACATCTGGAAAATTCTGGATACAAAAACACTTAAAGGAATAGTTTCACCAACAATGAAATACCCAGATTTACTCACCCTCAAGCCTCATAGCGTATAGAACTTTCGCTTTCAGACGAATACATCAATCAGTTATATAAAAAAATGTCGGGCTCGTCCATACTATAAGGGCCGTGAATGGTGGTCGGATTTTGAAGCCCAACATAAGTGCATCGCAGCCCACATAAAAGTGCTCCCAACTGGTCTCCGGGGGGTATGGGGTGGTGGGTTACATAAAGGCCTCTGAAGCAAAGTAATCTCTAGATTCCATGACTGTCGTAAGCCTGGGTTCACGAGAGAGTCGCGTAGGAGTGCGTAAAGCTCTGGTGGAGACTAACCTAGTTTTGCAGTAGCACCACGTTTTGGTTCGCAAGAGGGAAAACCAGTTCCCTGGCTTATTCCAAATCCTACATCAATTTGGTGTTGTTTTGCCTCTCCTATGCGCTGCCACATTTGGTCACTCTCAATGAAGCTTACGCTACGCCGCGTCTTACGTCATCACGGAAATTCATCAATGCCACGTACAACAGTTAGCGAAGTAGGGGGGGGAGATTATGGTTTAATAAGTTAAAATATGGATAATTTGACAAAAAGCCACGATTTGCTTCAGAAGACCTTATTCACCCAGCAGAGCTGTGGGGAGCACTTTTTTATGATGGATGGACGCAGTTTTGGGCTTCAAAATCTGAAACTCTATTCACTGCCATATAAAAGCTAGGAAGAGACTTTTAAATATAACTTTGATTGTATTCATCTGAAAGAAGAAAGTCATATACACCTAGGATGGCTTGAGGGTGAGTAAATCACGGGGTAATTTTCATTTTTGGGTGAACTATCCCTTTAATATGTCAGAATGTCATTGCATTAGATTCTGTGTCCTGTCAGAGTAACCACAGGTGTATTTTCCTACTTTAACTATTAACATGTCCTACCAAGTATTCAAATTTTCATAATATTGAAAAAGCAATTTAGTTTTGCTGATTTCTCTTTAAAATAAATAACACTTTGTACAATATTTTTGTTTTATATTGCAAAGAAATCTATACATAATTCATGTGGCTTAAATTTGGGGTTGTTGCATGTTTTCCTAAACATTCATCAGTAAGAACTTAAAGGGATAACAAAATTGGGCCCATTTTATGGACATAACATTTATAAAATATCTTTTGTGTGTGCAAGGGGGAAAAAAAGGTCATACAGGTTTAAAATGTCAAGAGCAAATGGTGACAGAATTGTCATTATAGGTTGAACTAGCATGATGCCAAAAAAACCTTGACCTTCGCATGAACAGCAACAGCATTTAAACATCCAAAAATGTCCCTGTCAAAGTGATTTCTCCCCTCCAGCTCCTAATTTATGCTTGTACCCAACTCGTTGACCTCTGACCTCGGGGGACTTAAATAAGCCCAGAATAAATATAGAGTAAGCCACTAGCACAGGTGTGAAAAGTGAAGGCGCAAAAGAAACACAAAATATTTGTCTCTTGTTTTGGCGGTGTTTCTGGAAGCCGGCCCATCTCGTCACCTGATTGGCTCAACCCCATACCTCCCCGCTGTGGAGAAAGACCACCCCACTGGGAGCACTTCGTCAAGCCTGGCCTGTGATTCCACGTTTAAACTCACTCACAGCGCTGAAATATCAGTGTCACATCTAGGAAAACTCTGAGCTTAACTGACAGCCAGCGGGAAGGGGCCAAAAAAGTTGTTGGATTTTTTACTTCCCTTTGAGAGTGCAATGAGAGGAAAAAAATTAATTAAATAATCAAACAAAACATCCTTTGAGCCAAAGCTTTCCTATTATGCCAAGAATGTTGATTAAGATTTCCCCGTCTGGGACTTCATTGCTACAAAATTACACAATCCTGCTGCTTCGAAGAGCAAGAACAATCTTGGAACGCAAAGCCATATTTGTCTATTGTTTCACAGTGAAACCTATCCAGACTTGAAAAAGCAAAAGTAACATTTGCAGAAGACAGGAGGTTTAGGACGGTCTGCCAGTGACGTTGAGGAATAGTACTTAAAAAGATGATACAGATTGATACAGAGTGCTGGTATGTCTGACGACAGCTGATGCAGCAAAATGTGTATCATCTCTAAATTGCACAATAGCTAAAAAAAACTAGGCAGAAGGAATGGGTCAGAATGAACGACTTTGGGCGGTGCTTATACCTTGTTCACACGTATATGGAAATTTGTAAAAGGAAAAGCATTTTTCGTCTTGCGTTTAAAAAAAAATCCTGTCCACACTACACTACACTGTCCTATCATAAAGGCAAAAACACCAAAAATGAAAATCTTAAAAAAAAAAAAAAAACTTAACTCTTTACCTATCTGCGTTAAAAAAAAATATTTTTACGAAACATTGGCCACCATAATATTTTGTCATATGAATATCTGAAAACCATGCCAAATTGCAAAAACATGCTTAAT
The DNA here is from genome assembly GCA_018155175.1 of Sinocyclocheilus anophthalmus. NCBI lineage: Eukaryota > Metazoa > Chordata > Actinopteri > Cypriniformes > Cyprinidae > Sinocyclocheilus > Sinocyclocheilus anophthalmus. The sequence goes on from JADLZN010010883.1 coordinate 45,324, forward strand.
GGCAAAGCAATATGTGAGGAAAGGGGCATTCTGTACACAGTCTCAATCGAATTTAGACGCAATGATCACAAAAAAACGCCGATACACGATTGTTGTTCTGCTTCTCTATCACCATGTTTTGATTTCGGGATCCTACCCTAACATAAACAGTGGAACCAAGAAAGCCGGTCAGTGGTGACCGAGTAAAGAACGATTTTGGCAATGTCCTAATTAGCTGATGCAGTTATGCATACTCCCCCCTCCGTATAGCGGTTTATGATCACATTAAACAACTGGTAGGCTGACATCCTCGTAAACGTGATCAGAGACAGTGACCACAAGAAAAAACTAAGCAGTATTTGCTATTGTGCAGTCAGAATCCTGCCTGAAGATAGAATTCCAGCCATGTTTATGAAAAAAACGTGTGCAGCAATGAGCAAATGGCCGCCTGATGGTTCCAAAAATTTTCACGGGTTCTACACACACATCAAGGAAAACAACTTTGAAGTGGGTTTTCCGATAAACCTCTGGTATTCAGTGAGACAAAATGTTTTGAAGTGGATGGCGGGCAAAACCACAGCGAAAACTCAACGTTTCCAGGAAAAAAAATCAAAATTTGTTTTGAATGGGTTTTAATAGTGTGCTGTTAACGCAGGACATTTTTAAAAGCAGAGGGCAATTATGATTATCCAATCAAAGCGGTAAAAAAACAATCTCAGTTAGGAAATATCTTTGTGGCTTAAGTGCAATTTAAAATGAGTTACAGACAAGAATGAAAAATAGCACTAGTAGTAAAATAAAAATTAAAAAACAAAACAACTGACAAAAAAGTTGACAATTACCCATCTAATTATCTTAAAAATTAAAGGATATCTAAATGTATCTATGGATGTTCTAAGAAACCAGATATCAGTATCAGCACACAAATACGATTACACAAATTTAGGCGTGCATCCCTACTGAGAAACCTTGGCTAAGCTCAAGATGAAGCTAACCTCAGGACATGTGCAAGGCTCACATGGCTCCAACTAAATCTGCACGTTCTCCAAGCCAGATTGGCTTTAACACCTGGTTTACTGCAGATCTTTCTCTTTATGACATGTTTGGATATGAAGCCTTTCCGGGGTCAGTGGGATAAACCCTTACTGGAGACAAGCCATGACTAAATCACTTTGTCAGAGACCTGACTACCGATGCCCCTGCACAAAGTCAGAAGCTCACAGGTTCCAGGTCATGGGCCGTGAACAAGCCTCTTGGCCTGTGCACTTTCATAGTGTGTCTGCCTGGTCATAGAGCAGATTTACAGTAACTCATTTTGCGTAAAGCTTGACGGTTCACATCTGGATTTGCAACACGATAAAAAGGAGCTGGGATTGAGCTAATTAACTGCAGCATTGCAGGAACTCAAGGTCTCTTATTGGTCAAACTAACCAACCGCCAATCAGTTATCCTCTTGCCCTGTGCATTTGTGTGGATTGACCTTTACTTGAGGAACTCGCCCACAAAGAAAGAACATACTCCCACAGACGCACCGCCTAAGGGCAATTGACAGAGTGACATGATGGAAGCCCATATCACAAACGCTAACTATGATCCATCTGAAGTATCAATCAGAATCTGAACTCATATTGCTTACCACCCCGGGTAATGTACAACAGCCAGTCCACCAACAACATCCTACTCCACACACACCGGAAGGGCTACACAAGGACAGCTGGGCACGCCTTCTTCTGGGTTACAGGAGCTGCTGACATTCGCAAAAGAGCTCCTTGAACAAAACTGAACTAAGGGGTATTGAGAAGGACAAACCTCTGACTCGTTGCCTGCTGCAACACAGCATCAGGCCCCTCAAAGGGAGGAGCATCCCTTGAAACCGGTCGACACCCCCAGACGCAGCCAGACAACGTTGGATTGAGCAAAAGGCCCACATGCCCAACAGCGAAACCTCAACCAACACAACTCAGACAAGTTCAAGTCGGTGAGCAAGAGCAAAGCGACACCGCAAACATCAAATTTCTAGTGACGTTGAACAAAGCAGAGAGCTCAAAACCACCTGCCGCTTTCCTGCCATCAACACTAGGTCAGTCAGAAATTCTCTACACATGATAGAATCTCCATAACAGTTCCCGGCAAACCCTGGAACCACCTGCACTCTCACCAATGAGAGTCTAACCCGGCTGTCCCACATAACGGGTACCACAGATAGCCTACTGGCCAACAACATCAACAAAAACATCCTACCAGGACTAACTCACTTCAGGATGACAGGAGACACAGCCTCGACACCTGCTGCATAAACTCGAGGACCCACACCTTGCTACAGCATACATCACCACAGCACACCACCAGACAACATCCAACACGGCACCAACAGCCAAAAACAACCACTGGCTCCCAGCCGTGAGTGGCAGGGGTGTGTTCAATTTTTCTGCACCTTTGACATCGCTCGTTGCAGTCTATCCTACGGACAACAACGCCCGAAAAGGGGGAATTTGTAGCATCTGGACCAATCAAACACAATATATATATTTTGTTAGCTATATTTAACAAATACTCTGTAACACCCCAGGACGCCGAACAAGACCCTGGTTTCATGGTAACACGATACATTTACAACCTTGTGGAATGCGAGCTGACTCTCAGCTGCATTCTCCAGAAACAAGGTGCACAAATGCACAGTAGAAATTGACTGTTCTACTAATTAATTCATAGGAAAATCTTTTCTTTGAATGAACACACATTTTGTTCAGGCCATTGGGTATATTATTGCTGTGTTGTATTTAAACTGTTGTATTATAGACTATTTTTATTAATGCTTACGATAAACCACTCATTAATATAACCTTACATATACCGTGTTTAATATCTATGAATTCGCCTTCATATGATAGAAACAAGCGTGTATATTATATGCTGATAACTATGCAACATATTGATGTTCTAAGAATCGGTACTAATTTGGGCCTCAACACTCCAGCGAATTACATAAGCAAAATACCATGCTTACAGACAAAGAGTCATAAAAATCCCCAGTATTTCCAACCTCACGCTTGGGATTTCAGCCTTCCTCATTTGACAAGCCCATATTGAGAGGCGTGAATCTCTGCAGGTTTTAAAGGCCACACTTCATGTGACCCCCCCATTCGGTGGTTCGGTCAGATGCTAAGATGTAGATGTGAGAAACGCTCCAGGATACCCAAGCTCGTGCCAGGCTCCGGCCTAGTACTTTTCATTCATCAAGTGATTCTGACACAAACTAGCTCTTTCTCATCAACCAAATTCAGCAAGATCTTGGGCCTTAAGATTGCATCAGGAATCTTTTTCAGACATACGAAAGTATCAAACTTAGTCGATTTAATTGATGCATTAAGTATCAGTTACACCTTTTACAAGGTTTGTTTGAACTAAGAATCTGACGTTTTCCCTCAGGTTGTAGATCTGCTGAATATGCAAAATGGTTCCATAAAATGTCATCCTTAGTATCTTCTTAGTGCTAAAACTTAACTTCCATACCAACGGTATGTGTGTGTGTGTGTGTGTGTATGTTGGACCAGTTTAATTGTTTATGTAGTATGTTAGACTAGTTTAAGTTTTTATGTAGTTAATAAAACCTTACTTTTATCACACTTGACGTGTTCATTGTTTAACCGGAGTCAATAATCATGCAGATTACGTTACAAACTTATAGAATTGTACAGTAAGAAAGTTATTTCCTTTAACCAGGAAACTAACGTTCTTAGAATTGACAAGACGGGTGACCCTGAGTGGTCAGCTAAATATCTACAGGGGATCTAAAATATTAATAATTAATCATAAATAGTTATGGTTAATTATTCATATTTCCCAAGAGCTGATTCGTCAGCATTGAGCTTCTATATTTCTCTAATATTTTGGATGAATAACGCAGCAGCGGCGCGTCTTGTGGCCTAGACTAACAAAACATTAAATTGCAACAACGTCACTTACATCATTATCACCGCATCTGACGCTCCCTGATGCACACCTAACATTCAAATGCAAAGGTTTATTTCAGATTCGACTAATATTCATTCTTTATTCACAATATCCTCATCACAGGCAGGCACAGCACTCAATTCAGCATGTGTTTGTGTTTGCTGTCTGCATCACTCAGAGCACGTGCCTACATCGTGCACTATATCGAAAAAATGTTCTATCGATATCGAAGAAGGTTTGTTACGCGCTAACATCGATACAGTCGATAAATATCGATACCGTTTTATCGCCCAGACCTATGTGTAAGTCACATTGGGGGAGAACACCAATTTCAAAACTTGCCTATCTGTGTAGCTGTAATCCAGTGTATCATGAATTCTTAGTGTTGTCGAAGGCATGTTGAAGAGTGGTGTATCAGGTATCAGCTCTCACCAAGGACGTAGAGGCCAAAAGATAGCGTTGTTAGTTTAAAACCTATGCAATATTGTGCTGGTTACCATGAATTCCTAGTTATCAAACCACTTCAAAAAACACACGGGCCATATAAGAAACACGGATGACGCACTAGTGCTGCTTGTTTGAAAGTGAGGGATAGAAAAATAAATAAATGGTAGATTGCAGTGTTTCCCCACAGAATTTTGTAAGACTATGGGCGGTCCCTCTTGGGGGGGGTTTGAAAGCAAAATTAAGATATCCAAACGCATTTCAGTGAGAAGACTGAAACGCGTAAACAGTCTTTGTACCTTGTACCATAATTTTCAAAGTGGACTGAAAAAACTCAAAACATTGTCTTCAAGTCGCGTCTCTGTTGGCAAATTGTAGATTTGAAAGCCTATGACTGGAAGTTTATTAAACGTTCGTTCTTATTGATTGGTTCCACAGTGTTTGCTGATTATGTATTTAAACTTTGTGTATTTATTTATTTATTTAATCAAGGTGTATATGCCGTTGACTCCAAGCTTCTATTAATGTTGCAAATAACCGTTCTGTTATTTATTGGTTCCACAGGATAGGCTGATTTTCCGTTTTATATACTTATTTAAATTGGTGCCTAACGTAAATTAGTTTAGTATTAGGAATAAATGCGTGTATTTTATTCGTTTGTAAACGTTCTTGAGTTGGAAGCTGTGTTGCGAATTGAATTCAACGCGAATTGACGCTAATTGAAAGTAGATTAGTACGGGGCTTTTCCAAGCATTTGAAAGCCAAGAAATCAGAGGTGAAAAGAGGGAAAACTAAACAAACCATTGCTTGACGACGATTGCGGTAATTCAATTGCTAAACTAACTGGCTCAAATATTGAAGCCCTTGTCTACTACAAGAGTACTGTTTTGCTTGGATCTGCTTATGGCGCTTTTCCACTGCATGGTACGGCTCGGTATGGTTCACTTTTGGGGGATTTTCCACTGGGTACAGTACCTGGTACCTGGTACTTTTTTTTAGTACCACTTCAGTTGTGGTTCCATGTGAACCGTACCATTACCAAAACGTGAAGTTTAAACTCTGCTGATCACGGATTGGCCAGAAAGAATCGTCACTACCTGCGTCACTGAACTTGCGACACAAACACAAAAGAACCGATAGATTTAAATCAGCACAACAGGCGAAGGATCGAACGCAACTGTTTTGAACAAGCGCGCCTTTTTTTAACAACCAAAAAAATTGGTGGGGGGCGTTGTTTTTGGTCCCCCTGGTTTTGGGGGGGGGGAATTTTTTATCTGGGGGGATTGGGTTAACAAAAGTGACAATTTTTCCCCTTTCCCCCCCATGGGTAGGGTTTTTGGGGGGAGGGGGAGTGGATCCAGCGAGAGCTTGATGGGGAGACGTGGAATTAAAAAGTTTTTTAGGAGTCGCGGCAATAGAGGCGGCGCAACTATAACGACATGTAAATAATCCCGCCCACTCTAAAGCGGTACTAAACTGCAGTGGAAACCCAAACCGAGCAGTGCCGAGCCGTACCGAGCCGAGTCGTACCACGCAGTGGAAAAGCGCCATTAGATGCAGTAAATCTGGCTTTGGTTTGTTCCAGGTTTGTTCCAATCTCCAGGTGTTTTTTAGATTTGTTGGTGCCTTTGTTTGGTTTTCTTAATCTTGATGTATGAAGATCTCTGCATGATTTCTGGAAACATTACAGATAAAATCTTGAAGATATCTTGTTTAGAAGTGTCCTTTTTTTGTACACTTGCGCTGGAAACCTTGAAAGTGGCTTTTCAGATTAGCCAGGAATTTTCTTCGGTCTCTGCATAGTTCCAGTAGTTCTAGTTCCAACCTATCTGTGAGACTGTATCATCAAGCAATAGGTTTCATATGCAATTTGTGTGTGTGTAATTGCATCAAAACATCTTCAGCCTTGTCTTACTACGATAATGATTTTAGGGTTTATCTTTTGGGGGTTTTTATACATGACCATCAGGCTGTTTGGATTCAATTCTGATGTTCTTTAGTATCCTCAGGTAATAGCCTCCAGGTGAGATTTCCTATTAGCATCCTTTCTCCTCTAAATATAGTATCATAAGCTTATTGCTTTCATAAGCTTGAGCTTTGTGGAAAGGTAGCCTTGCTCTGTGATAGTGTTTAGGTGTTATGTGGTTGTTAATTTGAGATCCTACATTCGACGGCTTCTGTAGTTGCTTGTTACTGTCATCCTTGTTGACATTTGCTAAATTCATTTTTGTTTGTACCAAGAGAAAACTTAAAGGTGACATATCATGAAAATCTGACTTTTCCAGGTTTGAAGTGCTATAATCAGGACCCTGGTGCATCTACCAACCAAGGAAACGTGAAAAGATTAACCCAGTAACTTTGTTTAAGTAAGCCTTTAATATTCTGAATCGATCTAGAAACGATCAGATCCGATTTCGCTCTCCACTTGGGTGACATGGGCCAAGGGATCTTAATTATAGAATTAAAGCCGCCACCTAATGGATCTGTAAGTTTTACACCCATTGCCTTTATTTGTTTTCGCAATGCAAACAACAGTATTGCTAATAGCCGGGCAAAAGTTTGAGCAAAACATGTTAACTGTTCTGTCACTGGCTGCACAGACGAGCACAGAACACTGTTTAGAGTCCCAGCCTCAGAGGAGACAACAGAGCAATTGAAGATTTATTGCTTTATTTCATAGTTCATTGCTGCTGCCACTCCAGATCAAAAATAAACAATAAGAAGCTTTTATTTCCCAGCTTTTTACCTTCACAGACATAACCAACTGTGTTTTTTGTAACTCATGTGTGTTTTTAATGTAAACTTATGTGTGAAAGAGAACTTAGTTTAGTAATCACATGCCTGTGACAGCCGCTTTCTGTCCGTAGAGGCGCAAATTCATATGTGTGCGCTCAGAAACCGTATATCAGAAGTTTAAACTAATATTGTTTAAAATGCATGATTTCAGCGTGATAAATATGATAATCTGAACCAAAACAGATGTTTGTTATCAGTTACCAACTGTAATGGCGCAGCTCTATTCTGGAAAAGGGGTCGGGGAGCAGCAGCTCATTTGCATTTAAAGAAACAGCGTGTTTCTGCTTCCACTTAAAATGGGTATTTTCAAAATTATATAATAAATGATCTGTATTTTGAGCTGAATTTCACAGACACATTCTGGGGACAACAGAGACTAATATTACATATTGTAAAAAGGGACATAATACGTCTCCTTTAATTTAGCATGTCACCAAATTCCATTGAAGTTTACAGACCTACACAAGGGTCATATAACCACCGCACCATAATTATCAGGAACACTCCTAAATAACGCAAAAGGTGTTTTGCTATTCACAATTGCACACTAATTCCACAATTATGAAATAGTCAAGTCCAAGTCAAGTCACTTTTATTTATATAGTGCTTTTAACTATACAGATTGTGCCAAAGCAACTGAACAGCATTAATTAGGAAATAGTGTCAATAATGCAAAATGACAATATTAAACACTAATTTTTCAGTTAAAGACACTTCATCATTGAATTCAGTGATGTCAACATCCAGCTCAGTTTTAATAGTATCTTTGCAATCATGTCAACGGTATTGCTGGAAATGAAGTGTCCCCAACTAGCAAGCCAGAGGCGACAGCGGCAAGAAACCAAAACTCCATCAGTGACAGAATGAGAAAAAACCTTGGGAGAAACCAGGTTCGGGGGCCAGTTCTCCTCTGACCAGACGAACCAGCATTACGGAAAAATCAATATAAGACGTAATAAAACAGACGATGAATACTATTAACAGCAATTATTATGTGATGCAATCAACTTATAGCAAAATGTGGTAGTTCTGTATGTTTGGCATTATCTGAGGTCCTCTGAGGAGTTGCATAATTTCTTCTCAGGTGTTCTGGATCCATACTGAAGCTTGTGTAAATCCTAGTTATCACGGGATGTCAATCCCGTGGCAAAACAGAGAAACAAATAGACATAATTAGCGTAGCTGCTTTTCCAACCAAGCAAAAATTATTTGTTTAACACAAACTAACGAATAATAATGTGCATTTGATTAGAAATAACTGCAGTAAAAGATTATGACTGCAGTAAAAGTTTATGAGATGCATTATTTGAATGCTTGTTCCAAGAGATTTCCTTTAATCTAAAGATTTAAACATACAGAGTGTGTCGGAACCCCGAACGGTTAATCAGACAGGCTTCCAGAGTTTGGTGCCAATGCGAAAAAGCTCCTACCTCCTTTAGTGGACCTTGAATATCCTATGTACTAAACCAAAAGCTACGAATTTTGCGACCGTTTAGGTGACGATGTGGATTGTACGTGGTAGAAGACTACTTTATGTACAAGGATAACCCATTAGTGGCCTTCTGAGGCAAGTGATCATATTTTGTAACTGGGGGGGGGATAACTGAACTTAACAGGTCGCCAGTGCAGAGACTGTAAGTTGGGGTAATATGCATCATATATTTCTTGACCGGGGTTATGACTCTAGCCCTGCAATTTTGGACATCTTAGCTTTTTTATTTAAGATGGCAGGACAACCACCTACAGTGCATTCAATTTCCATTCTCAGATTTCAGAATGCATAGAACTACTTTTTTCTGCATCAGAAACATGTATCCAGGTAAATTCGTACTGGCAATGTTTCTAAGATGGAAGAATCCCGTTTTTGTAACATGGGAAATATGAATTTCAAAAGACAAGTTGCTATCTAATAAAACACCCAGATTTTTGACTGTAGAGGAAATAACCGTACATCCGTCTAGTTGAAATTTGTAATCCAAGAGATTCGGTGTACTGTCTTTTGGTCCAATAGTAATATCTCCTGTCCTTCTCCCGAATTTATAGGAGAAAATTTTTGTCCTCCCATTCTTTACATTTTTAACACACTCCGTTAGCTTAGATAATTTAGAAGTTTCTGGTCTTGTTGAGATATATAGTTGAGTATCATCGGCATAACAGTGGAAACTAATCCCCTTTTTTTCTAATAATATTACCAAGGGGCAGCATTTATATTGAAAATAGCAGAGGACCTAGGTCAGATCCTTGTGGCACTTCATATTTTACTGGTGTTATTTGAGATGACTCCCCATTTAAATGAAGAATGTGGTAGCGATCGGACAGGTAGGGTCTAAACCATCTTAAAGCCTGCCCTTGAATACCTGTATTGTTTTGTAATTGATCTATGAGTATGTCATTATCTATAGTATCGAATGCAGCACTAATATCAAGTAAAACTAGCAATGAGACACCGCCTTGGTCTGACGCAAGAAGCAAGTCTTTTGTAATTTTAACAAGTGCAGTTTCAGTGCTATGATGGGGCCTGAAACCTGAAATTCTTCACAGAGATCATTTTTTTTGCAGGAAGGAACACAATTGAGCAGACACAACTTTTTCTAAAATTTTAGACATAAAAGGAATATTTGAAATGGGTCTGTAATTTGCCAATTCATTAGGATCTAGTTGTGGTTTTTTAATAAGAGGCTTAATGACCGCCAGCTTGAATGTTTTTGGGACGTGACCTAAAGACAACGACGAGTTAATAATATTGAGAAGCGGTTCTTCTGCTACAGGTAACAACTCTTTCAGTAATTTAGTGGGTACAGGATCTAACAGTCATGTTGTTGGTTTAGATGCAGTGATTTTATTTAGCTCTTCCTGTCCTATAGCTGTACAGCACTGCAGTTTATCTTTTGGTGCGAAGAATGAAGCTAAAGTATTATACGCTGTAGACTCTACATTTGTTATTGTATTTCTGATGTTATCCATTTTATAAATGAAGAAATTCATAAAGTCATTACTATTACACTGTGCGGGAATATTTAGATCGGTTGGCGTCTGGTTATTTGTTAATCTAGCCACTGTGCTAAAAAAAAAAACCTTAGATAAGTTTGGGTTATTTTCTATGAGTTTGTGGATAAGCTCGGCCCTGGCAGCTTTTAGAGCCAGTCTATAGCTGGACATAATGTTTTTACACGCAATTCTAAAAACTTCCAAGTAATTTTTTTCTCCATTTGCGCTCAAGACTAAGAGTTTTTTTCTTGAGAGAATGGGTATTACTGTTTTACCATGGCGCAGTATGTTTTTCTCTAACCTTTTTTCAATTTGATGGGGGCAACAGCCACTAATATAGTGCCTATGTTGCTAGTTATTTCGTCTAGTTAATGTTTACTTATTGGTACACAGAGCAGTTGAGATAAATCAGGCAGGTTATTTGTGAATCTGTCTTTGGTGGCTGGAACAATAGTTCTGCCCGGACGATAACGCGGAGCCATATAGTTAATATTAGTAATACGCAGCATGCACGCTACAAGGAAATGGTCAGTAACATCATCAATTTGAGGTACGATATCTATATCAGTAATATCAATTCCATGCGATATAATTAAATTTAGCGTATGATTAAAATGATGAGTGGGCTCGGTGACGTTTTTCTTTACTCCAAAAGAGTTTATTAGGTCAGTTAACGCAAGTCCTAATGCATCATTTGTGTTATCAACTTGAATGTTAAAATCTCAGACAATTAGTGCTTTATCAACAGTAGCCAATAGTTCTGAGAGGAAATCTGCAAATTCTTTTGGGAAATCTGTATACGGCACTGGTGGTCTTTACACAGTAGCTAGAGCAAGTGATACGATAGATTTCTTTTGCATATCTGACAGTGTAACATTAAGCATTAGTATTTCAAATGAGTTAAACCTGTATCCTGTCTTCTGAGTAACATTGAGAATATCACTATATATTGTTGCAACACCGCCACCACGACCAGTCTGACGGGGTTCATGCTTATAACAGTAGCTTGGGTTGAGTAGACTCATTTAGATCAATATAATCATTTGTTTTTAGCCAGGTTTCAGTCAAGCAGAATACATCAAAACTATTAACTGTGATCATTTCATTTACAATAACTGCTTTGGTTGAGAGTGATCTAATGTTTAGGAGCCCGAACTTTAAAAATTGTTTTTGTTCATTCATTTAATTTTTTTTTTGGTTTAATCACGATCAGATTTTTTCTAGATCCTGCATTAAATTTATATTTTGAGGGCCGAAATAACAGCAGTGGAGTGAGACCTGTAATTCTCCCTACAAACCAATGACTGCGTAACGGGAAGGCTCTTAAACTGTGTTTTACTTGCTGTTCACTTTTGAAACATAAGTTCATACAAAATGAAAATTGTAATTTCTTCACCCTCATGTTTTTCCAAAGATGTAGGGCCTGTGACTTTGTTCTGAAGGAACAACATTAGTCATGTGGTTTGTTCTGTTTATATTCAATAAAAGTATGTTCAATAATAAAAGGTGACTTGACTGGACTTAAACGGCCACAACAACATCACAACCATATAGGTGTCGTTCAGTAAATATTTTGAATATTATTCGTGTGTTGTATAGATATGGTATGGCAGATGCATGTTTGTGTCCCACTCTTGGGTTAAAGAAAAGTAACCCTGCAAGGCTCGAAATTGCGACCATTTTGGAAGCATATGCTCCCGAAATTTAATCTGTGCGACCTCAAAATATATTTGGGAGCATTTGTGCAAGTGCATATAATTGTTGTCGTGCGACCTGTTTTCATTTCTCTAAAAACGTTCAGAGTATGTGCCTTCTGAGTGTTGATACGGTGACCTGTCTGCCGTTCTATGAAACGTTAGGCTACATAACCAATTAAACTTCATCTTTACATTCTTAACTTTAATAGTAATTAGCTGTCAATCACCCAGTCACTGCTTTCCGCTGTCAGGTGACAGGGAGCTAACTACCGCGGGGAATGTAAAAGGCTGAAGAAGAGAGAAAATAAAAAAAGAAACACTGACAGATTTATTTTGTAAACCACCTAACGTCTTACAAATAATGGTGCTGGTATGAGTCGATCATGTGTGAATGTTGATCCACCAGCCTAATAGAGACGGCAGTTTTTTCGTGAGAGTGGTTGAAAGACTTCTAGTGGCTCCACTAGGAAAATGGTTCTATGCACTGCATTCACTGTAAAGCCTGTGGGATAAGTTGGCAGGTAAATTTCGTAATTGTTGTTTTACGATGTGCGGTTTGACATTAACAAGTATATAGCAAAATCTAAACAAAACACACCTACAGAGAGTCTATTAGGTTAGATTAGTGTGCGTGCGCATTTAGAGTGCGTTCTTTCACTGCATGATTCAGTCTATTAAAATGCATCACAAAATTCAAGATATGGGGCCTTTACATCATTTCATATAGTTCAGGGGTAGGCAACGTCGGTCTTGGAGTGCCGATTAGGGTTGGGTACCTAACTCGGTACTTTTAAGGATACCGACCAATTTGCGTCGGTACTACCGAGTACCGATTCACGTTAAATCAATCGGTGCCAAATGTCGGTACCTGAGAACACATCTGGACGCATACGCTACAGAGAGAGAGAAGGAGAGACCCTGTGACGTGAGGTCACCCCTGCAACTCCTTCAAACAACACACAGGGCAAGCCGAAATGTTGTGAAGTGTGCTTACATTTCTAGGGCCATAAGGTTTCTGCAAAAATGCGGACGGGATCGTGGAGTACAATCATAAAAAAAACGTAATTTACTCTATAGCGCGGAATGCCACGGAATTTGTCAATTTTGGACGAATAAATCAAAAGTAGCCACTGGCACTTAAATCGAATCACGATATGAACTAGTGTATGTGAATATTAAAATGCAAAAAAACAGTTTAAATATGAATCCTGCATGTTCCGCTTGCCTCTGTATGTATGAATGGCGGAAACGCGGTTGTGTTTACTATACAAATACTGAAGCACGCGTGACGCTCGCGGTGATTTTGGCCTCTGCGTCTCACTACACTCTTAAAAATAAGTTCTTCATGATGCCGTAGAAGAACCTTTTTGTCTAATTGGTTCCATAAAGCACCTTTAACATCTGAAGAACCTTTTTGTCTAAATGGTTCACAAAAGGTTCTTTGTGGCGAAAAAGGTTCTTCAGATTACAAAAAGTTAAGAAAGAGATGGTTCTGTAAAGAACCTTTGACTGAATGATTCTTTTTTGGAACCAAAAATGGTTCTTCTATGGTATCGCTTGAAGAACCTTTTGAAGCACCTTTATTTTTAAGAGTGTATATAACCATAAAACAAAACTTCAGATCTCCAGAGCTGCTGTCTCGTGCGAGTCACTTGCTAATCATTTCTCAAGAATTTTACCGTTTCATTTGAGAAAACTAGCATCATCTTACTGTATACACACAGTAGCTTCATGGCAACTTGTCAAAATAAAAGTACGGTTTAACATGTAAAAGAAATGTATTACTCTTGTATTACTTTTGTACATTATAATGTACATCTTTAAATATTCAATTTCTATCAAATTTAAATAAAACAATGAAATGATAAAAATAAATATTACAACCAGATTAATCACTTAATTGTAGAAAATAATTATACAATTATTAGCCTATTAAAAAATGTTTTTCTTCTTTTCCGTTTAATTTTCTTTGGTTTAAAATAAATGTTGAATGCCTTCATTGATTTTCAGAAATTAAAAATAAAATTTTCTGGGAATTTCGGAAACCTTTTTTTTCTACTTTGCACTTTTTTGTTAGAAAATGTTTATTTACTGTTTATTCAGGTTTTTTTTAAGGTATCTAATATTTTGATACTTATTTTCCGTGATCTAAATATTCTTAAAAATGTAATTGTTGTTGTCATTTGGAAGTGTGTAGGCCTTCTTGCTTATTATGCTGTTTCATTATGATTATATATTCAGTGGCATAAATGGTCTTTAAAATGACAATAATAAATCGCTTATCGCAATTATTTCTGAGGCAATATATCACACAACAAAAAGTTATCCGTGACAGTTCTACTGATTAAATTAACTTTGACTCCAATGATAATGCAACTTTTAGAAAAATGGCTTTAAAGTAAATGCATAAAAGGTCAGAATAATTTGAACTTATTGGAAAAGATATCATTCTGTTCACTGCTGTGAACTGACCACCCACAGATATCAAAAAATGTACGAGCGTGTCCACGGTAGTCCTTAAGATATCGCACGTACCACGCAGTCACATTATTGATTATCGCTAAAATACCAGATATCATTTTTGTCATATCGCACACCCCTACTGCCAGCCGTATCCGTGCATTGGCGAGCTGAATGTAAATTGAACACATGCATAACCCCGCCAAAGAAAACTTAACTTTTAGTTGTTTACAAATAAATCATAGGGTGGGTAACCGAAACCCTGTTAACCGATCATAGTCCAACCAAAAAGGCACCTATGTAACCAGAATAATGTACTAGAACCGAATCCGAACTGCAGATTTCGGTCCATGTCTTAAGCAATCGCTTGAAATATGTGTCTCAAATAGTTTCTCCGAAACGGACAAGAATAAAGAGCATCATCACTGACCGCACGTAAAATATTCCCGCTGAGAAAAGGCCGTGAACTCAAGTCGGAAAGCCTCCAACCCATTCTTTGTAGTATGAGAGTTTCCCGGTTTGTTTTTGCATTCCGACTTAAAAGCACAACTCGGAAATGAGAGCATCCGAGGAGCGCGTGAATGCAGTAATTACACTTGCTCTGATGGCAGCAGTTAGCCTTCCGTTAACTAAGCTAAACATGCTTCAATTAAAAATGCCTGAAGCTAAACCTCCCTTGTATTCACATTTCTAAACTTGTTGGCCAACAAATGAGAACATTATAACATTTTTACTCCACAACACCATTCAAATGCTTCCTTTTGTGATCTGATGATGCTTCTTGTCACAGAATGAGGCAGAAAATTTGTTCCATAGGCTACTTTAAAAAGAAGACATCGATTAGCAATGGATTATAAATAGGGTGAACAAAGCACCTCTTTTCTTCCCCTGAAACTGCCTCTTTTTGGACCTCAAAAATGCGTCTGGTCGGGGCTTTCTTAATTCCCAAATGTCCTGATTCGCTGTTTCTTTAATCCAGTCTGATCTCTGACCAGTGGCCCCATTTGCCATGGCCTGCTCCAGCAACATGTGTTTTCGCTCCCACGATTTTCGTCCACTCCTTTAAACATTCTAATATTGTATAATATTTTGGCGCATCAGGGAGCCGCTCTCAGGATGCGGTGTATTTAAATTTTTTTGAATGAGCGTTTGCGCTGTTTACTTTTACTTTCGATTTCGCGATCACACGCACACTGTGTAAAGGGAGCACACCTTACAAGATCATATATTTGTCAATGAGCTCAGGATCTGTTAAGCAGCAAATACTCCAGCATGGTCCCTGCAGTCATCCTCCTTCTTCTCTATCTGTGATCATCAAACTAACTCCGGTACTCTTGTTGGATGCAGGTTTGCCAATCCACGGTTTTTCCACAGAATTGGGCTACTTTTAAACTCTTGACGTGGGTTGATTTTTCCCCGTGGGTTAAAGGTTTGAAATATTGCATACATTACATTTGACTGAAATGCTTCTATTGAAACATTTTGCATTCTACCTACAATAAAAAAAACTTTCATGGACTTTTACATTAAATGTTCCCTCCTGATGGAATGACCAGCCCGGCTCCTACTGTTTGAAGTTTGGAGCACCATTGCTACAAAAAAAAGTAATTTTCGAGACCCTGCCTGTGTAGGCAACAGAATTGTTTCATGCCAATGCATAAGTAGTTGGGCACTGATGGTCATCATATATGCCATAACTATATTGAGTACTAGTCAATGGGACAGGATTTAGATCACATTGGTTTGAGCTTCTGAATTATGATATAGCATGTTCTGAATTGAATATCCAGATTGAATTCGTCGATTACCTAAACGAGTGTTCATTCGGCTGTTGCCACCTGTATGATTATATAAAAAACTAAAACCAATGTAGTGTTAAGGTTCGTTAACGAAGACTATGACGACAAATGTTCGTTGTACTACTTTTTACCCTTTCGCTAAGACGACGACGCACGAGAATTACAATAAGGTCAATAGACGATAACTAAGACTATATCAACATGCAATTTCGTTGACGAAATAAGACGAGACTAAAATGTTTTCAAAAAGATAAAAACTTTACCAAAAAAAGGAGACAAAATGTTATTGCATACTGCTCTACACGCCTCTTTCAGAGTGCGTAAATACCATAGAATAAAGAGATTCTCAATCCGTAATCGCGCTTCGTCGTTAACTTTCATAACTTTTCTGGCCGGTGTGTTTTTGCTTATTTTAAGCAATCTGGCAACCATGTGCACATGCTCGCTCGCTCATTGCGTAAGCGACGTAATTCAGCCGGTCAGAGTTCTGTCATGAGATCTCACTTACTCAATCGCTGTTGTTTTAATAGAGAAATAAACTATTGCAATTATGGAATTAGTGGAACTACTAGGAATTTCACTGTTATAATATATTTTGTTTGTTTTAGCTGTTTTCATAATGTAGACAGAGAGATTTGCATACGTCTTTGGTGCTGATTTTTATAATAAAAAGCCTATAATAAATCAGTACACTAGAATGTGTCCACATTCTATTGATTTGTGCTTACTGGAGAAATCAATAGAACATTTATCAAATGACAACAATCATTATGATTATAATTTTGAGAATTTTTTTTTTTATCAGTTTAACCATTATACAGAATGACGGAAATGTGACTAATATTTCATTGACTAAAAAACCTGACTAAAATGCTCATACATTTCATTGAATAAACAAATACAGGACAAGTTTGTCTAAATATGATAACTAAAATGTACATTTGATTAAGATTAGACTAAATCTAAGACTAAATTAAAAATGGCTGCCAAAATTAATACTGCTGTATGGTTAATTAATAATAATCTTATTACTAAAATGTCAAGTTTTCTTGGACTAAAACTAGACTAAAACGAAATAGGATAAGGTTGACTAATTATGATAAAAAAAACTAACAAGGACATTTTAGCCCGGGACTAAGACTAATAGGTAAATAGCTGACAAAATTAACACTAAACAAAAGGCACGTTTTTCTTCTCTTTCTGATCAAATGTTAAAGCATTTCATGTTTAATTTTAATAATAATTCAAATGAATTGTTATTAATTATTATTAATTAATTATTTGTTACCATGGCATTTTGGCTTATACCTTGGAGCCTGCTTGGTTAGTTGGGTCAGCAGTTGTACGTAGACACTGTAAATGGACATATTGTGTTAATTTAAAATGCAATGTGTGACCAATAAGGAATAATTTTTTTTTTTTTTTTTAAGTATTTATAACATTATAGTTTATTATTAACCACTTTCCAACCCTTAAGAAACAGACTAACACAACTTGAAAGTTCTGTGAAAGTGCTTGAATTGCACTCTTACGATCTGTACAAACCCTGTGTCCAGCTTGTTCTTGATTTCTGATAACTGTTCATGTTAATCTGAATCTGCAACTTTAAAAACCCAAGGTTTCTTTTATGTAAGGATGGGGGCCTGCATAGACAAAAGGTTGGGAGCCACTGATCTACACAGAGGAACAACCCACCCTCCAAAATGACCTCAGTTTTCATTACTGTATGCAGTCACTCTGGGCAGATATTTTCATTGCCGTGATTATTCAGTGCCGCTCAGAGACAGATCAGATATATGGACGGAGATGCCGTTATTGGATCGGCTCTCACATGCTTATGAGGGAGAGGCGATATATAAGAACGGCAGTGGATCATCACCCAGAGGCAGCTGGAGAATGGGCTGCTTTATGCATGGAGACATCAGGAAGCTCCCTGAACTCCTTCGATTGATGTAAGGGAGCTTGTAGGAGGAGGCTTAATGCAGAGTTTTTTGGAATGAATGTTATGCATGTCCCACATTAATACACCAGGGCCTAAATGGACCTCCAACATTTGTTCCTCTTGTCTATATAGGCGTCTACCTTCCTAGGCAGCATCCAAATCGAAATGGACCCTCATAAATGACTGTCACCCATGCACAGCTCACAAATAACACTTTTCAATTAAGGTTAAGCCCGAAGCATACTTTGATTTTTAAGCATATGCAAGGGTATGCATACAGCGTTTGACATTAATTTCATCATCAGCATAGTAGGCGCATATAGTATGTGTGCAGTCTGAATTTTCTAATTGCGCATACTCCGTATGCTCCGCTACGACAGCGTTTTTAGTGCCGTGTTAAAAAATATAAGATTACGAGATTAAAGTCGTAACATTTTACGAAAAAAGTTAAAATGACGAGAATAAGGTCGTAGCAATACGAGAATAAAGTCAAAATTACGAGAATAAAGTCGAAATATTTTGAGAATAACGTCAAAATTACTAGAATTAAGTCGTAGCATTTACAAGATTAAAGTTATAATATTTTGAGCATATATTCTATATTGCGCATGCAAATGGCCCGGATTGGGAGCATCGGGAGAAATTCCGGTGGCACCTGATTTGAATATATGTGGGATTATTAGCTGAAATGAGCTGACATTATTGTGATTTACACAATATTCCCTATATTATAATAGAAGTGTGTTTGTGCTTGTGTAGTCTGAGTGACAGTAATCTGTCAGACAGGCTTACTCAGATGAACGCTGACTGGAGCAGCATCACGGTCTCACACGGAGAGACCTTAATGCCATTCAATGCGATCACCGTGGTGATTTGTTGCTAAGCAGTCACAAGGCTTCCTGCGTCACCATGGCTACACTTGTAGACCTCACTGACCTGGTAACCCACGTAAAACCAATTCTACCCTAATCATGCATGGCCTGTGCCTTTGAAAATGTGTGCTTTTAAATATATACTTGTATGTTTTGTTTGTGCCTGTTTAAGCTCTGCAAAGTTTGATACATTGAGTTAAAGATTGATCTTTAATTCAAATACTCATTTTATTTATTATTATTACACAGCTCTCTGAAATACTTGATTCTGATTGGTCAGTCACGACATTCCGAAGTACGTTATCCCCCGATTACTACACCGAAATAACATACCGCTCATCTGGGTGTTTCTTTTCACATCTCTCATATCACACTGCCACACTCTCTCTAGTTTCATTCAAATGCAACTGCCATCCTCTTGCACTTCAGTTATCGACTGTATTTACTGTAAAATAAAACCAGAGGACTTCCGTATTAATAGTAGGCCTGCGGTAATAGTTGAAGTTTGTCTTGTTCCCAGAACAATTGTTTTGTACTTTGTAATGGATATAATAATCAGGTATGGTTTTAAAACGCAGTTCATATAAATATTTTGTGTCTTATTATTTACTTGCGTGGCAAGTAGTCATGTAAAAAGAGGGATAATGTACATCCAGCCGCTTGTTATTCATTGTCCCTTACATATTTTTCCTTTATATTTTAGACCCCTTTTTAGGGCTGGCTAAAAATATCTAACTTTATTTTGAATGATTTGATCAAAGACTGATCTTTTAATTTAATTATTTTTTACAGTTGATGCATCAGTTTCTACTAAAATATTATATGTTGTGCTGCTTGTAGTAGTGTATCTCCCGGTTTGCTAATGTCACAGTGTTGGTGCCGGATTCTAGCAGCCACCCTGCACACAGACACACTGTCCACCGCCTCTGTCACTCATTGTATCAGTTTTATGGGCTTGCACTATACAAATGGGAAAGAATGTTCTAAATTCCATGACTGTGTGCCCCTCTCACTGAAATTAAATTGTCCTTGTGAGTAACCTTTTCCAGGCAGTTCTGTGCACCCCCCCCCCCCCCACCCTCCCCCGACCTGCTTTAATGCCAATGTTATCAAGTCAGTTCTGGTTTTATAAATTATTCTCTAATGTATGTTAATACTGTGTCTTATTGTGAACGTTCATTGTATTTAGTTTTATTAGTATTATTCATGGTTATTTTCTATTCTTTGTTAATCAAAGATCTTCTGGTTAAATGAATGCACTTCTCTCTGGTGATGGGTGCTGATTCGCGCAATCTTTTAGTCGGTTTAAATCCGGCCCCTGCCAACCTCAATACCAAACCTCTAAATAATAGCAACACTTAATATTTAACCCTTAATATTATAGTTTTAACAAAAACTCTTTTTACTTTGTTTGATAATCCGAAGTCCCAAATATATTCACATTTAGAATTGGATCAAAATACTTTAATCAAGATCGGAATTCAGTTGCCAATACAGAATTATTGATGTCTCACCATTTGTAGCTGAGGGTGAATTTGAGGGGCAGTTTTGAGGGGTTGTCTTTATTGGTGTTTGTGTCATCACAGGGCTCCAGAGATCATTCTTGGCCTGCCTTTTTGGGAAGCCATAGACATGTGGTCGCTGGGATGTGTGATTGCTGAGCTCTTCTTGGGATGGCCCCTCTACCCAGGAGCCCTCGAGTTTGACCAGGTAATTCTTCTAACACACTGCTTTTTCTCTCTGATCCATCATCTCTCTCTCTCTCCCTGCCCCCTCCCTCCCTCCCTCTCCCCCCTCTCTCGAGAATCTCTCTCTCTCTCATCTCTCTCTCCCTGCTCCCTCCCTCCCTCCCTCTCCCCTCCTCCCTCTCCCTCTCTCTCCCTCATCCGGCTCTCCCTCTCGGGTCCGTCTCGGCTCCTCACTCTCACGATAACTCTCACGGGGAATCAACTCACTCTCACTCGGGAGGTCGGGGATACAGACCTCTGAAGGTCCTCACTCTCTCTCGCTCCCACAATCTGGCAGTTAGCTCACATCTCCTCTCTCACTTCGACTCTCATCTCTCTCTCTCTCGCCTCATCTCATCTCTCTCTCTGCTCTACAAAAAGGGCTCCTCTCTCTCTCTATCTCTCTCTCTCTCTTTCACACACACACACTCTCTCTCTCTCCTCTCTCTCTCTCTCCTCTCTCTCTCACACCCTCTCTCATCTCTCTCTTCTCTCCCCTCCTCCCCGCTGTCTGGAGAACTTAGGGTGCTTTCAACCTGACCCGTTGTTTCGGAACCTGTGGCGTTTCCCCCCCTTAGCTCGGTTCGTTTGGGCATATGTGAACACTGCAATCGCGCCCGGATCCATGCCAAAACAATCGGTCCGAGATCGCCTGAACGATTGAAAACGAACTCTGGAGCGGTTCGGTTGTAGTGAGAAAGCAATCCAATCTAACGGACCAACAAACCAGGCTATATCACAGTGTATAATGGGTAATTACATACGTTCTAGAAAGCATTAGCTTTGTTTTTTGAAATACTTCAAAATGAACCGGTGAATGTCTGTGGGTGAGCACGTCTTCGCCCAAATCAAAGCGCACTTTTTCATTTTATAATGCCGTCTTATTGCTCTTCTTCCTAGTAGGTGCATTTTAAAAATTTTAAAAATTTCCCGACTCCTGCTCAAAGTGATAAATTAATATAACGACAGCTAAAACAAAAACAATAAGCATGCAAAGCTGTTGTCCTGATGGATGACAGCCGTGACAGCTAAGTGGAATCCCGGAAAATAAACCATGGAACTTTGACCAATGAGAGAACAGTTTACTCGTGCGTGACTTGTATTAATAAATTTGGTCCGTTTAGAAACTTTGCTGTGTGAAGTGAACCGCACCAAGAATAAAAAGCAACGTTGTAATAATTGTAATCCCTGTTTCGGAACAAAGCAATCAATCTACAGGTGTGAAAGCACCCTTATGAAACCTGCATGAAATATGTATACATGCATGCATTGATTCATGCATTCATTAATTCAATATGTTTTGTAATAATACAAGATTTTCTTTTGATTCTTGAGTTAAAATGTGACCTAGATATGGTTGTGTGAGATTCACCCTATTTCTATCTCTTTCTGTTTCTCAAACTCTCTCTCACCTCGCTCACCTCCTCAAATCCTCTCCTCCTCTCAAACTCTCTTCTCCAGGACGCTCTACTCTCTCTCCGCCTCCTCTCCCTCTCGCCACTCTCTCTCCTCATCTATCGCTCTCCACAGCTCGCTCCCTCTCTCTCTGTTCTCGACTCTCTCGCGGGCTCCGCTCTCTCATCCTCTCGACCCTCAACTCTCTCTCCGCAACGTCGCTCCAAACTTCTCTTCCTCTGCCAACTCCTCGTCTCTGCGCTTCTCTCCTCTCATCTCTCTCTCCCAATCTCTCTCGGTCCGTCGGATACCGGTGGGCGGGATATGGTACTCTATTGCGTATAAATGAGGGGAGGGGGAGATCTAGGGGGGTGCTCAGGGTACAATGAAATAGGGAGCGGAGGGAGGGAATAGGAACCCGGAACCCTCAGGCAGAATGGGCGGGGTAGAAACGATATGGTCGACTGTAACATTCGGGGAGGAGGAAAACATTAGCGAAGAGAAATGGTGACGGGAAACTCAGTCCTAGAGAAAGAAAAAAAGACTGTTCTTTGAGGTCGTCACTTACTCGGCTTCGAACCATATCCTCGACCCAAGCGCTCCCCCTCTCCTCCCCTCCTTCTCTCTCCCTCCCCTACCTCCCCCCTCCTCTCCTCCTCCCTCCCTCTTACCCTCCTCTCCTAATCCACCACTATCCCGTTCCACTCCTCTCTCTCCCCTACCAATCCCTCCCGTCTCGTCTCGTCTCCCCTCCCCCAACCCATCCCTCCCTCCTCTCTTTCTCCCCTCTCCTCCCACTCTCTCTTCGCCAAAACTCCCTCACACACCCTCGGTCTCCCCCTACCTCCTGAAGTTTTGTGGGTGGTCTGTGTCCCTTCTTGTTCCGGGGCTTCCCTCTCATCGTCTCACTCCGTACCCTCACTCTCCTCCACCCTCTCTCCCTCCCTCTCTTCTCCTCTCAATCTTCTTAGGTATAGTTCCTCCTCGTCCTCCCTCCCTCTCTCCCCTCCCCGTCCCCTTCAGTTCTTCTCCAGCACATAATGCCTTGGTTCTTGTGTTTCGCTCCTCTCCTCTCACTGGTGGAGAATCACTTCCCCCCTCTCTCTCTCCTCATCACCCCCTCTCCCTCTCCGCTCCCGTCCTCCCTCCTCTCTCACTCCTCCCACTCCTCTCTCTCTCTCTCCTCTCACAACGCTCCTCTTCTCCTCTATCTCTCTCTCTCTCTCTCTCTCTCTCTCTCTCTAGCTCTCTCACACACACACACACACACTAAATGTCTCTTCTTGATTGCGTGTTCTCCATATTTCTCCTTCTCTTGACGTAATCTGTTTAGCACAGGGCCATGGTATGTGCTGTCAGGCCAAAACAATCTCCAGAAGAATTTTCACAGCCACTTCTTAGCGTTTGTGTTGGCGTACAAGTGTCAGCGTGTGGGTGTTTGTTGTGCACGCTCATGCTGCCGCGTCTGTCTGAGCACGCATGGTTTATGATCTGAGCGTTTTCTAGTTTTCGGGCTATACTCCCCCTGCTGCTGGGCCCCTGAATGCCCTAGGGTGAAACTGAGAGGAGGGGGCATTACCAAGTATCTGTGTGTCTGCATGTGTGATAGATGCGCAGGAACAAGCCCAGATTAGAACACTGTTTCTGGGGAGGGATGGAAAGCAGAGTCCCAGGAACTGTTTCTGGGGAGGGATGGAAAGCAGAGTCCCAGGAGCCATTGACTTGACATAGCAGTTGGCGGCAGTAGCAGGGGGTTTGATGGGTTTTCCTCTTCCTTTTGGCCACGCTGTTAACACAGTTTTAGAACTGTCAGTCTAAAAGCTACATGCCCCTTATTGCTCATATATAACCCTGTATTAAGCCAGGATGACCTCTAAGCCTATGAGAATTTGGTCTGCCAGGAATAATTCATCTCCACTATCACCGCACTCTAGCTTTAACTCAACAACACCTATGAGAAGAAAAGTCCATTTGCACATCTGCTAAAAATGAGTCCTTTTTTTCAGGGAGAGTGGATCAGAATGTACCCATTCCTGATGTTAGATTCCACTGCTCAATGTCTCAAGCCTCATTTGGATGATTTTTTTTTTTCTTTTTCCTGATCTTCAAACTAGACGACGGAGCATATGTGTTTCTCTGGGTTTATTTGTGTTTTCTGTATGGAACGAAATACGCTATTTGTTCTGTACAGAAACTGTACAGAAAAAACGGCATAAAAGCACCATTCATAAGCTGTATTTCAAGTCTTTTAATGTGATACAATAGCTATGTGCGAGGAACAGACCTGAAATTTTAATTGATAATCTATTAATCTATCAATATATTTTTTCCCAATTAGTTGATTAATCTAATGCCCCCCTCCCACCCCATTAATCTATCAAGTATTTTCTGATTTTTCTTTTAGTTAACTTACCAGTAAATAAAATCCATAACTTCTGCCATTAATCGTTCGTTTTATTTGAACATTTTCTCAAAAATAAATAAGTACCATTTTAATTAGTTTAAATAGTTAAATAAATTATTGAATTATAAAATAGGTAATTATATAATTGAATCCAACTGAGACACGAGTTTATCCATCAGATATTTTAAAAACAAACACTTTAATTGACTGTAACCAAATGCAGAGAACATATAGAGTACAACTTTAGGAAGTCTCAAAATGAATATCCATTTTTCATACTGTTGTAATGTTATTGATGCCGAATTAACTTTGCGTTAAAGCTACTTTTTTTTTAAGTGACACAGAAATAAAATGAGTGTTTTCTTTCTTTCTTTCTTTTTTCTTTTTTTAACACCTTAACATTAACGTCTTTTCCACTTGAGAACTATATACAGTCACAAAGACTTATTACACTAGAAATCTGGGCCAAATAATGACTAGGCTAAACTAAAACATGTTTTTCAGGCTATTACGGGCCATTGAGGCGTTGCGGCTTTACTCTGAGTCTTGAGGAATTGGGCTGAAATTTAAAGCGGATGCTTAGTTTATTAAAAGTAACGGAGCACAATAGGGGATGTACGATTAACCGCGAGCCGGTGAAACCGATCATAGGACAATCACATCAGTGAGATGCTAAACAAATCGCGATTAATTTAGGGGTAGGAGTTTATATGAATGTATGTCTGAGGGGAACTTACTGTCTTTAGAAAAGTTTAGATGGTATTTTTTCTTTTCATCTTGCTTCTGTATAATGCATATTAAAGTTCATAAGTGCCGCGCTGATTCCGTTACAACGGAAACCAAGGAAATGTTTACGCGCACCTCTGCAGAGAGAGAGAATCTCCCCCCCCCCCCCTATATTCTGCTCGTCTGCTGTTTCGGTTTCATGCAAATATTTTTTATGCATAGTTTCACAAAACTGAAGTCAAACCATTCGGTTTTTGCTTCAAATTTCGACCTGTATAAAATGTAATTTAGAGTAAAAAGCTCATGTTGCATGTATGTATGTATGTATGCATCTTTGTTTGGATCATGATTAAAATGCAGTGGTTGCCTCTAATTTTACATGGAAAGAGCACAGACAAAGCCCTATTTTGTTTATATGAAGATATTTATTCTATTTGTGTTACTTATTTATTTGATTCGGGGCTTGTTTTAAAATTTCAATTTAGTTTCGTTATTTACATTTACATTATATTTAAATTTTATTTAGCAGACGCTTTTATCCAAAGCTGTTATCCAAAAATGAGGACAATATAAGCAATCAAAACCAACAAAAGAGCAATAATATACAAGTGCTATATTAGTATATAATTATACTGTTATATTTCAATTTGACAAAGAAATATGCAGCATTTTGTCCAAGCAATAATAAAAGGACACATTTAATTTATAATTTGTCTTAAATCTCATTTTGTAAAAAAAAAAAAAAAATTGTGAGTTGAGTGAATCGTTACATTCCTAGAGCACAATGCTTATTGCGATTTATTATATGGCAAGTGTGCAAAATAATATGAAGTTCACGCATTAACAGAAAACAGCATTTAGACTAAAGATCTTGATAACAAGAAGCCATAGTATCGATTATAAATGAGAATTGTTAACGATATTGTTAATGTCCACACAGCTGGCAGCTTTTCCTGTTGTAGTTTGTTTAAGTTGTGCACGAAGCAACCACTGCTTGTCTGCACTATTACATCACACGTCTCCGTCATTTTCAATCTCTCTCATGCTGACACAACTGGAGCTGCTTTTAGCAGGTGTTCTGTCAGTGCTGGTGTGCTTTACACTTACAACTTTGATGCGCTCGTTCAGTTTAGGAGTCAACAACACACAAGATGTATAACAAAACAAGCAGGAAAGAACGGTATAACATGTAAATGTTTTAAGTCATACATTTAAATTATATAGTCACAGGGTGATTCTCAGCAAAATATCACTCGACAAATGAAACTTTTTGGTCGCAAAAAATGCGAGTTTTAGTACGTCGGAGCACTGGGCATTCCAGCGTTGCGCATCTTTCTATATAGACAATTTTCTCTCTCAGGTCAACTACTGTCATGACTGAGCAAGAGTTTGAAGAGACTAAGTCAAAAAAAAAAAAGTGATGACGTGTCTTTTGACACTGACTCTATCGACCCCCGAGTACTGAGGTATGGTACTGCTAAAGGTAGCAATACAAGAGTCGTTACCGATATATGACGTATTATATATCGCAGATAACCGTTCAATGTGGCCCAATGTTTTTCTAAATGGATTGACATATCGTGCATTTATGCTTCCTCTTTAAGACAAACCACTCAGATGTGAAGCCAGCACCTGACAGACAATAAAATGACCAATCGTCATTCACTTTCTAACGTGACTCTATGTTGTGTTACATACAATAACACTCAGGCGTGCAGCAAAGTCTTATTCAAACGTACCGTGAAACATCAGATCCGCAGTCCAGCAGCAGATCCGGTGGGAGACACAGATGTGATGTAAACAAATTCAAACAAAAATGAAACCGTGTTTATCTCACAAAGAATCAAAAATCCTGTAACTGGCTCTTACTCAGGTATGCGCGTTGTTCTCGGGTACTTCTAAACAAGACGCAGTTTTCCGGTGGACTCAAAAGCCGGTGCACTTCAGAATGAAAGCTGGGTCGACACAAGAACTCTAAGTAATAATAATACGTTTTAATTCCTTTAAATGTTTATTCAGGAATATCCGCTGTATTTGATTGCCCATGATTGGTGTAATATTACGTGTAGTATACCTTTTCATATGTTCCTGTCTTTTAATGCTGCTATATGCTGATAACCAAGCATGTAATTATATGCCTTCAGGCTTGTATTATTTTTACAATGAAACAGAAAAGCAAAACAAAACTGATCAGAGACAAAAAAAAATATTATTAACCAACTATCCCATACTATAATTAAAACAACCTGTTACTCGGTAAACTATATTGTACATAAAATACATAGAATTACACATGCTATTTTTGACCTTCATTTATGAATGTTAGAAACAAGGCCCCCCACGCGCCGCCAAAAAGGCAAAATAACAAAAACAAAGAAGCCCGGCCCAACGCCGGGAAAAAAAAAAAAAAAGGCTGCACTAAACCGTGTTCATTTAAGTGGTTACCTCTGTTTAAAAAAAACTTTAGGTTTTATAAATAAATATTTATTTTTAAATTTTTTTGTAGATGTTTCGGCAAAAGAAAAGGAAAGGGTGCACTAAATGTTACCTCGATTGTTTACTTTTTTGGGGGGGGGTTTAATAAATATTCTGCATGTCTCTCATTTACTGTAATTACATGTATTATATAGGCCAGATTTATTTCTTAATATCGGCAGCGGCCATTAAAAATCACATATCGGCCGACCACTAAATACAAGAGCACATAAAGTGTGTTTAATTGGACACCCCCACTTCATTTCTGATCTTTTGTACATCTGGGGTCTCACCTAACTGCCTAAGGTGTGATTCTAGTCTAGGGACTAAAACAGTTTTTGGTATCGCACTCCTAATCCACACGCCTCCTTCACGGGGGGTGTTCAATTTAATCTCACACAGCAAAAGATATTTATAGAAGAAGTGAACTCCCCCTTATGGTACCAATCGCAGGGCCTCATCTCACCGGCATGTGGAACCTGCGTTTGACACTGCCGCAGTGTTACAGCAAGTGGCTATTAGGGCTCTTGAATGTAGAAGAAATGTGTGTTTGCAGACTGTGGCCATGGGTGCAGGATTGGACGTGGCATATTCTTACAGTACTGAAGTGACACATCCCTGTTTGAAAATAAAGCTGTTACTCTTAGAGGCTAAAATACACAACACACATGCAGGGTCCAGAATTAACACTCAACAAGTGCCAAATGTGAGTAAAAATAAAAACTGACTCACTGGCCAGTTGGCTGATAACAGTTTTTAATGAATTAAGTTATACGATATTTGAATGTCAATGAAAGAACGTCATTGTTTATTGGTTCGTTCTTTTAAGTTTTACTGTGGTAGAAAGTTTACCATGAGGAATACAGCTAGGAAGTTAAAAGTTACAGCTTTTATGGTTTTTGCCTCTGCTCTATACAGTTTTACCACAAATACAATACATATAGAGATACAGATATATAGACAGACAGAAGTGATGAAACCTGATGACTAGGCTATCCAGTATTATTAGATTTTTTTGAGAATGTTCCAAAAACAACCTGTGCTTCAATAGAAGGTTTGACTATGGAAGTATAATCTGACCTTTTGCCCAAAAGTGTGCAGCACTTTACAATTTAGACCCCCCCCCATCCGTTTAAACTATATTAAGCCTTAAAGTTCTGCATAATTAAGGGCGTGGCCACTTGATGGACCGGTGGATTGCCGCTGCTGTCACCACCGTTGAGCTAGGCGGGCATGGTTTCAACAACCAGCTCCACCCACGTCCCACCTCTTTGCCCATTTTCGATTATCCGAGAGTGACGTGCAATGACGCGCCGCCAAGATGGCACCGACCCGCTTCGCCTACTTTAGGCTTAAAAATGCTCTTCAGAAACCTACGAGTGACGTCATGGATATTACGTCCATGTTTTTTTACAGTCTATGTTCACACCCCTTTAAAGGTGCAGTATATAATATTGATAGCTAGTGGTTGAAATGGGTACTGAAGTCGAAATTCTAAATATTGGAGAGAGTTGGTTCTCCCGCCCCCTCCAGACTTGACGGTCATAGATGCAGAAGCTTTTTAGATCAGGGAGAGTCTACGATCTCTGACCCAGTTCATTTGTTAGCTTCCATGGCTGCAATACACTGTGTTTTCTGCCAACTGGCAACCCAAGGTATCAAATACTATTGGGTAAATTGGTAGTGGGTGCAATCACACAGATCAAAACAAAACCGACATTCCAACACAGAACACACATTTCAAAGTAGAATCAACATTGTTTTTCAAAGAAACATGTATGTGAACTTAGCATGTTTCCTAAATCTCTGCAAACATATTACAGTATTTGCAATGCTTTAGTACAGTCAAAAAAATGACATACACCTTTAAGTGTGAAGTTTCAGTCTAAAATATAAAAATGTCAAGCTGATGTGGTGCAGATGTTCTCGACTTTGTGTTGAGTTTCTTTGGATCAATTTGTTCTCTGAAGCTTTCCTGCATGATGGGCTGTTTAGAACAAAAAGGTATGGTTTTTTTTCCCCTTCTCTCTCTCTTTTTTTTTTCTCTTGCCAGGCTATCACAAATATTCTGGCCCAGTCTGGGTTGAGAGGTCAAAGGGTCATGTGATCTGATTTTAAGATGTGCCACTGCAGGTCTTGCACCTCTGCAGTCCCCATGTGACACTGAGCATCTAATAGATCTTTCTCTCGCACCATAGTGCTGTTGACGTAAGAACGCACACAAAATGGCCACACGCCACCTCCCTTGGGTTTCACACAAGCATGACTCCATAAATCGCCCGTTTCTGCGTGACGTTCAGAACACGTGCTGCGTTCTCAACGTGTTATTGAGAACACATGCTGTTTCTAGGCACCTGACAGTCTTTTGTTGACATATCCATTTACGTTGGACAGTGTTAAAACATTAACAATGATCGAGTTCACCAAGCTCTGTTTCACTCTTTCCCATCTGTCTCTCCTCAGATCCGCTACATTTCTCAGACGCAGGGTCTGCCAGGAGAGCATCTGTTAAATGTGGGGACGAAGACATCTCGCTTCTTTTGCCGGGAGTCGGACTCACCGTATGCGGCCTGGAGACTTAAAGTGAGATCAAGAACTGTGACACGCACATCACTCACCCAAGACACCTGTAGCATCTTCAATATTAAATCATCAGAAAAGAAAATGTGTTTCAGAGGTGCAAACAATCTTGAAAATGTAAGAAAATAATCAAGAAATGCATAGAAAATATTTTGCTTAAATATATCAATCTGTATTCAAATATAGATTTTTACAATATTTCATGCATTTTTTAATTATTTTATACGGTATTATACGGTAACACTTTAATTGAAGGGGTGTGCATAAGACTGACATGACGCCTTCATAATCATGACATGACATATGTCATGAATATGAAGGAGGTTTTATGCATGTTTATGACAACTGTCATTAAGTGTCAATCACTCAGTTATGTCATTTTTAATGCAAAAAATGACATTATTTGACCTAACCCTAACCCCTACCCTTACCCCTAACCATAGCCTATAACAAAGACATCTCAAACAGTCATCTTTGCATTAAAAATTACATAACTGAGCAAATGACACTTAATGACAGTTGTCATAAACATGCATACAAAAACCTTCATATTCATGAGATGTGTCATGTCATGATTATATAGGTGTCATGTCAGCCTTATGCACACCCCTTCAAGTAAAGTAAAAACATTATCCTTTAATGTTGTAAATATTGTAGTATATTTTTTATATTTGTTGTGGGATATGAGCATCCATTGTCACATTTTAATGAAAGACTATGAAACAAATAACTGTGCACACTAACAAAATATGCATACGAGACCTGGGACAGGTATCAAGGTGAGTTTAATAGCTATACATTTTGTATATGTTTCAGTCCACAGAAGAGCACGAGACCGAGACGGGGCTCAAATCAAAAGAAGCCAGAAAGTACATCTTCAGCTGTTTGGATGACATAGCGCATGTGCGTGTCTTTGGATCAAGAACACAAGTTAGAAAATCCCTCTTTTACCATATCAGTCTTCAGAATCATTCACACTTTGTTCTCTCCCAGTGGAAAATCTCTGCAAGGGGAGTTTCCTTAAAAATGCGATAGAAAACTCATTTTGTGCTGTGTAAGTTAAAAGTGTAACATGTAGAAAATTAGCTCAAAAGGGAAATGTATATAAATAAGTCAATGAATTATAATTCATTACAATTATGTATATCAGCTGTTGCAGAATTAATATTACAATCAACTAATCTTTTCATCCGGCGAACATTCAGTGTAATTTTATATCAATTAAGAAATTTACTTTCATGGCCACAGAAAAAATAACTCCTTACAGTGGGTTAGGAATAGAAAGGTTGGATGTCTGTGAATTAATAGGGAAGAGTCCAATTCTATGGGCATTATGTGTCTTTCCTATGAGGAAATGAGTGAGAGTTGCTTTGCCCGCATTCCTTTGAGCAATAAAACCAGTGTTATCAGATGATTTGTCATTACTTGCCATGGTAACTAGAGGCCTGTTCTGCCTTTTGAGGTGTTAGTTGCATTTCAGGGGATGGGTCCATAGACCCTCATAGATGGTTTGTTGGTTGGGTGAGGGGTGTTAGGGTTTATTTGTTGAATATAACACACAATTGTGTATCTGATTGGTCCAAAAGCTACGCATGAATAAATCATGTCTAGCCAAATGTGTGTCAATCCTCTATTTTATTCAGTAGGACCACATTGAGTCTGGATTATTTATTTATTATTTTCCCCCAAGTGTTCTAAGGTGTATGTGAGGGCAAATCTGTGGAATAGATACATATTTAAAAGTAAAGCAAACTTTTGTATTAATTTTT
The DNA here is from genome assembly GCA_018155175.1 of Sinocyclocheilus anophthalmus. NCBI lineage: Eukaryota > Metazoa > Chordata > Actinopteri > Cypriniformes > Cyprinidae > Sinocyclocheilus > Sinocyclocheilus anophthalmus. The sequence goes on from JADLZN010010883.1 coordinate 77,331, forward strand.
TTCTTGCTCTTTGAAATCAGTCACTTTCTTTGGTGGGGTGATGAGGGTGGAGATGAAAGATTTACGTCATGGTGACCAGTGAATACAGTGGAAACAATCATATAGTGAAATATTACAATTTAAAGTAACTTTTGTATTTTAATTTATTTAAAAATGTAGTTTAATCCTGTGATGGCAAAGCTGGATTTTCAGCAGCCGTTTCTCTAATCTTCAGTGTCACATGATCCTTCAGAAATCATTCTAATATGCTGATTTGGTACTTAAGAAACATTTCTAATTATTAGCAAAACGTGATGCATCTTTAAGGATTCTTTGATGAATAGAAGGTACAAAATAACAGCATTTATTTAAAATAATAATAAAAAAATGTTGTCAGTTTTGATTAAATTGTAATGTGTCCTTGCTTAATAAAACTATTAATTTCTTTGAAGCAAAAATAAATAAACTCATTAGGATTCGGAAATGGGCTATGCTTTCTGTCTGTGCAGATACTATGCAGGCCTCAGTATGACTAACATAACTAACTGTTTGTTTTGACTTTTTTTCAGGTGAATCTAGTGATGAATCTGGAAGGCTGTGATTTTTTGGCAGAGAAGGTTGATCGTGCAGAGTTTGTGGGTTTGCTGAAGAAGATGTTGTTCATAGATGCAGAGGAAAGAATCGCCCCGAGTGATGCCCTTAGCCATCCTTTTGTTACCATGCAGCACCTGCTAGACTTCCCCCACAGCAACCAGTGAGTGGCTTTTCATTCCTTAACCTTGTTTATGATTCAGTCCTTCTGACTTTTGAGGAAAAGCAGTTTGACAGAGGTTTTGTGTTCTGAATTCTCTCTTTATAGTGTCAAATCGTGTTTTCACATTATGGACGTGTGCTGTTCACGACCAGGCAGTTATGAGTCTCTCAGTCGGACCAAGCCTTCGTTTGTCAGGACTGTCCCGAGCACTGGTGCAGCACCCAACATCACCCTGCCCTTCTGCAAGGTGACCGGCATTCACACTCAGGTATTGAAAGCATTGCCATTACTGTCAGGAACATTACAGATGTGAGCACTTAAGAATTATTTTTTTTGTATTTCTACATGAAAATCGGCTCATATTTTTGCTCATGGCAAACTTTGTTTGCTTTCACTGTTTTCACTGTTTATTATATAGACTTGCTGTTTTCTTGTTACCCAGCAACCTTGTAAAAACAGCGTTTGTGATGCTATCTGCAATAGTTTTCAAGTGAAGGTCAAAGCTGTGCATGACACATGTTTTGAAGGCCTCAAAGTTTTATGTTCCTGTAGCTTAAAAATTAGAGCATGGGTTTGGTTCCCAGGAATGCATTAACTGATATGATGAAGGAATAAATGAATACCTTGAATGTAGGGCTGTCACAATGTCAGATTTTCACCAAACTCTACTGTTGGTAAAAGTCACATCTTTATTTTTAATAATCCCTGGGTCAGATCATATATACACAGTGCTGAAAAGGACATTCGATCCACCGATATGCTCTTCATGCCAGAATCCAGCATCTCTTTCAAATATTTTATTTAAATTGTTCTGGTTTAAGTTTCTGTAGGAAATTATTATACTCCACAGACACACTCGAAGTCAACAGTGAATCCATTTTTAGAGTTTTTTACCTAAAGCAAACTTTAAAAGCCTTATGGTATTTTGTACTATTTCAACATGTTATTCGCCATGAAAATAGCAAAGAAAGTTGACATGGCATTAAAACACCAACCAACCAACCAACCAACCAGATTTTCACTGCACAGTAATTTTGGCCAAATGAATTAATGATAAGTATCTATAGAAATTAAACAAAATTGTCACTCAGTAATAGCTGCACAGTACGTTTACATGCACTCATTTTGCTGCGTTCAGAACTGGAGAAAGTCTGCGCAGTAATGTCGATGTCAGTAATGAGTATAATTGTCATTTTTTCCTTGATAACACTAAAAGTAAACTGAGATATGTGTTCAGGTCCAGAAAGATTTTGAGATTATTGTACGAAGCAAAGCATGTTTATATAATATAAATGTGCATATTCCTTGTGTATACGACTTTGACATACAGGGTTCATAGTTAACGATTTAGTAACATGAACCAAGCTTATGACAAGATATTCTATCAGTCATTTATTAATCTTAGTTAATGTTAATTTCAACATTTTCTAATACATTATTAAAATCAAAAGATATATTTGTTAACATTAGTTAATGCACTGAATTAACATGAACTAACTATGAACAACTGTATTTTCATTAACTAACCTTAACAAAGATTAATAAATACTGTAATAAATGTATTGTTCATTGTTTGTTCATGTTAGTTAAACAATAGCTAACATTAACTAATGGGAACCTTGTTGTAAAGTGTTACCCATAGTTCTTGTGCAGAGGTCTGTGAATCTGAAAATAATGCTTAATTTTTCCTGCTGATTGGATTATTTCAGATCTACAACACCCCTTTCAATCCGATCAAAATTTAATTAGGATCGATTGTTTACATAAATGCTTTTCAGTCTGATTAAGCCATCAGTCACATTATAAATGGATTATTTGGATGCATGTAAACTTGCACCTTTTTCCATTTCATGAAGGCGCAGTACTGCCACTTACTGTGTTTGAGTGTCAACTAGATAGTTGCTGCTGCTGGGTTCTTTTCAAGAATATTAGCTTTGTTTGGATAAAACTGCCTGCCAAATTCATAAATGGGTTACCTTATTACACTTTTCTTGATGCAAGTAACTGATTACATTATATTATTACTGTTTATATAAAGTACTGCATTAGTTACCTTTTCTCACAGTTAGTTGCCTTTCTAATTTCACAGTTAGTGGGCTTCAACAGTACCATTATCAAGTATAACATGCTGGTTGCAGTTAGGGCTGAAGAAATTGTCGACAGTATTTTAATTTTCAAATAGATGTTTGATCTTGCAGGGTGTAACATCAGAATTTTCTGTATGTACTACCAGCAATGTTTGCTGTAAAGGTTGTCACACACTTTCATTTTCATATCCTGCATCATTTGCCCGCCACATACAGTATTACGCCATCTGTCCTTTAGTGTTTTTTTTTTTCTTTTCCTTTTGCTCTGTCTTGCACTCCTGTCACTTTGTTCTTTTATTGGAGCTTCTGCTTCTTGCCTCTTATTTTGTTAGTGTGTGGAGGGTCACGTTGACTCATTCCGCATGACATGCACCATTCAGTGCAGGTGATGACAGGCTGTCAAAACATGACTGTCACAACACATGCTGCCTCTCACTACATTTAAAATAAGCCTCAATATAATCTTTACTCCTAAAAATGATAGTCAGAAATGAGCGTTTGATGCAGTTTGTAGGATGATATTTGTTGCCGTATTTCTTTTAGCTGTCCGTGTAAATGACTTTTTTTCCCCTTTTTTTTTCTTATGTATTGTGGTCTTTCTTGAATCTCACAAATTTGAGCCCTCATTGCCATTGTCATGGCAACATTGCTGACAGCATTCGGTTTCTACCCAAAACTTTCTACCCACACCAAACTGACCTGAGATAACACACAGAGATTGTTTTAATGCTTTTGATGAACTTTTAAGCATGGTAGTTTGTTTTGTCGGGGGGGGGGGTTCAACATAATGTGTCCCCCCTTGACTCTCTTTTGCAACATTCAGTTTTGCAAACTGGTAAATTGTATTAAAAGAAGTGAATCTGGTCAGCTGTTCCCAATTAGCTGGGAAAGAAGAGCACTGATTCTGGACCTTCTGAATGAGTTGCCCTGGTCACGTTCACACAATTTTGATCACGGTCACGCTGCTAACACACTGTTCGTGTTATTCAGTACCCTGGAGTTATGGCTGTGATGCTTGAGAGTGTTAACTACGATCTAAAAGCATGTAAATATGTCTATATAACCATATATGATGTAGTATAATGGAATGGAATAACTTAAATGCCAAGTTCTGTCATGAAACGCTAGATGTCGCAGGCTGATGATATTCACAGCGTTAAACTACTTGGCACAAGCTGATTGGTTCATGATGAATACTCGGCCAATGAGCTGTACGTCTTAAATACTCACTGCACCTTATCAGCGTGTTTCAGCAGCAATTCAGTAGCAGCAGCGTAGCAGATCTATTCCGCCAAGACCAAATACATTAACACTGTCATATACACTACCATGCTAAAATCTTCAGAGAGTTATGATATAATTATTGAATTCAAGTGTTTCAATCAGACCCATTGCCACAGGTGTATAAAATCAAACACCTAGCCATGCAGTCTGCATTTACAAACATTTGTGAAAAAAAAGGGTCGTTCTGAAGAGCTCCGTGAAGGATGCCACCAAGTCAGTTTGTGAAATTGTATCCCTGCTAGATATTCCACAGTGGTATTATTGGAAAGTGGAAGCATTTAGGAAAAGCAGCAACTCGGTCACAAAGTGGAAGACCACGTAAAGTTATAGAGCTGGGTCACTAAGTGCTGAGGTGCATGGTACATAAAAGTTGCCAACGCTTTGCTGATTCCATATCTGAAGAGTTCCACACTTCCACTGGCATTAATAACAACCCAAAAACTAGGCAGCGGGAGCTTCATGGAAATGGGTTTCCATGGCCGAGCAGCTGCATGCAAGCCTCACGACACAATGTCAAGTACAATGCCAAGTGTCGGATAGAGTGGTATAAAGCATTCCAACATTGGACCTCTGGAGCAATGGAAATGTGTTCTGTGGAGTGATGAATCCTGCTTCTCTATTTGGCAGTATGATGGTCGAGTCTGGGTTTGGTGGATACCAGGAGAACGTTACCTGCCTGAATGCATTGTGCCAACTGTAAAGGTATGAGGCTGTTTTTCAGGGGTTGAGCTAGACCCCTTACTTCCAAGTGAAGGGAAATCTTAATGCTTTAGCATACCAAGACATTTTGGACCATGCTATGATTCCAACTTTGTGGGTACACTTTGGGGAAGGGCCTTTTCTATTCAAGCATGACTGAGTCCCAGTGCACAAAGCCAGGTCAATAACAGCATGGTTGGATAAGTCTGGTGCGGAAGAACTTGATTGGGCCGCACAGAGCCCTGAACTCAACCCCCATTGCCTTTGGGATGAACCGATGCAGAGATTGCAAGCCAGGCCTTCTCGTTCAAAATCAGTGCCTGACCTCACTAATGCTCTACCGGATGAACGGGCAAAAATTCCCACCAAAGCACTCCATAATCTTGTGGAAAGCCTTTCCAGAAGAGTGGAAGCTGTTATAGCTGCAAAGGGGGCCAACTCCATATTAATGTTTATGCATTTAGAATACCATGTCATTTTCCTGTTGGTATAATAGTCTGGTGTCCCAGTACTTTTCCCCATATAGTGTATGCTAACATATAGCTCCACAACATATATTTAAGTATAAAGTGCAATAAAAAAGGCATTAATTAAAAAAAATAACAATAATGAAACTAATAATAAAGCTTGATAACAACAAATTATTTTGTTCAGAAGTCTTGTTGCTTCCTTATACATCAGTGACTTCTTGCAGCCATGTGCAATTATGTATGATTCTCTCATTATAATAAGAACCAAGCAAATACACTTTTGACACAATTCTAAAACTTTTTTTTAAATTTAAATTTACATATTATGTGGACATGTAGCATACACAAAAAAATCTGTAATGTGAAATAGCTTCATCAGGGCTGTACTGATGTTCTCTCTATTAATGCTGTGTCGCCCCCTATTGGACATTTGAATGCAGTTCACTTTAATGTGTGTCCTAACAAATATCCTTTGTTGCACCTTTATTGCAAGGAACAAAAGATAAAAGCTATCAAAGTATACAATAAGGATGCAGTTTATTTTAGTGTTTGCAACTACAGTGCACAGTGCTTGCTCAAAAATATACTGAAAATGTGTATTGACTACATTGTTTAAAGGGGTCATATGATGCGATTTCAAGTTTTCCTTTCTCTTTGGAGTGTTACAAGCTCTTGGTGCATAAAGAAGATCTGTAAAGTTGCAAATACTAAAGTCTCAAATCCAAAGAGATATTCTTTATAAAAGTTAAGAGTCAGCCACACCTACCTAAAACTTCTCGTTCTAACACGCCCCCACATACCAACGTCACTATCTGGGAAGATTTGCATAACGCCGCCCAAATGTGCACGCAAAGAAAGAAGGCGTGGTTTCAGGAACACAGTAGTGTTGATGCAGCCATGTCAGGGAGACTTTCAGTGCGAAAGCAAAAGCACTTTATTTGGTCTTCCGGACGTAGATGCAATTAGGAATCATTGGTCTCAGATTTATTTACAACAGAACAGCACAACCCAGATGTTCGAATTTGTGCAACGGATTTTATGGACAGGCTGGCTGTGCACAAACGCATTTTAAAAAAAATACAAAAAAATAAAAAAAGGGTAAATTTCAACTTTGCTATAAAAATCTGGCGCTTCTGAATCAGCGACTGTAAGTATGTTTTGTTACACAGTAAGTTCAAGTATTTGCTATTGACTGTTCAAATGTGGAGTTTTGCGCAGCGCAGAGTAACGCGTTGTGTGTGTGTGTGTGTGTGTGAGGGGAACAGGGTCACATCACAGGAGAGTGAACTGCCTGTCAGAAATCATAGCACGTCAGCTGTCTTAACCGCGGCTTGTGTACTGCATCATCACTGTGTCTGTCACGCGACTCTGTTGCCCTTTCAGGCTTGGACTGATGGTAAAACTAACGACATTATTAACTGTCTTGATATTTACTTTGAAAGCTGAAGCTCGGGATTATGGTAAGGGGCGTTACATTTCCGACGCGTGCTTGTGGTATTCGGCCAATCACAGTGCACTGGGTCAGCTGGCCAATCAGAGCAGACTGCGCTTGTCAAAGGAGGGGGCTTTGTTGAAACGACGCGTTTGATTGAGGCGGGGCATAGAGGACCTACAATAAATGTACAGTACTTGAAAAATAGTGTTTTTTGAACATTAAAGCATGTCAACATTCTGTTACACCAAATACACAAAATAATGTTTTTTTTTTTAGCAACATCATATGACCCCTTTAAGGAAGTTTCGGGTTAAGTTCAGGGTCATACCTAGTTATTAAACAATAATTACATATAATGCAAATGCAGAACAGGAATGTGCAACTGAATGTCACTCATTTAAACTTTAAACTTTTATCTTTTAGACTTTGTTTTGATTTCTCTCTTTTCTTCTCATTCTGTAGGTTTTAGCCTCATCCGCCCCTTCAGTGATGCATGCTGGGATACCTCTCCAGACAGGAAGTGCTCAGTTTGGTGACTCTTTCCAGCAGGCACTTATTCTCTGTCCCCCAACCTTGCAAGGTACTTTACCTTCAGTTATCTGATTCAAGCATGTTCGATTAATTACAATGTTTTTTTTGTTTTGTGTTTTAACACTATAATAATACATGTCAGTGTTATTTTAGTATTATTGATATACTATGATCATTTTGTTTAATATTTTTAACTCGTTTTTTTATTATATTTTCCGTTTTAATTTTGATTTTAGTTATAGTTAATGAGTCAGTGTTTAGTTCATTTTGTTGTTTTTGTCTATATTGTTTTAAGTTTAGTTTGAGTTATTTTACGATTTTAACTTTAAACAAAAATAAGTACATTTTATTATTATTATTTTTTTTTTTCAATTATTATTTGTTTTATTTCAAGTAATGAAAATTGTTTTAGTAAACAATAATAAACCTGCCTCATGTCACAGGTCTCCCACCCAACCCAAAAAAGCCAGCAGGATACTCAATACCATTGGTGACACAAGCTTCTGCCATACAGCCTCTACAGATCAGACCAGCGGTCATTACACAGGTAAATGCAAAAGAAGGATTTCTAAGGTGGAGACATGGGTACCCTTTTGTTCAATTATCTGTAACATGAAGTTAAGGTTTTCAACTTGTTTTATCTTTTTTTTTTTACAGCAAGCATGGTCAAATGGTGCCCAGCAGATCCTGGTGCCAACCTGGCCTCAGGTGGCCCCTGTGGCGCCTTCAGCAACAACTATGGCCTCAGAAACAGTGGCAGGTCCACAGAGACTAGCGGATTGGGGGTTGGTGAAATGAGTCTCACTGTCATTGTATTTGCGCTGCTATATTTATCTCTCAATTGTTCTGATGTTGTAACACGTTTCAGACTCTTGTGTGAGTTCTCTTTCTTTATACACTTTGAAAGGCTTTGTTTCTCTCCCATCTTTTGCAGAAAAGTTCATTCCCTTGGCAACCATTACAGCTCCATGATACCCCACCACCAGCCGCTGTTAACCAACCCAATGGCCATGTCAGCTCACCAGCCTATCAGCATAGGGATCGCTCATGTGGTATGGCCACAGCCAGCTGCTAACAAGAGAAATAAACCATCTTCAAACAGGTTAGTCCCCATATCATATCCAGACAGTCTGCTGATGTATGGAGAACTGGGATTGCCACTTAAAATCAAAATTCGAAGTTACCAATTATTAATGAATTAATTAAAACAAGGTTTTGAAATCACTGTACAAAATGACCAATAAATTGACATTTTTAAGAAGTGTAAATATTCAGTTAATTATAGAAGTAGTGCATTTAAATTTGTTTTTTTTATTGCATTGCACTGCAGTTTTTGTTGGAGATTTCAGGTCTCCAGATTTAAAACATTATGCTCAATATATTGGTCAATTTGTATGTTTTTTTTGTTTGTTTTAATTTTATTTATTTCAAGTTTATTAAACTATAGAAGTTTGAATAAATAAATAATTGTAATTGATAAGTAAATGGGCATTGATCAGACAAATGGACATCTACATTTTAAATATAGTGCAAAAATGGAAAATGCAAATTACGTTATTGAATTTTCATTTTGCACCAGTATATGTTGCAAAAATGTTAGTGGATATATAAATTTAACTACAGGTGTGCATTGCTTTTTTACATATTACCACATTTTAAGTTGAACTTTGCCCAAGTTATGCTTCCATATAAAATTAAGTATTATGATAAAATAAAATATTATTTTCAATAATGTAGTATTCTATCATAATACTTAATAACACTTGCCACTTTAATGGATTTAAAATGATGGTTTTTAATTAGTATTTAAAAAATAAAATGAAATATTCGCTATATATATATATACAGTGGGTACGGAAAGTATTCAGACCCCCTTAAATTTTTCATTCTTTGTTATATTGCAGTCATTTGCTAAAATCATTTAAGTTAATTTTTTTTCCTCATTAATGTACACACAGCACCCCATATTGACAGAAAAACACAGAATTGTTGAAATTTTTGCAGATTTATTAAAAAGAAAAACTGAAATATCACATGGTCCTAGTTATTCAGACCCTTTGCTCAGTATTTAGTAGAAAAAAAAAAAAAGCACCCTTTTGATCTAATACAGCTATGAGTCTTTTGGGAAAGATGCAACAAGTTTTTCACACCTGGATTTTGGGATCCTCTGCCATTCCTCCTTGCATATCCTCTCCAGTTCTGTCAGGTTGGAATGTTAAACGTTGGTGGACAGCCATTTTTAGCTCTCTCCTCCCAGAGATGCTCCATTGGGTTTAAGTCAGGGCTCTGTCTGGGCCATTCAAGAACAGTCACAGATTTGTTGTGAAGCCACTCCTTCTTCGTTATTTTAGCTGTGTGCTTAGGTCATTGTCTTGTTGGAAGGTAAACCTTCGCCCAGTCTGAGGTCCTGAGCACTCTGGAGAAGGTTTTCGTCCATGATATCCCTGTACTTGGCCGCATTCTTCTTTCCCTCGATTGCAACCATTCGTCCTGTCCCTGCAGCTGAAAACACCCCCACAGCATGATGCTGCAACCACCATGCTTCACTGTTGGGACTGTATTGGACAGGTGATGAGCAGTGCCTGTTTTTTTCCACACATACCGCTTAGAATTAAGGCCAAAAGTTCTCATCAGACCAGAGAATCTTATTTCTTGGAGTCCTTCAGGTGTTTTTTTGCAAACTTGCACTGAGGAGAGGCTTCAGTCGGGCCACTCTGCCATAAAGCCCCCGACTGGTGGAGGGCTGCAGTGATTGTTGATTTTCTACAACTTTCTCCCATCTCCCGGTTGCATCTCTGGAGCTCAGCCACAGTGCTCTTTGGGTTCTTCTTTACCTCTCTCACCAAGTCTCTTCTCCCCCGATAGCTCAGTTTGCTCTAGGAAGGGTTCTGGTCGTCCCCAAACGTCTTCCATTTAAGGATTATGGAGGCCACTGTGCTCTTGGAACCTTAAGTGCAGCAGAAATTTTATTCTAACCTTGGCCAGATCTGTGCCTTGCAACAATACTGTCTCTGAGCTCTTCAGGCAGTTCCTTTACCTCATGATTCTCATTTGCTCTGACATGCATTGTGAGCTGTAAGGTCTTATATAGACGGGTGTGTGTGGCTTTCCTAATCAAGTCCATCAGTATAATCAAACACAGCTGGACTCAAAGGAAGGCGTAGAACCATCTCAAGGATGATCAGAAAAATGGACAGCACCTGAGTTAAATATATGAGTGTCACAGCAAAGGGTCTGAATACTTAGGAGCATGTGATATTTCAGTTTTTTCTTTTTAATAAATCTGCAAAATGTCTACAATTCTGTGTTTTTTCTGTCAATATGGTGTGCTGTGTGTACATTATGAGGAAAAAAATTAACTTACATGATTTTAGCAAATTGCTGCAATATAAAAAAGAGTGAAAAAATTAAGGGGGTCTGAACACTTTCCGTACCCTGGATAGTCTTTCACCCACAATACACTTGATTTGTATCCATTACTCAGCATTCCAAAAACCTTTTTATTGGTTAATTTGTAAAGAAAATTAATTGTTTATTTTTAAATATAAATGTGTTAAATAAATATCTAAATATTCATTCAAAATACATCAATTAATAAATAAACCAGTATTCCTTGACATAATCATTTTACAAGCAACTTAGCATTTGAAAGTTGATCACTTTTGTCTTTTGGTTAATGTTTATGGAGATTTCAGTCCCAAAACACACTTTAAAGACATTAATCAACAAATCAGTTTATTGCTCTGTTAATGAAGTTATTTGTTTACTTTATTTTCAAATTAATTTTATTAATTGAAATAACACACTTTGCCTACAAGAGTTTATGAGCAAGCAACATCGGTTATTACATTCTTGCCATGCCTACTTATGCTCATCTAATTCATTGTTATCATCCCCACCAGAAGTAACAACTTCATGCACAGCACCAATTCCCAAAACTCATCATGCCAGTCCCCAAAGATGGTAGACCGTGCCAAAAACACAGAGGAGGCGGCAGCGGATTGTGTAGTGGAGGCGGAATCTGAGGTGGTGCCAGAGGATGAGCCTGTCTGCTGTAAAGCAGAACCAGAGTACGAGGACTCAACCGTGTCTCAGAAGCAGAGACAGACCATTGTGATCGCTGACTCTCCGAGCCCTGCAGGCAGCGTCATCAGTATCAGCAGTGGAACAGATGAGGAGGGGCCAGACACTCAGAAACATTCACTAGAGTGAGTTTACTGACTGATATATGTCTGGGAGTTTTAAGGGGGAGAACAAATCTATCAGCATTTATTCACCCTTATGTTGCTCTCAAATTTCTTTCTTTAATGGAGCCAAAGATAGAAGTAAGATTTGAAGATTTTTCCCCACAAAAATTACTGGAAAACAAATGTGTCCATGTATATTTGGCCATATGTTGTATCTCGTTCAGCGTACCATGGAAGAAAATACGTTATGGGTGACAGGGTGAAGAAGAGATACCAGATTTTCAAAGGGGTCATATGACGTTGCTAAAAATAACTTTATTTTGTATATTTAGTGTAATGCAATGTGTTTACGCGGTATAAGGTTAAAAAAACATATTATTTTCCCCATACTGTACATTACTGTTGCTCCTCTATGACGCAACAAAACACACAGCGTTTTCACGACATGGCTGCGACGGTAACAATACTACAGCGAGAATAAAAGTTATGCCTTCTTTCTTTGCGTATACATTTGGGCGGGGTTATGCAAATCTTCCCACACAGTGATGTAGATATGTGGGGCGTGTTTGAACGAGGCGTTTTAGGAAGGCGTGGATGAGCGTTCACTTTTATAAAGAATATCTCTTTGGGTTTGAGACTTTAATCTTTGCGACTTTACGGATCTTCTGTATGCATGAACAGCTTTTAAAACGCCAAAGACAAAGGAAAACATGAAATCGCATCATATGACTCCTTTAAAATATTTTTAGATGATGGCTTATGAAACTGCACTGTGCTGTATTTAGTAGACCTGAGCTGAATTTGATAAATTGGGGCTTCAGTTCTCATTATAAATCATTGATGAGATGGTTGCATTTCACCTGAACTGTATATGTGATAAATGGCTTGTAAAGGCAGTAGGGTGTGTGATATGTATAATCTACGATAAAATGCCCAATTTAAGGTGAGAAGTATTGCCCTTTAAAGTTAAAAAAGTTCAATTTGAAGTTAAAAGGTCAATTTCTGTCACTGCTGTGAACTATCCAGCTCACAGAATATGAAAAGCTTCGGGACTCAGCTGTCCAAGACAGGCCTAAACCAGTCAGTGTACCAGCACAAAAACTCACTCAGCTAAACACTAATTATTGTCATTAACAAAATCACAGTAAATATTGACATTTTTGTCAGTATTGCTCGCCTCTAAAAGGCAGTTTAAAAGTATACACTCTGTGTTTCAGATGTAAGGGTAGTCCGGAGTGTGAGGCCTGTCAGAGCACACTGAATATGGAGCGTGTGTGTTCCCTGAGCAGTCCCGATTCAACCCTTAGCACCAGTTCATCTGCTTCAGAACAGTCAAGCGCCTCCCCCTGCAAGAGACCCAACAGGTTTGACCTTCACACATGCACATATTTACTAGTAGTCTGAGGACTTAAGGCCTGTTCACACTATGACCAATGTCGGTGTGATAAATGAATGGCTGTTCAAAAAGACACAAACATTCGCCTCCCATCAATGTAATTTTTTAAAAGAGATGTTCTGGAGGTGTGATCTCTCTTCCATCACACTGAAAAGAAAACTGGTCAACCAGAAGGATTTGTGCTTTTGGTCACATGCCCAGAACTGCTGCTGTTACTTAAAACTACAACTTGGTGGTGCTAAGGAACAGAGTATTTGCTAAGCAACAGTGAATAGCAAAGAAACGATCCATAAGTGGCTCTCCTCAGTGCTGTTGTATTTGGTGTTGTTTGATAAACACCAATCAAATCTGAGTGGCTGATTGAAAACCTGTAAATACTATTTGACTTATTTTCTTCTCTGAGACAAGTGGATTTTAGAAATGAAATGTTGCGTAGTGCTTTGTGTACCACCACAACCACATTTAGTTTACCGTTTTCTTATCAAAGTGATAAAATGATGTTGCAAAAATGAGTACACCCTCCTGAAAGTTACTAAATAAAAAAAATTCTGGTGTAAGGTTAAGGCAAGTATTGATCAACAGGTAAGTATGTTGAACCAAAACTGTTAAAGGTAAATAATTTCTTGATGATTAAGCGTTATATGGTACACTGAATCATACTCCGACTTAATGCTGACAACAATGAAACCACTTGAGAGAGAACTGCCAGGAGATTTATTTCTTAGCATAAAAGAGGACAATGGTACAAGAGGAATACCAAATTATTGTTTTAAGTGTGAAAATACAGCGGAAGTAGCACCAACATTCAAAAACAATGTACTTGTGATAAGGCTCCTGAAATACTCAGGTATTCGCTTTAAGTTTTCATTTAGTGATGTGTGAGTTTTTGCTAGAAAAAGAGCAGGAGAAACATTGTGAAAGTGTCTCAGAGCCGGCAAATGCTGTGAAAAGAGTGACACTTTATCTCACAGAGTAAGATGCAGCATGCAGAAGTGACATGCATGGTTGTTTATCCACACCAGAACTACCGACTGTAGCCAAAGCACAATAAACTCATTTAGCTTTTTCCAAGGCCCATATTTACAAAATATAGACTTCTGGGAATCCATACTCTGGTCTCAAGAGATCAAGTCAATAATTTTGGATCCAAAAGCATCCAAAATGTTCTTGTGTTGCTAGAGGAGGAGTACAGAGAAAAGTGCTTGGCACCCACAGTGACGTTCAGTGCTAGTAAAGCTCTTCTATAGGGATGAATAAGTGCTGAAGGTGTGAGGGAGTTGTACTTTATCAACGCTGTCATGAAAAATCTGAAACTGAAGATGCTACCCTCCCCTCATTCCCTGCATTGTTGGGCATTTTTTTAACATGACAATGAAGATATTCATTCTCCTGAGTTGAAAATCCTTCAGTGGACATGTATTTCACTCAATTTTAACGCTCTTGAGCAGCTGTGGGGGATACTGTACTGTAGAGATGAGCTGTGCAACACTCCCCATTAAAGACCAGAGGATTTAAGGAGGTTGTCCTCCAGGAGTTAAACAGGACAGATTTGAAAATTTGTCATGAACTTGTACACTCAGTGCCAAGAAGTGTCAGAGCAGTGTACTTAGAGTTATGGAGGACATATTAAGTTGTACTCAATTCTGCAATTCTTCGTTTAAACACAAATTGGCTAAGTTTCTTATTTTACAGATATTAATGGCATTTATTTCTGTTTTTATTAAGAATGTTTAATACATTTAAATTTTGCCATCTTTCCATGAATTATATTTGTGATCGTTAAGAAAATACATATTTTATATTTAATCAGAGGGGGTGTACTAATTTATGCTGTGCACTGTGTAGGTGATGTGGTGTATATAGAATATATATATTAACTATATATATAATTATATATAGACTGTATATATATATAGTGTGTTGTGTTGTGTTTTATATTTATCTATATATATATATAATATATATAGATATATATATAATATATATCTATACAGGGTAGAACGTATCAGACCCCCTTAAATTTTTCACCTCTTTGTTTATTGGCAGCCATTGCCTAAATCATTTAAGTTAATTTTTTTTTCCTCATTAATGTAAACACAGCAACCCTATTGACAGAAAAACCTAGAATTGTTGACATTTTTGCAGATTTTATTAAAAAAGAAAAACTGAAATATCACAATGGTCCTAAGTATTCAGACCCTTTGCTCAGTATTTAGTAGAAGCACCCTTTTTATCTAATACAGCCATGAGTCTTTTTGGGAAAGATGCAACAAGTTTTTTACACTTGGATTTGGGGATCCTCTGCCATTCCTTTTTGCAGATCCTCTCCAGTTCTGTCAGTTTGGATTGTAAACGTTGGTGGACAGCCATTTTTTTAGGTCTCTCCAGAGATGCTCAATTGGGTTTAAAGTCAGGGCTCTGGCTGGGCCATTCAAGAACAGTCACGGAGTTGTTGTGAAGCCACTCCTTCTTTATTTTAGCTGTTGCTTAGGGTCATTGTCTTGTTGGAAGGTAACCTTCGGCCCAGTCTGAGGTCCTGAGCACTCTGGAGAAGGTTTTCGTCCAGTATATCCCTGTACTTGGCCACATTCATCTTTCCCTCGATTTCAACCAGTCGTCTGTCCCTGCAGCTGAAAAACACCCCACAGCATGATGCTGCCACCACCCTGCTTCACTGTTGGGACTGTATTGGACAGGTGATTGAGCAGTGCCTGGTTTTCTCCACACATACCGCTTAGAATTAAGGCAAAAAGTTCTATCTTGGTCTCATCAGACCATAGAATCTTATTTCTCACCATCTTGGAGTCCTCCATGCGGTCTTTCATGTGTCTTGCACTGAGGAGAGGCTTCCGTCGGGCCACTCTCTGCCATAAAGCCCCGACTGGTGGAGGGCTGCAGTGATGATTGACTTTCTACAACTTTCTCCCATCTCCCGACTGCATCTCTGGAGCTCAGCCACAGTGATCTTTGGGTTCTTCTTTACCTCTTTCACCAAGGCTCTTCTCCCCCGATAGATCAGTTTGGCCGGACGGCCAGCTCTAGGAAGGGTTCTTGTCGTCCCAAACGTCTTCCATTTAAGGATATGGAGGCCACTGTGCTCTTAGGAAACCTTAGTGCAGCAGAATGTTTTTGTAACCTTGGCCAGATCTGTGCCTTGCCACAATTCTGTCTCTGATCTCTTCAGGCAGTTCCTTTGACCTCAGGATTCTCATTTGCTCTGACATGCACTGTGAGCTTTAAGGTCTTATATAGACAGGTGTGTGGATTTTCTAATCAAGTCCAATCAGTATAATCAGACACAGCTGGACTCAAATGAAGGTGTAGAACCATCTCAAGGATGATCAGAAGAAATGGACATCACCTGAGTTAAATATATGAGTGTCACAAGCAAAGGGTCTGAATACTTAGGACCATGTGATATTTATTTCAGTTTTTCTTTTTTAATAATCTGCAAAAATGTCAACAATTCTGTGTTTTTCTGTCAATATGGGGTGCTGTGTGTACATTAATGAGGAAAAAAAATGAACTTAAATTATTTTAGCAAATTGCTGCAATATAACAAAGAGTGAAAAATTTAAGGGGGTCTGAATACTTTCCGTACCCACTGTATATATACTGTATATTAGGGATGTGCATCTCCATGACTGAGGCTGATATGATACGCATCTCAATGCATAGCCTACGATACATTAAAGATACATATGAAGCAACTACTGATGCGCATACTATGACCCGTTACGCTGCAGTGCGATCCGATTTTGATTCGAGTCGATTCAACACTATGCGATTCGATGCAATACGTTGCAATGGAGAAAATATGATCACTTTTAATGCCTCGAGGCCGTGTCATTAAAATCAGTTAACCAAATAGCCAGCCTTATTTTCAGTTATCTGACTCATTGTTCAAATGATTGGGTCGCATAAAAACAAATTTAACATAGACCTAGATCAAGCTAGTCACTGTGGCAACTTATGCTGGGAAACTAACCTGGTCTAAAGCAGGCTGTCAGACTATAAACTAAGCTCCTCTACTGACCAATAGGAACATAATGATATTACCACTGTCTCGCATACTATTATTTGACTTTTTTTTTTTGACAGTTTCTAGCCATGCAGCCTTTCTCTCTGGTTTTATTACAGCTGTACCTTTTATAGTTTTCAGAACAGATAGCAGAACATTAGAATATTACAATGTAAAATTGCTCTTTAAAGCATTAAAATAACTAAATTAAAAGTTAAAATCACTGAATTAAAAATGAAAATAAATAATAAAGAAAATGACTATATTTTAACTGCTATAAGAAACACATTAACTCATTTGAGCTTAGTAATTAGTACTGTAGCCAACTAGCTTACATTTGATTTACCCATTACAATAGTCCACTTACAGTTACTGCGATCATAAAAATACACTTTATATGTAGGTTTAAAATTCTACAAAAGACATTTAATGTCCAAAAACATTTTTTTAGCAAAGTGTATATTTTACTCAGAATTATTGCACTCCTATTCAATTGCGCTCAGTCTGGTTAGTTGCAGCAGCACTCGTTTACTCGCGTGCCTCGCCCACTCCTGACAGCAAAATGGATACGTTTTCATGACTTTCTAACATTTACAGATGAAAAATATACCTGTGACATGTCAGTTATGCACTGAGGAAAACACGGTACAGATATATTCGCTGTTTGTAATGGTGGATCGATTTGATCCATGATCGACATTAAGGTCTGCTTAAGAATAAGCGTGCACAAATTAGTGAGATTGTGTGAATTTAATTTGTCATTTATGGAACCGCTTTAGCCCCGATTGATTTGTTAGGTTATTTCAAGTCAGGTTTTGGACTTTAATCCCAGTTTTTCCTCGGGTCTCCATGGTGTTGTGATGAGTACAATCATGCACAGCATGATGAGAGAACGCGCTTGATAAACAGTTTTTAGAGAGGATAAATCAATCTACATATAAAATATTGGTCACAGATTATTGGTCACTTCCTAAATAATAAAAGTATAGCGCATCCACTAGTAATTATATATAAATTAATCGGTTTTTACCGATGCAGTTTTAGAAACGATGCATCGCGATACAAACGCCAACTTGTATACGATGCACACTTTTTAAACCGATCGTTAACTTTTTATGCCGATGCACTGAAACAATCGGAATCTTCCCATCCCATAATTATATATATATATTAATTATATGGTTATGGTTAGTGTATGTTTATGTGTATGTGTGTGTGTTGTGTGTGTGTGTGGTGTGTGTGGGTGTGGTGTGTGTGTGCAAAAAAAAAAAAAGGTATATGGTGTTCCATTCCAAGCACTCTTTTTCACAGAGTATGTTTTTGTGTGCTATATGTGTCTGAGTAAGATTTATTTGGTCTTTGTTCAGTATGTCAGATGATGAGTGTGAGAGCGGATGTGATACAATAGATGGCTCGCCAGCATCGGTGTCCTCCAGTCGAGCTGACAGCCCCTTCCTGGAGGCCACCTATATTAATGGCAACAACCAGAACTGCAAAGCCAATGGAACTACAGAGGCTGAGTCTACCAAACTGCCAGTCCGCACCATGGTGGTGCCGCCCATGCGGGTTCAGAATAATGAGCCGATGGGCCGCACAGGTAACAAATCTCATCAACCCTATCAAAATACATCACTGACAATCCCAGTTAAAATTCATGTTGTATGAAAAGAATTATATTATTTGAAGACAAAGCCAAATGTGAAAAAGCCTGACTGAAAAAGTCAAGTTCAAATGTCCACAAGGGATACAAACAGCTCTAGTTTGAAACAGCATGTTTCCATAGCGCACTCACAATGGAAGTGACAAAATGAGACATTTACCAATTTTAAGCACCTTGATAATGGTAGGGGATGTCACACTTGACTGATATTGCTGAAATCTCACCACTCCTCCAGAAGTCCTCCATAAATCCACCAGAATCAGCGAGGCTTGTCAAAATAAGAACAGAGGCACTACACACATAAAGAATCATCATGGACAGCAGTCGACATTTGCAATGAAACACTTGGACCAGAACACATTTGTTGGTTCACGATGTTTGTCAGTTCTTTGTGAACTGGAGATGGAGCATGATTTGTGTTAATGCATTGCAAAAAGAATCAAATTTATTGCATTGAACATTGAAAACAGCATTGATATTAAGCAAACCGGTTATAGAAGAGCTGTTCTGAAACATCTTCCCTTAAAAAGCAATTGGTCTCAAGTTTTTAAATAGTGACAGTTAACAACACTATTTTTTTTATTTTTTTTTTATTCCCTGTGTTTGGGAAATGCTGATGTATATTTTCAGGATTGAGAATTTGCATGTCCACAGCTGAAATTGCACCTTGCATCTTATTTAAAGGCCAGGTCATGCTATTATAATCTTAAACTTTAAATGTATTTAAATGTACTTCTATTTTCAAATGACAGGTTTACTCCAAGCTAATGCACTAATATAGCACAATTTCATGAGGCTTCCAAGGAGTGTTGCCTAAGTTTGCCTGCTCTTTCCTCCATTGTACTTATAGAGTCATCATGCCCACCCAAAGGCCGCAGTAGTTACAACAGACAGCCGCCCTACTCAACGTTATTGGTGAATCGCCAACAGAAGACAGCACAGGCTTTCCAGCCCCTGCAGCCCTCTCAACAGCAGCTCCCCTTTGGACAGGTCAGTTCCATGGATAGTCAGCTAGATGTTAAGATACTACTAATACAACATACTAATGCAAATAATAGGTATATTAAAAAGTAAATAAATAAAAAGAAGCTGAGATGTGTGAATCAACTTAGCGTTCAAAAATTATTGATGCATTTTCACGGTGAGCATGAATTTTTCCACATATTTTACCACAACATTTAAGTAGAAGCAATGTAAACAATGTGAAAAGAAAATCAATTAAATGACATATAAAATCATTTAATAAAATGATTAAACGTAATCTTTAGCAAATCTCAAAATTACTATCCCTTTTTATATTGTAAATTTCAAAATAATTTTATATTTTTTTTTTTCAATTTATTTACACAAATGTGACCCTGGAGCACAAAACCAGTCTTAAGTCGCTTGGGTATATTTTTAGCAGTAGCAAAAAAACATTGTATGGGTCAAAATTATCGATTTTTCTTTTAATGCCAAGAATCATAAGATCATGTTCCATGAAGATATTTTGTACATTTCCTACTGTAAATATATAAAAACTTTTTTTTTTTGATTAGCAATATGCGTTGCTAAGAACTTCATTTGGAAAACTTTAAAGGCGATTTTCTTG
Organism: Sinocyclocheilus anophthalmus; assembly: GCA_018155175.1. NCBI lineage: Eukaryota > Metazoa > Chordata > Actinopteri > Cypriniformes > Cyprinidae > Sinocyclocheilus > Sinocyclocheilus anophthalmus. The sequence goes on from JADLZN010010883.1 coordinate 97,425, forward strand.
TAAGTTGTATCTCGGCCAAATATTGTCCTAACAAACCATACATCAATGGAAAGCTTATTTATTCAGCTTTCAGATGTAGAAATCTCAATTTCAAAAAAATTACCCTTATGACTGGTTTTGTGGTCCAGGGTCACAAATTAGAATTTCAATATTTATAAAAACGAAATATGGTGGGCTATTTTTTTGGTTCTCTGCTATATAAAAATCATTATTGGCTGATTGCCACTGATTGGTTTGTGCTCTAGGTCCAGCATTATGGCTCGTCCCACCAGGAGTGGAATGGCAACTACAGCCACCGCCGGCCTCAAGCGTTCATCCCACCCACTGTTCATGGCCACACCTTCACGCTGCCTCACGGAAGTCCCACCCACACAACCCACCCTCCTCAATCGCACTTGGGCATCCACCCTCACACCCAGCCGACTTTACTGTCCTACCCCCCTTCAGGCCCCCTGGTGACAAATGCCCCAATGGCCCACCTCTTGGCTTCACCTGGGACCACAAGGAATCACGTCTTTCAGCCGGCTTATGGCCTCACTCATCCGGCGGGACACCTTGTGCACCAGGTCACTGTGGGGCTCAACCGCCTCTTGCCGTCTCCAACCCTCCACCCTCAAGGCCAATTCAAGCCTCTGTTCCCCCCACACTCCTTCATCGCATCGCCTGCATACGCAGGCTTCCCCCTCAGTCCCACCAAACTACACCAGTACCCGTATGTCTGAGACTCGCTCTGCAACCCTCTGGAGGGCCACCAACACGGACACGTAACACCAGGCTCACTGTAGAAACCACAAACTACCTGGTTCCCTCACCCAAAGCCATGGCACAAGAGAGAAAGGAAGCAGTTTCTCTGAATCACGTAGACTTGATCGAGTGCAATTAAAAAGAGCTTTAAAAGAGGAAACATTTGGAAAGTCTTTAGCAAGTAGGTAAAAAGCGCGCACGGTTGAGAAGCAAGCGATTGGATGAATAAGAAAAACCTTTTTTTGCACATTTGATACACATCACCTTATCGGATTTTCAGATCTTCAGATTTGAGTGCTCCTCTAATGAATATCAACAACGGATGGTGTCCAAAATCATGTGATGGTAAACTTATTTTTATACATTGCCTTTACCTTGTATACAACACACATTTGTTTGTAAAGGCAGCCCTATATGTTGTTCACAACATAAAATATGTCCACTTGCCGTGTTTTCTCTGCGTCTTTGGTGTCGTTTGGAATGGAGAGTTGTTCGTCACATGCTGCATGTGTTGCATGATGTTGATCAGAGAGAAGCCTATAGGGGCTCTTGACGTGTCTAGAGGCTCGCTGCATTGTTGTCCCCAGCCATAGTGCCTTATATATCGGCAGTCGTTTGTGTTCTACTACACTATCTCTCTGTGTGTATATACAATGTGTTTGTGTGCGTATGTGTCCTGGACTGCAGCACTTGCAATTCAAATCAGTCCGTGCATTCTTTGTGTGAGCGTGTGTATATGTATTACACACTGGTGTATTATTTCATGCATAGATAGGCATCAGTGTACTGCATTGCAGAAACCGCAGTGCTTATTTTTGGATCCATTTGAGATGTAGTGAGTTACATTTTGCGTTACTTCATCGGAAGACGGCATGCTTTTGCTGTTGTATTTGTTCTTAGTTGTTCATTTTCACTAGATGTATAGAGAATACAATGAATTTCTATTCAGAAAAATCTACAAAACTAACAGTATTTGTACTGTTTAGTTAAACTGCAATACAATCTATATAGTTTGTTTTTCTTTTTTTTGCTGTGTTTTTAGTTCTTTGGGTTTGCGTGTGTTTGTGTTTGCTGTGGTGGGCATGGCTTCGACTAGATGAAGACACAAATGCAAATATCGGTCTTTGATTCAGGGTCATGGATTCATCTTAGCCTGAGCAGACCATGCAGTATTTGATGTATAGACACACATGAGTATTATATCTTAATAGAGCTAGTTTATTTAGTGCTGAAGCTTGACACGGTGTGTTTAAGGTGTGCAATTCTCGTTTATGCATGTGTGAATCGATTTTGTTCTTAATTATATCATCATATGTTGAAAGCTTGTTGGTGTCAACTGCATTTTATACATTCCGTCAGTAGGAAGTACTATATTGTGTGTGTGCATATATATATATAATAGTCATATAATATATATATATTATATATATATATTAGTATATATATCATATCAGTGGGGGCGGTTTCTGTTCAGTTTGTTCTGCTTGTTTTGTGGTTTTTGCCTCTCAATTAAGTTGCTTTTGTGGCATCACCAAGACTGTAATTTGAAGGCTCTGTTCCAAAACTAGTGATCTGCCTATGCAGGCACTATTTCAAGGCATTGTAGTTACACTCCTGATGCAAAAGCTCTCTGAGATTCACTTTAATGGAAAGATGTCATCCTCCGCGGCTTTAACATTGGAAAATTTGTAGAGATGCACCGATTGCAATTTTCTTAGCCGATTCCGATTTTTTTTGTTAATGTTATCTGCTGATACCGATACTTTTTTTTCTTTCTAAGAACTATAATTGACAGTATATATAAACAAAAATCGACTTTTCTTCAACGCAAAGTTTTATTATTTTCATAAAAAAACACAAGTAAAAAGTCAGTAATAAAATGAGAACAAATAAAAAAAATGGCAAACAGTAGCACACACAAATGCAATAGAATAAAGAGAGCTATGAAACTAAGTTTTTCAGGTTAAGTAAGTTTTTATTCAGGTAAGAAATACTACAGAAATTCAAGTAATCAAATGTAAAATAACACATCCAGTGTTAGTTTACATTTGATTACTTTAATTTCTGTAGTCTTCATTGTAAAAATTAAATACAGATTAATGCTTACCATTAAAGTTATAAAACGTCAAGAATGATTAGGATATAAAATTTTTTTTTTTCTTTTGTTCTTTGATTAACATGACATACAGCAGCAGGTATATTGGACTGCGGTCCCTTTAAGAGTTTAATCCACGGGTTGTCGCTCGCATGGGGGGGGGACTAATATAGATCAGTGGTGGTGTGCGCACGTTTGGTATAAGCACGGAACCTGCGGGAATGACTATAATTTGCAATACAAGCACTATTTAAATGGAGCGAATGAGACGTGTGTGAGAGAGAAGGGGTCGTCGGAGAGATCAGAGTGAGAATGCGAGGCTGATGTTATTGCCTGTGCCGCTGGTAACAAAATGGATCAGCTCGAAATCAGAAAGAATTGAGACTGACCGGCCGATCATGAGGAAAATCGGTGGATTCCGATCCCTGGCCGATCAATCGGTGCATCTCTAAAAATTTGTTATGAACTGTAAAAAATAAAAAATCTGTAAATCCAAAATGGATGCTTAGTTGCAAGCATGCTAAAGATCAGCTGATAAGCTGTCGATTCATTTGTAAGAGTCCTCTCAAAAGTACTTTATTCAGCATACTGAAGCGTCATGTCTAAGATACGTTCTGTATGTCTAATTAGATATCAGCTGACATCAGTGATGCAAGTGATGCTATGTTATATTCATGTTTGGTCATGTCTTTTTGTTCCTCCTTGTGAGCAGTGTAAACAACACTGTGTGTGCCTTGATTATGATATTGGTCATGACACATTCACTTAACAAGTATTCAGCTCACCCACTGACCAGACCAAATATAAGAAAGGACAAACAGTATAATTTTTTATTCCATGGATTGAAATGATTGTATACAGGTTAAAAAAAAAAATCATTAAGTTGTTAATCACTAATATACGTCTAGTTGATCTTAACCAGCTTTGTTTTTTTGTTTTTTTGGCATTCTAATTTCAATCTTTACATAAAGAATGTTATATTGCACCCTGTGCATGTTTCGATCACTAAAACAGCCTAAGATACTTTCGGTATGTCTAATTAGCATCACTTGTGTCCTTTTGTGGAGATGGTTGTTCCAGAATGCATTGCTCAATGGAAAACACTGGAGGAAAAAGCAAAAATGTAAAAAATATGGCGGATGAATTTTAAATACAATTGTTATTCATTCGGTACCAAAAAGTATCCATTAAAATAGTTCAGTTTGATTAAAAATTGACTATTTTACCCCGTATTTCTGTGATATGAATTTTTTATGCTTACGAGTTTTAGCTTAGCAAAATATTAACATTACACTATTGAAATCAACTGTGGGCCGAGCCTATTCGCAAGTCATTTGTATGACTTGTAGAGTTACTGCATATGTAAAATGTTCTATATCAGCTCAGTATGAAGGCAGTAGACAGCAAGGCAGCTCGTTAGGCTTTGGAACGGAGCCATTTCTCTGAGCAAGGTAGCTAATCTTTCTGCATAGACCTCACGTATACTGTAGTAATTATAGTCATGGGGTAAATTTCAAAAATTGTATTTAAAAAAATGGCTGAGGTTATGTTTAGCTTTTTGAACAAGTAATAAGTCGTATCATCTATCTTGAATGTATCATAGACAAGCTGCTATATATTGATTGCCACTTCAGATAGCTGTGAAATTAGATTAGACTAGTTCATATCTGCATTTGTTTATTTGTATGGGTCTCTCTGATTGCCTAAACTAGAAGTGGATTTTGATTTTGAGTATTTTTTTGCTTCAATGTTTGGAGTGTCATTGTAACTACTGTACTGCTGATACTGGACATTTAGAATTGTTCTTTTTTCTTTTCTTTTTTTTTTCAAATCAGTATTGTATCTTCATAACCGTTTTGACTCATCACTGCATATTAATGGATGTATTTGTGTAACTTAATTTTCGTATGTTTACCTGTTTATCTGTTTTTGACTTGTAATAGCGTGTCAGGTTGCTTTACTTTAGCCTACTGAACAGTTATTCTGCAGTGTTTCAGAAATACAAACATCTGTATTTTAGGGGGGTTTTTTCGAAAGGATTAAATGATAATCAACCCCATAACCTCATGCCACTGAGCACTTACTAAAACTATATAGTGTGGTCAGTAACTTCACAACAAAAAAATGCCATTGTCTTGTATAGCAGTGATGTGATTCAGATAAATTAGTCTCCAAATGAATTGATTTTATTCATGTTTGGTCAAATTATCACTGATGTCAGCTGATGTGTAATATTCATGTTTGGTCATGGTCATGTTTTCTTCGCTCTCCCTCTCCTCGCTCTGTATAGCTCTCTCTCTCTCTCTCTCTCTTTCTTTGTGAGCTGTGTAAGCAACACTGTGTGTGCCTTGATTATGGTATTGGTAATGAGACATTCACTTTGCAAAAATAAGTATTCAGCTCACCCACTGACCAGACCAAATATAAGAAATAACAAACAGTATAACTTTCCATTCCAGGGATCGAAATGGTTATATACACGTTTAAAAAAAAATCATAGATGTTCTTAATTTGAGTTATTAATCACTAATATATGTCTAGTTAATCTTAACCAGCTAATTAAATGTTTATTATTATTATTTTTTTGATATTCAGTCTGCATAAAGAATGTAATGTATTGCACCCTGTGCATGTTTCGATCCCTGTGAAATGGCATCCACCAGCATTTAGCCTGAATACATCCAATGACAATATAGAAAAAACTGTATTCAACACTTTCAATATTTATTGTATGTTCATAATTAAACAAATTCGAAAGGATATGGATGATTTATGTTGAACTCTTTTCTATTAACAGCATTCAATAAACATTATTGCCACAGTTTTAATGACATTCAATGTTTTTATGCATTATATTGTTATTATTATGGAAGTAATGTATTGGCAAAATGTTTCTGTATTATTTTACCTAAATGATTTACCATTCAACCTGAAAATGACTCCCCAATATGTTTTTTTTGTTTTTTATCAGTGTATACAAGTTCCATAGTTTCTAGCATATTTTACAATCTGTCAAAGTTATTTCACACTGCAAGTTGTAGATTCCATGTTTCAATTACTTGGTTAATTCAGAGTTTATTAAATTAAACTGTTATTCACTGGTTTGATATTTGTAGACTTTTGTGGCTTTTTTGAATTTAGAATTTTTTTCTTCTTTTATGATTTGATGCTACACTAGTCTGTCATGTAGCACTTGCACTGTGCAATATTTAACAGTATGAGGACTGGGGAAATGTAACCCTTTGGATATAATGTCTTTACAGAGTGTAATTGATGTTTCCTCTCTAGTTCTCAGTGAATAAAGATGTGACCAAGCCTTCTCAGTCACATTAAACAGAATTTCCAGGTGACTTTTGGTGAGTGAATACGAATTCATGGTGTTGTATTGTCAAGATTCACTTTGCATACAAAAGAAAAATAAAGTAAAAACAGAGCAAAAATCTAATGTTTCAACCTTTTCTTCTACCCTTATATTTTCTTCTCCAAAATATGGCAGGTATCTAACGTCTTTGCAGTACATAACATTAGATGTTTCAAAAAAAAAAATTTTCATCGCCATAATCATCATTTAGCCAATACATACCTTATTTATCTATTTATTTAAACAAAGTGTCTCATTGCACTATAGGACGTTTTAAAAAATAATGTAACTTACTGTAATAATATTGTAACTCCTATGTACACCTCCTATGTTATGTGACTATATTCACAATAATACACAAATCAATCAATCAGTCAATAAATAATTGAATACTGGTAGCGATCTATCAGTGACCCTTATTTACATTGTTACAGTAGGTGGCCACAGTATCATTCACAGAGTTACTCAATATTAACTACATGTTTAACTGTTGTATAAAGCAATTTCGTAACTGTTTCAATACACTACATGTCAAAAGTTTGAAAAGATATGTTTTAATGTTTTTGAAAAGTCTCATGCTCACCAGACCATCAAAAATACAGTAAAACAGTAACTGAGTACCAGATCATCATCTGAAGACCAGAATAATGGCTGTTGAAAATTCAGCTTTACCATCAACAGGAATAAATTACATATTAAAATGTATTAAAATGGAAGTAGGGTGCACCATCTCGGTGACCCTCTTCGCGCTGGCAATGAACATGCCGGTCAAGTCAGCAGAGACTTGAGTGCAGAGGCCCTCTCAGCAAGTCTGGAGTGAGGCAGCCTCCTATAAGAGTCACTTGGACCTCATAGTGACAACCGCAACCGTGCTCGGAGCCTCCAAGGGTTAGAGAAACTCATGTCATGGGCGCATAGGAGTTTTAAACCCCCAAAATTCTGCTTTAGGTTTGGAGAAGACCTGATCTCGTCAGTCACCGACAAAATGGTAAGGAGTCTTGGGAAGGTCTTCAGCTGCAGCCTGAAGAACACAGACTCCATCAAGGCCACTACAGACGATCTGGTGAGGTGGCTGTGAACTGTGCTGTGGTCTTGGCTCCCAAGAATCCTCTGCCCCTGCTCATCTGCGAAGTCCCTATGACTGTAGTGAAAGACTTCGTGCTAAAGTGAGCAGCTACTGTATCTATGCAGGTGGTTGGCCGTGCCATGCAGCTTGAGCAGTATTTGTTTGTATGGAAATTCCTTTCCGTTCCATCAGGGAGGAATTAATCATTGCACAGACACAAGAACACCTGCAGTATTCAGGGTCGAAGGATGCTAAAGTGCCCAGAGCAGGCATCGTCGTAAGGACAGGGAGGAAATAGAAAGCAGCTAAGGCAGTCCAACAGACAGAAGTTAGGCTGATGCACAAGGCTCTCCTCAGAACTGTGACTCAGGGCAGGGCTGGACTCGGAAGCTCAACACCAACCTGATGCGCCACTGCCAGTGAGAAGGAAAGGTGGAGGTGGAACTTTTGGCCATTAGTGTATAAAAGAAGAACATTTTTATAAAATATATTTAACATTCTGGTACCTGATTCAATACAACGTTTCAGCCGTGTTAAAACGAAACTGCTATTACAAAACACCTGGGGCCTCATTTATAAAATGTTGCATATAAATGGTCCTAAATTTGCTCTAAGATCATTTCTCAAAAGTGCGTAAGTGCGATTCAGAGAAAACGAACGTGTGCACAAAACACGTGCATACGCCTCTCCTTCCCGATTTGGACGTTTAAAATCGCAATGATCTTGAAATTGTGTGCAGCTGACTGGTGTCAGATCTCCACCTTGTAAACGCCACCTAATTAATATCATTACTATATAAAAAAAGCACACGCCAATATCCGAGTCTGAAATTTAGGTCCTGCTGGTGGAGGTAGAGGTTCGTGTGGGGATGCTTTTTATTTAAAGGGGTCATATGATGCTTTTTTAAAAGAACATTATTTTGTGTATTTGGGTGTAATGAAATGTGTTTATGGTGGTTTAAGGTTCAAAAACACATTATTTTCCCCATACTGTCCATTATTGTTTCTTTTCTCCATATATTCCCCGCCTCTGAAGGATCAATTTTTACAAATCTCATCGGTCTGAAAAGCAATGTGTGCTGTGATTGGCCAGCTATCCAGTGCTTTGTGATTGGCCGAATTCCTCAAGCGTTTTACGGAAGTGTTACGCCCCTTACCATACGGTGATGCCCTGTCCGGCCGAAGCGACGAGACAAAAACAATAAAACCCATTATAAACGAGGCATTTGTTGCATCGAGTGGGGACATAATTACTTATTATAATGATTTATACTGTCTTTTTTACGTGTTGCGTTGCATTGCGCCATGTAAACATAAAACATGTCTGCATTTGTGATCGGAGGAATTACAAACAACAAGTGCTACTCTAAACTGCTCAAAACTCACGTTTTCAGTGGCAAATCCTTTAAATATGAACGTACTTACAGTCTGTGAGTCAGACCAGACGGCATTGTAGTTTACTCTCCCAGGAAGAAAAACAGCCAGGATCAGAACAGTCCTCCATAAAATGTGCTGCACACATCCGAATATTTTGGTTGAAGTTTTCTGGAACAGTGTTGTAAATACAACTTAACCACTGATTTCTAGTTGTGTCCCTCTTTTGGAAGGCCAAACAAAGTATATTCGCTTTCACAACAAAACACACAACACCACACCCGGCAGGCTTGAGTGAGCGGAGGCCGGCGGGCTAGAGTGAGGAACGGCCGGCGGGTTTGCGGCAACCACATGTGACGACCCCGGTTTGGACTCTGCTTCGTCCACGGTGAAAGGCGATCCGGCAATCGACAGCGCAAAGTACTTCCTCAGCGACCCACACGGATCAGCTCTAGGCATGACGAAGCGGAAATCATCCTCTTTTGGAAGGCCAAACAAAATAATTTCGCTTTCACAACGAAACACACATCGTCTTCATAACATGGCAGCGGCGGCAACAAAAAAAACAATACTACAGTGAGAATAAAATTTACGCCTTCTTTCTTTGTGTGAACATTGGGGCGGCGTTATGCAAATCTTCCCACATAGTGATGTCGACCTGTGGGGGCAGGTTAGAACGAGCCGTTTTAGGTATGCGTGGTTAACTCTTAACTTTTATAAAAAAAATATCTCTTTGGATTTGAGACTTAAGTCTTGCAACTTTACAGATCTTCTTTATTCACCAAGAGCTTTTAACACTTTAAAGAGAAAGGAAAAATTTAAATCGCTCATATGACCCCTTTATGTGTAAGTTAGTCTACTCGGACCACAATATATATTTTTTGTTAATTTTTTCTATTGACTATTATAGCACAATTACTACGTCTTAGAAACAACGAATAATAATAATAATATATAGTATTGAGTAGGCCTAGTATATATTATTATGTGATATTAGTATATATATTATTATATAATTATAAAACAACTAGGTAAAAGTAAGAAGAAACTCCGAATCATCTTATAAACAAGTGAGCCTCCTCCTTTAAAATCACTTGCTATGGCAACTAATAAAAAGTTTAGTATCATGAAATTCTTGCAAAACTTTTAAAAAAACATTATTGAAAGAAAAATTTGATGTTTTATATCATAATAAAATAAATTATTACATGATTATGGTCTCCGATCTGAAAAAAAAAACCTGCATGTGATTTGGCATTTACACAGTTTACTAATGCTGCTCAAATATGCCATTAATGTACTGACACAAAAATATAAAGTGTATTTTATACAAATATAACTGATGTAAATGACAAAAAACAAAGTTTAAGGCTGATGTCTCTATTCATTTTCACAAAAGCAAAGCAGCAGATGTTATAAATAAACAGTTAACAATGTTGTTGAATATAATATATTAAACCCGTTATTGCACGACATAGGCTTATTAGGCTACACAGACAAAACAGGCGGAAATGCGTTTATGCTTTTTTTTTCTATTTTACGCATTTGTAGTAAATCAAGACTTCGCAAGTTCTCTTGTAAAAAAAAAAAAAACGTAGAATATGCTAAACGGTGTACAGAAAGCGAGTAAAGAACTCTCAACATTAGCTACTAAAAAGGTCAGTTTAATCTCGCAAAAACTCCCGTTAGGCCTAATAAAAAATCTGACTACACTGCACAATTAATCTCTTACACTGCATCTTTGTTGTTTATGATGAATTCTGTGCTTGCACGTACACCGCTTTTTTTTTATTATTGCAGCTTAGATGTTCAAATTAGCTGCAGTAGGCCTACTCCGACTTTTTGCCACAAGGAAAAGTGCGTACGCCTGCTCAGACCCTGACGTGACGGTGAGTACTTTTCCACGTCAAATGCCGTTTTTATAAATATGAACGTTGCCGTGGATTTTAGCGTACGCACACTCTAAGATCAAATCTGTGCGTACGCATATTTTATAAATGAAGCCACTGCTCACAACAGTACCCATAGGATCCCTAATTTTGTTGCATAGCACATTTGTTGTCAGAGATCATATCTTCTGTTGTAAGAAGAACAGATAATGAATTTCCTTAATATAAACTATTTAATTAAAGTGTGGATTCTTAATATTTGTTATTCCATAACCGTTTTTAAAAGCAATTATAGGCACTTGAGACACAGCTAAAAGTGCTTAGGCAACCAGGCAGCATCCAGAACTGAAACAATGTGTTTGCAGAATATTTTTTGTACGTTTTTATTAGAAACTGGTGGATTATAAATCAGTCTAACAGTAATATTCTATATTGACCACTAGAGCATGCACATGGCACAAAACTACCGCTTCCCTGCATGCGAGCACTTTTTCATAAGACAGCTTCACTGAACAACAGACAAAGAATTACATGCATTCCTTCCAACATCCGATCACATCATGGGCGGTAAGAAGGAGCTGTGAGCCATAGATAAACCATTAAAAAATGCAGCTCCCTCTCGCTTCCCCTGTGTCGCAGTGATGGTGGACTATGGGCATTTTCACGATTGCAGCTCTCCTCTGACACTTGGAGCGGCGTGACCACCGCACGTCCCACTGACTCACGGATTTGAGCAGATGTCTGGTCCAGTACCGGCACCGGGCCACCTCCTCTGCGAACACTAATGGCTGGTCGTGTAGAGGGAATCTGGAGAGATTTGCACAGATTAAGCTGCAGCATCCTGCGCTCCGGAGAGAGGAGGAGAAGATGCTCGAGCACACATGCGTCTGGAGGGATGCGGGGCACTAAACTCTCATCTATAGCAATATTCCTACTTTTATTACACAGCGCGCAGGCTTCCGACGGTAAGGCGGCATCTCATATATATAGCTGGCATCTTTTAAAACACGCATAACATAAATGAGTGAAAGAATTTGCAATTGATTTTATTCAAATGATTTTGTTGCAAAAAGAATGAAAGAAAAAAGCCTTGAGCGTGCACCTTTGCTGATGGCAAATGCATGGAAAGTCTGAGTGTGATTTCCTTACATCCAAAAACACATCAAATGAAACGTTTACACCACACCGTAAGAGCTCAACATTTTGTTATTAAATGTAGGCATATCTTACTTTCAGCTGTTTTTAGCGTTTTTATTTTTATTTTTTTTTATTATTATTATTTGCTTCTCATTTTTTGAACCTGTATTTGGGTTACAGTATCAAATAACCCATATGCACTTAAGCATTGGCTGTGTTAAATATGCAAAACTATACTTTTTGTGAACTATGTGTGTGTGTGTGTGTGTGTGTGTGTGATGAAGCGCACGTGAGTGTCTAGCAGTAACGCAGTGAACGCTGATGGATACTGCAGCTCTACACGAGATTGCAGCACTCTATTGTCTCTTAACACACCTAACACGCTTAAAACCACATCTGTTTCCTGACATAATATCTGCATATCATCATATGCATCAGTTAATTGCATGAAATAACTAACTCGTTTTGTACTAACTAGGACTAATCATTTGTTGAGAACATATTGCACAGTAGGTGTCATAAATCAACCGGTGCAAAGGAGCATTAAAACTGTCCACAGCAGCATGGTCTGATTTTAGATGCTGACTGAGGTTTGCTGGTCCTGGAAATGCTGGAAGAGCATCTGCAGAGATTCTAGTGTTCTACATTGTGAATGAATGTGGACTAAATGTCACCAACATTGTAGAGAGCAGCAAGTTTAACAGATAATTAAAAATATATGATTATATATTATAATGTCAATGCATTAAGATTGTAAAAATGCTTTAGTGCATTATAATATATATATATATTATTCTATATAATATATAATTATACTATATATATTAGATATATAATATAACAATATAGAATCAAAAGAAAGTCTCATCATGATAGAATAAAGAAATGTGTGTGTGTGTGTGTGTGTGTGTGTGTGTCCAGTTGAGAAATTAATATTTGCTTTAACTGGGTCACTGTGCTGTGAGCGAGATAGATCAGTGTTTGACCTGTTTTAGTATTTCTCCCAAACATTTATAGCATGTTGGAGAGTTAGGGGTTGGTTGGCACAGGGTTTATTTTTGGATCGTAATTTGGTGCTGTCACATAAATTGTGTTCTCTTGACCTACACTGATTTAATCTATAAAGGCATTAAAAAGTCAAAACCCATCAAGGTAAAATTAAATGTGATTTGGAGAAATTCAGCATTACATCACTTGCTCACCAGTGGATTTTCTGCAGTGAATGTATGCCATCAGAATGAGAGTCCAATAAAAACATCACAATAATCAAAAAGTAATCCACACAATTCATAACTGACTCAAATCCCTTAACATCTTGTAAAGCAAAAAGCTGTGTGGTTGTAATAATCACATTAATTATTTAGATGTTTGTAATGTTAAACTGTTGCTTTTGGCTAGAATACGACTCCTCTATCCATAATATTGCTTTCTCTAGTCAAATAGATGTCTGGTCTGAATGGTTAACCAATGCTAATTCAATATATAATTCTTAAAATATTTCATCAGCCACCAGTAGAGTTGGATGGTACAAATGCACAACATTGTCAATCATTGTAAGATGTTTATCATTAATTAATAAAGGTTCAGAAATATTTTGTGACATTGAATTTATGAAAGGATGGATAGATGGATTTTTCCTAAAATTCATTAAGATGATGTTTCTTGTAGATTGTTTTTAATAAAATATACTTAAAAACAGCTAATCGAGGTGTTTGGGTTGTACTAGAAATTACAGTCAGGTGTGTTATAGCAGAGTGAAAAGTAAACTGCAGGAAATTGAATGTCTAAAAGCAGGACTGAACACCACTGACTGAGGTTCCACCTGAAAATAGTTAAAGGAGACATATTATGCCCCTTTTTACAATATGTAATATAAGTCTCTGGTGTCCCCAGAATGTGTCTGTAAAGTTTCAGCTCAGTATACTCCACAGATCATTTATTATAACATTTTGAAAATGCCTATTTTGAGTGGAAGCAGAAACACGCTGTTTTTCGGGTCTGTTTCTTTAAATGCAAATGAGCTGCTGCTCCCCGCCCCCTTTTCTCGAATAGAGCTGCGCCATTACAGCTTGTACCTGCTAAAAACATCTGGTTTGGTTCTGATTATAATGTGTATCACGCTGAAATCATGCGTTTTAAACCATATGAGTTTAAACTTCTGATATAAGAAGCACCGAAGCACATGGACAGAAAGCGGCTGTCACAGCATGTGAGTACTAAGCGAAGTTCTCATTCACACACAAGTTTACGTTAAAAACACACACGAGCTACAAAAACAGTCGTTATGTCTGTGAAGGTAAACAGCTGGGAAATAAATCGCATGTTTATTTTTGATCTGTGTGGCAGCAGCAATATACATGAAATAAATAAATCCACTGCTCTCTTGACTCCTCTGAAGCTGGGACTCTAAACGGTGTTCTGTGCTCATCGGTGCAGCCAAAACAGAACAGTTAACATGTTTTTGCTCAACTTTCGCCAGCAACTAGAACTGGTCCACTACCGTTAAATGAGAGCCCTGTTGCACATCACCAAGGATCAAATCAGACTACACTCGTTTTTTCAGACCTTGCAGAAAAAAATAAAACTTCCTGGTTAATCTTTTTTTCCGTTTCCTGTGTGTATATGCACTTGGGAACCTGATTATAGCACTTATTACCTGAAATGTCAATTTTTTCATGATATGCACCTTTAGATTACAAGGGTTCCCATAACATAGATTGTTTAACTTGCGTGGTAATGCCATAGGTGGCATAATGTTTTCTGTCATTTCAAACCAGACCCTAATTTAGAAAAAAAAAAAAAAAAAAGAAAAAAAAAAAAAAAAAAAAAAAAAAAAAAAAAAAAAAAAAAAAAAAAAAAATCTGAGGGAAGGAGAAGGAAAGGGGGGGGGGGGAGAGAAAAATTGTAATTTTAATAAATAAATACATTTAGGGTTTTAGATCACATTCACATTCACTTTATAGAAATGTGTGTGTGTGTATATATATATATATATATATATAGAGAGAGAGATAGAGAGAGAGATAGATAGAGCGCGGCGAGAGAGAGAGAGAGAGAGAAGAATCAAAAGATATATTTATAGTACACAAGCACCAATGGTGTTTGATAATGTTATTGACAGGTCGCCAAATTTAAAATGTAAGCTGCAAGTGGTTGAATCAAAGTTTGTGACCTTTTATTTTTATATATACACTGAACAAAATTATAACGCAACACTTTTGTTTTTGCCCCCATTTTTTTATGAGCTGAACTCAAAGATCTAAGATTTTTTTTCTATGTACACAAAAGGCCTATTTTCTCTCAAATATTGTTCAGCAAATCTGTCCTAAATCTGGTTAGTTACACTTCTCCTTTGCCGAGATAAGTCAGCCACCTCACCAGGTGTGGGCATATCACGAATGCCTGAGTAGACCGCATGATGATTGCCCAGTGTGCCCTTAGGCTGGTCACAATAAAAGCCACTCTAAAATGTGCATTTTATCACACAGCACTAGTGTTGTCAAAAACCCCTGGTATTTTGTACCAATCGGTACTAAAAAAATTAAACCAGTAACGGTACCATGTTTTTTTTTGAAGTACCGTTGGTCACCGGTTTCAGTACCCTGTCAACCCCGGTTCTTGCTAGCGCTCTCCTCTTTCCAGGGTTGCCAAGTGCCCGGGTTGTCACTTCCCCACGCGGCACTTGGGGCTGCTTTAACCTGGTTTAAAAACGACCTCATTAACGTGATATTTAGCCCCTAGAATGCAAATTTTTACCAGGGGAACCCCGCCAAAACATGCACATTTTATCCTCGGAACGCGATTTTTAACGGGGGACCCCTCGAAACGTGATTGGGCGGGTTTTGTTGTGAAAACCTGGCAACCTCTTCTTAAAAGCAGTGGCGACCTCAAGAGGAGGAAACGCATCAAACTAAAAAAACACCCTGATCAAGTTCAAGCAGGTAAGTTTCAATTTACATTTTTAATATTTAGAGCTTCTATTATGAACATTATTCCATATTTTAATTTTAATTTCAGATTGAAATAAACATCGCCGTTAGCATATACATAGTTAATCGTTAGCATAAGCACTGCTAACGCTAATATAATGAGCATTAGAATAAATTGTTCATTTTGTTCAAAATTATTTCTTTAACTATTTAATCCTCATATAACTTTTATTACTATAAAAACAGGAGGACATAATGTCATTTAACTATTTTTACACACCAGAGGCTTTTAAATGAACTGTGTAACCAAAACTTATGCTGTTACAGAATGTACAAATTGATTGTTAACAGTGTTTATCGTCTATCATCCGTCAGAAAAAGTAAGTTTTTTTTGTTTGTTTGTTTGTGTTTTTTTAGTTAGTTGTAAATCTTTGGCTGGAATATCTCAGCCGGTTTTCCAAGCCGTTAAAATTAAATATGACCAGTTTGGTTAAATTACAGTACAGTCCAAGTTGATCTCCTGTATATACTTTACTGTACATGTTAGATCTATTACCATCTTACAGGTGCGTGAACACATATATGTTTTAAACCTCTCATTATGTGTTCATTGTGCAATTAAAATCATTTTAAGCAGATTGAACTTTGAAATTAACCCTAAGAAGAAGAATTGCATAATACCTATGTTTATTGTTGGTCAGTTTTATCTACAAATAACATATTATTTTATTTTATTTTATTTTTTTGTATTTCATTATTTTTTGGGTAAAAATAAAAAAAAAAAAAAAAAAGTAAAAAGTGTTTTTAATACTACAGTTTCCATCTATTTGATATACACTTAATATATGTAATCTTATCTAAATTTATTATAAAAGCTGAGGTTTGTTTCCTGAAAAGTTATATTTTAGCTGGTGTCAATGATCTTTTGTTGCATTTGGTCAGACTCAGTCCATTGCTTTACTTAAGTTTATTATATTTTCCTTTTATAGCTGCAGGCTGAGGAAGATCATGAAACACCCCAGCAAACCCTAAAACAGACAACAGTTTACAGATGTTTTTCAGTGGCAGCAGAACTATGACTAAACTTTTGGGTGAAACTTGTTTACTTTTTTCATACTTTTATTACTTGTGGAAAAACTTGAAACAATTTTAAATAAGTATAAAGAATGGCATTTGTTTTGTACATTTAATTTTTGTTTAACGTTATTATTAAAAATGGTTTTCAATTAGCATGTTTTTGTGTTTTGCTTTGGTACCGAAATTGGTACTGAGAACCGTGGATTTTCACTGGTATTGGTACCGAATACTGAAATTTTGTACCGTGACAACACTAACACATCACAATGCCACAGATTTTCGCAAGTTTTGAGGGAGCGTGCCACGCATGCTGACTGCAGGAAGTTCCACCAGAGCTGTTGCCCGTGATTTTAATGTTAATTTCTCTACCATAAGCCATCTCCAGAGGTGTTTCAGAGAATTTGGCAGTACATTCAACTGGCCTCACAACCGCAGACCACATGTATCCACACCAGCCCAGGACCTCTACATCTAGCATCTTCACCTCCAAGATCGTCTTAGACCAGCCACCTGGACAGCTGCTGCAACAATTGGTTTGCATAACCAAATAATTTCTGCAGAAACTGTCAGTAACCGTCTCAGGGAAGCTCATCTGCAAGCTCGTCGTCCTCATCGGGGTCTCGAACTGACTGCAGTTCATCGTCGTAACCAACTTAAGTGGGCAAATGCTCACATTCAATGGCATCTGGCACTCTGGAGAGGTTTTCTCTCTTCATGGATGAATCCCGGTTTTCACCGTACAGGGCAGATGGCAGACAGCGTGAATGGCGTCGTGTGGGTGAGCGGTTTGCTGTTGTCAACGTTGTGGATCGAGTGGCCCTTGGTGGCTGTGGGGTTATGGTATGGGCAGGCGTTTGTTATGGACAACGAACGCAGGTGCATTTTATTGATGGTATTTTGAATGCACAGAGATACCATGACGAGATCCTGGGGCCCATTGTTGTGCCATTCATCCACGACCATCATTTTGCAGCATGATAATGCACGGCCCCATATGTTGGATCTGTACACAATTCCTGGAAGCTAAACAACATCCCAGTTCTTGCATGGCCAGCATACTCATCGGACATGTCACCCATTGAGCATGTTTGGGATTGCCTGGATTGGCGTATACGACAGCGTGTTCCAGTTTCTGCCAATATCCACAACTTCGCACAGCCATTGAAGAGGAATGGACCAACATTCCACAGGCCACAATCTACAACCTGATCAACTCTATGCGAAGGTGATGTGTTGCACTGCGTGAGGCAAATGGTGGTCACACCAGATACTGACTGGTTTTCGGACCCCCCCGGACCCCCCCAATGCAGTAAAACTGCACATTTTATAGTGGCCTTTTATTGTGGCCAGCCTAAGGCACACCTGTGCAATAATCATGCTGTCTAATCAGCATCTTGATATGCCACACCTGTGAGGTGGATGGATTATCTCGGCAAAGGAGAAGTGCTCGCTAACACAGATTTTGACAGATTTGTGAACAATATTTGAGACAAATAGGCCTTTTGTGTACATAGAAAAAGTCTTAGATCTTTGAGTTCAGCTCATGAAAAATGGGGGCAAATACAAAAGTGTTGCTTTTATAATTTTGTTCAGTGTATAAAATGTACATGTAAGTAAATTCAATACAAAGTTACTTAGAATGCATTAGAATGCCTTCAGTGCACAAGAAACCAGTGGGACTGACCATGCCATTTGAGCTCAATGACAACGCTTCCTAGATGTATTGCTATCAACACATCACATCTGTATTGCTATCAAAGCAACACATCTACATTTCTATACTGACGTTTATCCCAAACTGCTGTCTTCTTCTGAATTGTCAAACCTCTCCACAGATGGTTATAAACAGCACACTGTCCTTCGTGCCACTGCAGGGGTAAATAAGGTTACACGTCATGGCCTGTCCTGTGGCTCAGGAATGTTTATCTTTCCGAAGACATTTGTGTAACCACAAAGTGCTGATGTACAATGCCTCACATAGAATTTAATCTTTGCCCTTTCACTTAATGGATATAAATTGACAGAATCAGCAACATAGAACAGCAACAGAAGTGATAAATATATACTATTGTTATGGGGGACTGGTGCAATAAGCTGTGGCTGATTAGGGCAGAGATCTAAATTACTATTATTAAAAGACTAGTAAATCACAATTAGTGATAGACTGATATATGAGTCAAACAGATTTGTCTGATGTTTGACCATCTTGACATTATCAGTCTCAGGTGATAACCATTCCATCTTGACACATTAATATGTGTTATTTTTAGTATTTGATAAAAAAAAATTATAATTAAAAAATATATAGATTTTGTGTTATTATTACTTCAATATGTTCCTTGAGGTTCACTTTTAATAATTAATAAGTGGTAATAATAATTAATTCACTTATAATTAATTCATAGTTAATAATTAATCATCATATACATTTGCAAATATGATTATTTTCATTCCTCATTCTGATCCTCTGTCTGAAATTAGAGGGGTATTGATGTTTAAAACCTCTATTATCATATACCTACACAGACTGAAGGCAGATTTTCATTGGATTACCACCAGTGTCTGCTCAGAATGTTCATACAGAGAATGTTGCTCTGAAATGGAGTCTGTGACAATTTAAAGAGATTACAGACTGTTTGGAATGCTCGCTTTTATTCTCAAAGAACTGTAGGATATATTTCCGCATGTATCTTTTTTCCTACTGCTTAAATGAAGTAATTTAACATTTTTGAAATTACCTTTGGTTATTTTGTGAAGTATTTAGAAGAAGTGCAAGTTGAATTGCTGTTCACAGGCAGGCAGAAAGGCTTCATGAGTATCCAGCGGAGGCGTTAGTGTTTGGGTGTGAGAGATGCAGATGGTCTCTGTGCGTGTCATGCTTTGCCACTGCTCATTATTTTATTAAATGGGATTAGCCAGTAGAGTCTCAATCTTTGTTATGACAGGTTGTGGAACCTCTATCACTATGCAAACTGATGCATTTATTAGAGTGAGGGGTGGAAAAGGATCAACGATTCAATGGCATTATATTTGTTACTGAAACATGAACCAATACATGCTTTCATAATATGTAACACAGAGTTTTACAGTACTTGTTCTAAATGGCACACAACTTAACTTTAGTGTGAACACAGATGACAAATCTATAAACAACTAGCCTATTAGTCAAACAAAGATATTGTGACTAAAAATTAATTTACACTACCCAAAGTTCATTTACATAATATATAATACCCATAATTTATATATTAGTGTATTTATATTTACTCCCAACAAATTGTATTCATATTACCATGACACCATATCCAAGTTTGTTACATTTACAGTTATCATTGTTGTTTTCTTTGCAGCTACTCTCATGTATTACAACAATGCATGTACATTTAAATTTAAAATATCATTAATGTTTATTTCTGTTTATCTGATCTGTGAATATGTCCATGCTTTTGTATACGTATTGTACTACTGTATATGTACAGTACTTTAAACTATATGGGGTTAGAAAAGGTTCATGCATTATGTAAGAGACACCTGCATTCAAAATGAAAAAATTCAGTCTCTAAGTCTTTTAGAACAATCTGGCATTCTCCCCTCTTCTCCTGCCACACACTGAACTCTAAATACCTTCAGAGCTGCATGTGCTAGCAAAAAGACTCTGACATTAATAGATTATAGCTGTAACGAGGCGACAGGGACGAGAGATGTGCGGATCCATCTGCAAAGCTTTATTCTTAAACATAGTCAAAGCAGGCAAGGGTCAGACAATGGCAAACCGGTATTTAGAGGGCAAGACAGAAGTGTGATCCAATAAATAGGCTTAGGTCGATCAATGGCGAACATAATTCAAAGGATGAGGCAGGCGAGTAATCCACAGACAGATATTAATCCAGGCGAGGTGCAAACAGAATCAAACAACAAGACGAGAGAGAAATCCAAGACAGGCAGGTTATCAGGAACAGACAATCAGGCAAAACTAGACGTTACGAAACAGGACTAGAACTAGGAACTAAACTAAACTCAGACAGGATACTGGCTCCATAAAGTGCTACCACTAGGAGAGTGATATATCTCGACAATACTCGGCCATTAGAGAAGGATTTGGTGGTTGATTATAGTGGTGTGCTGTGTGATTGGATGCAGGGTGAGTACAACAGTTCAATGGATGATGGGAAATGTAGTCCAGGGTGATATGCAACAGTTTGTGTGGTGTGAGAGTCAATGTAATCAAGAAGGGCGGGCCTCTGGGGGGCGAGCAGGGCGGAAGGACACGGATCGGTTTCGTGACAGAAGCACCCCCCCCCCACAACCCTCCAGGGTGGTGGGAGAGAGAGCGGACAGGAGGGAGGGGGTGGAGGGCCAGGGTCCAATGGTCATATGCAAGGGGAAGGGAACAGGGGAGAGGCAGCAGCAGAGCAGGATGCCCAAGGAGGAGCAGGGAGCCAGGGAGGGAGCCGGAAGAGCAGGAAACCAGGGTGAGGGGCGGCAGAGCAGCGGCGCCAGGACAGATCGGCAGAACAGTGTGGCACTGAGCGTGGGGGTGGACCACCACAGCTGAGCAGACGGGTCCGAAGATCCCCACGGTGGAGCAGAGGACACCAGAGCAGGACAGAAGACCACCTCAGCTGAGCAGACAGAACAGAAGACCACCACAACGGAGCAGAAGACCACAAGAGCAAGACAGATGACAACCATGGTGGAGCAAACGGACAAAAAAGACCACCACGGCAGAGCGACGGAGCAGAAGACCACCGGCAGAGCAGAAAACACCAAGAGATAAGACAGAAACCAACCACGCGACAGCGGACTGAGTGAGACCACAACGGCAGAGCAAAAGGCCACCTGTGGGCGAGCAGACGGAGCAGAGACCCTGTAGAGACATGGGAACTAGGAAAACTGAGACAGAAGAAACAGACCGAGCCTATATGGTTCAAGGACCGAGCAGGGAACACACCAAGTCATCAATATTTCCCTCCGTGAACAAGGCGTGTTCTTGACACGGGCGACAGTTATGACGGCTCACTGACCTGAAAACCTGGACGGCAGAAGTTATAAAGTGGGGCTCACAGACTTCGGCTGGAACGGACAAGACGAAAGATTCAACAGACACACTTTGAGAACAGAACACGGCAGACAGTATATTAGAACTCACTAAATGGGACTGGCAAGACAGAACAGTCAGACACATTTGGGGGGAAACTTACAAGAGATCAGTTCATGAGTATGGTCTCTAAGCACGGGCAGTGACAGGGTTAAAGGGACAGACACGGTGTGCATTTATATTTTCTGGGCTCATGACTGGACTAATGGGGCAGATAACAGGTTCCTCGTTTGGAACTCGACAGACAGATGGTTCAACATCAGATTCATTGGCTGAAACAGGACAGACAGAAAGTTCAGAATCAGGTTTGTTAACTGAAACAAAATAGGTTGACAGTTCTAAACTGGATGTATTGGCTGAGATAGTAATCTAAAAGTGGCTATTCTACTTTGCAGATGTATCAGTCCCTGACCACCTTCTTCTTTAGGCAGAAATAAAACACTTTGTGGGATCCAATGTAAGTTATCCCAAAATAAATCCACTAGCAGTGCTTGTAATTTTGTTAGCAAAGTTACCGGGGGGTCCAAACAAGCAAACTTGTGCCACAACGAAGAGGCCACTAAATTATTAGCGATTAAAACTCGTCCTCTAAAAGACATTTTTGGAACCAGCCATTTCCATTTTTCAAGTCTACCTTTAACTTTCTCAATTATACCATCCCAGTTCCTTTGTACAACAGTTTCATCCCCAAATAAAATCTAAATATTTAAAACCTATTTTTCCCCACTCTAATCCAATAGGAAGTTTTGGTTTACCATCTTTAACCAATCCTCTGTTAAAAAAGCTCCACTTTTTTACTCCAATTTACCCCCCCCCCGCTCTGCACGAGAACTGACAATACGACGGGACAAAGAGGGATAGAAAGGAAGGGAGCCACCAGGAAGAACGAGGGACAAGTGCAGGATTTATTCCTGTATCCTGGTAACGCTACACCTAGCAGTGTAAGCCTTATCTGTTGTAACAAAGGCTCAATTGCTAAGGAGAATAACATACCAGATAATGCACAACCCTGCCTTATGCCTCTATAAACTTTAAAAGGAGTACATAAACCACCGTTGATCTTTAAAATACTCTCCACATAACTATAAAGGACTTTTATAAAGTTAATAAAATTCTCACTAAAACCAAATGCAGATAGAACCTTCCACAAAAAACAGTGTTCTACCCGATCAAAAGCTTTTTCTTGATCTAACGAAATAAAACCACATTTTAGGTTTAGCATTTTGGAGACTTCAATAAGATCACGAACAAAAGCAATGTTGTCAAAAATCGACCTACCTGGGACACAGTAGGTTTGGTCAGAATGAATAACACTGTCCATTACATTAGCTAGTCTATTAGCTAAAACATTTGATAAAAGCTTATAGTCACTGCAGAGCAAAGAAACTGGACGCCAACACTTTATATCTCCACGGTCTCCTTTTTTCAGTAGGAAAATGACTGATATTCAACACTTCCAGGAGATCCTTTCCTATTGTTGACCAAAAAGACTTGGTATACCAGTGGATAAAAGTCCACTGGTATACCATCGATGCCTGGTGTTACCGGACACCATCCCTCGAAGTGCTTTCTGTAGCTCACTCATACTCAGAGGGACAGAAATATCAGTGTTGATGCTTTCAGGCACCTGAGGTAAGTTTTCAAAGAAAAACTCACCCTCATGTTCTTGCTCTACAGCAACCTCACTTTTATATAAATCTTTATAAAAGATAACTGCCCTCTGACGAATTTCTGAAAGATCCATCAAAAGAATTCCAGAGTCAGATCGTAGAGCATGAATAGTTCTGCTTTGACCATTCTTTTTTTCCAAATTAAAAAATAATTTTGTTGGAGCATCCATTTGATCTACACTTTGGAATCTCGACCTGACCAAGGCCCCCTGTGTCTTGGAACCAAGTAAATCAGCCAATTGCGTTTTTTTTATCTAATAGCAAATCTACAAATCCTCTTGTACCAGAAGACTCTGCCAATTCTTGGAGCTTTAAAATATCAGCCTCCAAGATACTCATTCTAAACTTAGTCTCCGTAGTGATGTTTCGAGTATACTGTAAACAGAGCTGCTTAATTTGAGCTTTTCCTACATCCCCCCATTATTGTACAGAGCTATAAAACGCTTTCTTAGTTTTAAAATCTTCCCAAAAGAAATTAAACAATTCTTTAAAGTGTCTGTCACTTAATAAAGCAGTGTTAAACTGCCAATAAGCACTTTTTGGTTTCAAAAGATTAATAAAAATGAACATTTGACCATACAATGGTCAGAAAAACTAACAGGTACAATGTGGCAGTCCCTTATGATATTGCAGTGATGTTTAAAAACATAAAATCTGTCCAATCTTGCCATAGAAATTACTTTATCACGCACATGAGTCCAAGTATATTGTTTTTGTGTACCCTTTAAACATCTCCGAGTATCACATGAGTCATGCATCTTAACAAGTTGAATCAATCGATTTCTAGAAGGCATATGAGGTTCTAAGTGATTTCTATCTAAATTAGATTCAGTACAATTGAAATCACCTCCTAAGAATAAAAAGTCTTCTTGACTACATTTTTGTAAAACAGAGCATAAGATATTTAAAAACACCATTCTCTCTATTGCTGAGACTGGGCAGTACACACAAATAAAAACAATAACATTCTTTTCATAGCTTGCTCTTAATTTTAAAAGTTTACCTTTTACTATTTCTTCTACTTGAAAAGAATGTGGGTTAAAATTTTTCACAAAAAGAATGGCTACTCCACCACTAAGTGAAGTATTGTGACTTAAAAATGGAAAACCACCCCATTCTTTGGCCCAATCAGAAGCATTATTTGAATCACTATGAGTTTCCTGCAACATAATCACATCAAACATATTTTGCTTCACAAATTCATAAATTTCCATTATTTTCTTAAAATCTCTCGCTCCATTAATATTCAAGGAGGCAATATTGATTTCATTCATTTCTAAAAGAACATAAATAGATAAAGTCAAAGCAAATACTGTTAAAAACACAACTAGAAACCCATAACTAATCACTTTAAGCTTTTTAACTATTTTCATTAATAAGATCAGAGTTTAAAATTCTTACAATTTTCTTCAACCGATAAATCTCCTTATTCGTGAATAGATTATCAGCCATAAACAACTTGGTTTTATCAACAAATTGTTTGATGTCTGGGGAAAATAACAAAACATTTACTCCTTCTTGTCTTTTACTCTGAGGAAAAGTTGAATGTCTTCTACGTCGTAACTACGACTAGTTTCTCGTTTGGCTCTCAGCGAAGGCGGTCACATTTTCTCTCCCTCTCCTCCCCGTTACCTTCCCTGCTTTTGCTCCTCTCGTGTTGTCTACTGTCTTGATGAGAGACTCTCTCCGCACTGCTCTCCAGACTTAAAAAGAAAATTCTAATAAATCATGGATTTGATCAACTGGTCTCTCAACGAAATTGACACCATCTTCTCGACAAGAAGCTTGGACTGACTGCCCTGACGGAACGTTCGCAGCTGGCTACACAATGGACGCGTGGGAAAGGTGGCGGGTCATGTGTCTAGCGGCTCTTTCCATGGAGGACATTGAAGATATCTACCTATTCGGAACCATGATAACAGGTCTTATGCAGATTGGATTAGGCATTGCCCTGGTTTATCGAGAAATTAAGAAACCGAACCAAAGCCTCACAAGGCTGCCCG
The DNA here is from genome assembly GCA_018155175.1 of Sinocyclocheilus anophthalmus. Classification (NCBI taxonomy): domain Eukaryota; kingdom Metazoa; phylum Chordata; class Actinopteri; order Cypriniformes; family Cyprinidae; genus Sinocyclocheilus; species Sinocyclocheilus anophthalmus. Next base: position 122,867 of record JADLZN010010883.1, read on the forward strand.
TCATGATTGAAGCAGTGGGCAGAGCGGTCAGCTCGGAGACTGGAACTTTTAACCGCAAAATGGATAACATCACGGAGAAGCTCACTGCTTTGCAAAGGCAAATGGATCGATTCGGAGACCAGAATGGACAAAGAGAGTAGTCGTGTAAACTGGAATGCGGCTACTTGCCCCAAGACTCAGCCAAGGCCGCTGTTGGGACAACTACTCCCCCGTTGAGGAGCACGACAGTTGAGACGCTCTTGTGGTTCCTTCCCCCAACTCCTGACCATTGACCAAACCTTGCCCAGATCCCTCGCCTTCGCCGCTTTGTTCCGCCAGTCTGACAAGCGGGTCTGCGATCAGCACTGAGAATGGCTGCTGGACCGGATGGCTGCTTGCCTGTGCTGGATTAACTCCACCCCCCCTATCCCCCTACCCTGTTGCAAGTCGTGTGTATCTGTATTGATGTGCTCATGTTGCTGAGGTGTTTTTTTTCCTGTTCCCACACTGTGCTCCCCATAGGAGCATAGTCTGGGGTCTGTTTTTTTTATCTCCTCCCCTCCCTCATGTTATGCTGTATTTCTTTAAATTCCCTGTCCTCCTGTCCTGTCTATATTGTTATATTGTATGTATGGACAGGTGGATGGCTAATTTCGCTGGTACCTGTGATCAGTGACAATAAAGGGCTTATTGATTGATTGATTGATTGATAAGTCACTTTGAGAAAAACTGAAACTTGAATCTGAAAAGATTCATTACCACTTTCCATCCCTTCTTTGCCTCCATCATCAATCACGTTAGTTTTTTTCTGCTTAACACTTTGGGCTTCACTTGAACTTTTCCTTTTAACTGGAACTTTGAACTCAGTTTTATCTGATTCTAGATCAGCCTCATCACAAACTCCAAATCGCTGCCAGTTCACATGGTCACTTTCGTCCCTTGTCAAAACTGACTCAGTAGCGGAAACACTATCCTTCACTCACTACAGTAGGAGCCTCCAACCCACCTTCCTGCAAGGACACTACTGATACATTTGCATCTGAAGCTGCATGCTGAGCCTCAAACACCCTACCATTATTTTCCACAACAGTCAAATATTTAACATTCAAAAGGGGACCATTGGAGGGTCCTGCCTCTACCCTTTCCACCTCCTTATCATCATTTAGATTAGTCTCCCTCATATTTTGATCATCAGTTGACGGACGATCTTCTTTATTCCTTTCAGGGCAAGCCCGCATTAGATGGCCCAGCCTACCACAGTTAAAGCACTCATTTTATCGGTTGTGACATAAAAAACATAGTCAAAGTTGTCAACCTTAATGTTAAGAGTCAAGTCAAGTTCTTCGCTGTCTTTCAAGATCATATAGACAAATCTTCTAAAAGAGACCACATGTTTTAGTAGTTGTGAAGTGGTACCAATAAGAATTAATTCAATTAATGGGTGAAACCAGCTTTCCATAGCGGGACAAAATCTTAACCAGTGTATCATTAGAAACAAAAAATGGAATATTAGACAATGTAACCTTTTATGAAGGAATTGAAAGTGGAAGAACAGGTGTGAAGAGGTTGTTTACAACAACACCCTTCTCCACTAACTCATTTGCCTTTTCCACCGAACTCAAAAAAATAACAACAGCACTAGTCATTTTGGACGCTGACAAAATACTATCATGCCCAACAACCTCTCCCATTGCCAAACAGCAGTCTTCGACACTCACCGCGGACGCCACTTTAACACCAAGACGCCGCGTGAGATTATTTAAAAAACCAGCTTGCGGCTCCGCCATACCCGCACAAGGGGGAAAAAACCCCACAGCCCAATTCAAACAAACAACAAAACCAAGAGAGAAGAGAAAGACAATAAAACAGAAAAAGAAAGAAAAGAAGCAAAAACTCACTTGCAAAACCATGCTCCACACTCACGCCACTACGGTAGAGAAGAGAGGAGAGAGGAGGAGGAGGAGAGAGGCGAGAGAATCACACTCACACACAAATGCACATGCAACACATACTAGCAACACTTCAGCATACAGTACTTTAATTCACAAATAATTGTATATCAAAAAGGAGGTACTGCTGCTACTATTTATAGGTTTTTGCTAGATATTCTATCCCTTTTTTGCGAGTCTTCCTTGTTTGTAGTTATGTGTATTCCCAATGTTGAGAGCCAGTCAGTTGAGAAACTATTTTGCGTATGTTTAAGTAAGATATGGTGTTCATTAACTAGGATGTTGCTGGAATCAGTAAAAAAAAAAAAAAAAGGGGGAGGGTCCCCAAGAGCCCTGGTCTTTCAAAACACCAGTGCTGTGAGGAAGGATGCTACAGTAGGCCAAGCAGAGACAGGGAGGAGTATGGTAGAGGTAGGAAAAACCCAACAGACATACAGTGACAACAAAGAACAACATACTGTAGAGAATGACAGCAACAGCAACAGCAGACAAATGGCATAAACAAACAGCACACAGACTCTACAACATCCTCAGATTCTTTTTCTTTTGTTTTTACTGTATGTGTAAATTTGTTATAAACGTGTGCTCTTTAAAAAGTAGTAAGCATTGTTTGCCAGACACATACATTAAATGTTTAAATATCTGTTACATATATGGTACTGCTTATATTATTTCACCATCTGTACACAAATGTAAGTAATGAATGTGTGTGTCCGTGGGTGGGGCTGTGTCGGTGTGGTAATGTGGGCCGGTGTGGCTACAGTGCCAGGGCTGAATTTTTGTCCCAGTCCGCCCCTGACAATAATACACCAAATGTCACTAGAAAAAACTGTTGCCTTCAAGATGGGGAAAAGCAACCCAGCACTCCTGAAGTCTCCCTCAGATATAACATATATGTTTTGGGATTCAGTGAAGTTGTTAAACTCTGCAGTGGTCAAAGATATAGGTATATCCAACTCTCTCACAGGATATTTACATTTACATTTAGTCATTTAGCAGACGCTTTTATCCAAAGCGACTTAAAATAAAACACACAATAAAAGCGACAATAAGGACAATAAAAGCAGTCAAAACTAACAAAAGAGCAGCAATATATAAGTGAAAATGACAAGTCTCGGCTAGCCTAATTGCAGTACACGTCGCAAGGTGAATATATATATATATAATATATAGATATATATAAATATGTATATATTAATACACACACACACGAAGAAAACAAGTAGATAGAATAGAAAAAAATAGAAAGCTAGTGTTTTTTTACTAAATAATAATAAGTACAAAACATAAAAAAAGAAGATAAATATAGATAAATTAGAATTAAAATAGAATAGAAAGTGCTAGTGTTAGAGGGTCAAATAAAGGTGGAACAGATGTCTGATGTCAGATATCTGACTGTTCCAGGCCTGTTCTCTCACTCTAACTCAGCAAGGTACCAAAGTAGGCTGAAGTTCTGATATATTTTATTTAGAGAGATAAATGATTTGGTCAGTGTACGTGGGCACAGATTACACTATGCTGATGTTCAGTACCTAATGAGGGAGTCTCTCTGCTTAGTCAAGGTTTGCAGCGAGTTTACAACGCTAATCTGTACTTTGCTTTCGACTCAGTGTCAATACCTAAATACTCGTTGAGTTAGTAATGCACTTCTGTGGGCTGTTTCCTCCGCGCGGAGACACGACCTAAGCCCGTCGGGAAGCACGTGCCGGCTGCAAAGGAAAGGCAGGGGAGAAGAGGAAGGAACGGCAGTGGATCAACAAGGGAGAGGGCGGCTGGAGTCTAGGGCGGCACGGGACAAATTATAGTTTGTGAATCTAAGAATAGATTCAGCAAACCCCTTACCCTTTAAAAGGGATATGACACCAAAAATGAAAAAGTGCGCAGTCATAATATTGAGCACATCCTCAAGGAATTTCAACGTGTATGGTTAGTTTCTTCGGTTAACACAAAAGAAGAGGAAGAATGTTGGTAACCAAAACGCTGGCGGTCGCAATTGATTCCACTTATATGAAGCAAAATTTATATAGCAGTTAAAGGGTACTGTCAACTGTCTGGTTACAAACTTTGCAAAAATATCTTCTTTGTGTTAAACAGAAGATCGAAAGAGACAATACAGGAGAATGGAACGACACTTGAGGGGTAAGTAAATGATGGAGAGAATTTTCATTTTTGGGTGAACTCGCATCAAGTATTTAACCTAGGGCAAGCATCTCTCAACAGACACTAATTCCTGTTCACAATTGTAATAAAGCAACAAATAATCATCTTGGTAAACTTTACCCCAGTTTTTTTTCTTTCTTTATTTAACCATACACTCCCAAAATATCCCAGAGCTGAATTTCGTAACTTTGATATATATTAGTAAAGATCGCCTTAACATACCCCAAGCTTCTCCCAAAGGAGGGGAATATTTTCATTCAGTACTTTTTTCTGTGTATTCCATCCAACAGTGGTACCATTACTAATTTAGTATTTAGCTGACCTTTTTGTTCAAAAAGTTAACAAAATGTACTAGCTCAGATCTTTAACCATTAAGCAACTTAATACTGTACAGTATGATAATTGAGGCTTTGACTACAGAAGTATGGTCCGCTTTGCATCTTATTCTAGTCAAACACAGCCCAATAAGACAGGATGAACCATCTGTACTCAACCACAGGCCACCCCCCCCCCCCCCCCCCCCCACCATCTACAATCACATAATAATAACTACCATAAGTCAAATTTAAGGATAGAAAAATAAACAGGCTTATCAACTTCTAAAAATAAAGACAAAACTCATCCCAAATTCCCAGCTAATCTACCATGTAGTAGGCAAATTGTCACGAATTCAGTCCATGGACTTCAGCTTATTCACCACCAGAGGTCACCCTTTCCTTTCTTTGACTCTCGCACTACACACTGTTGCACTTCACCCCGGACTACATTTCCCATCATTCTTTGCACAATTTGCACACTGCCCTGATTGCACTCATTGCACACAGCTGTTTCTAATTACCTCATTCACTATATACCACCCACTCTAACCACATTTCTCTGCTGAGTATTGTTTAGCCTGTGCCCCTTTCCTGAGTCTTTTTCCTTGTTTTGCCTTGCCTTGCCTTTTTTTTTGCGGTTTTTGATCTTTGCCTGTTTCTTTGGATTTCTCCCTCTCGTCTCGCCCCTTTTGATTCTGTCTGCTGATCGTCGACCTGCGCTAGCCCTAGGTCTATTCTTGTGTTTTGCCCGCCATATCCCTGTTTGCCATTGTTTTGACCCTGCCCGTGTACTACGTCTCTTTAATAAAGCCTGCAGACGGATCCACATGTCTCACGTCTCGTCAACCCCGTTACAGAATACTCAGCCAAACAAGGATCCAGGCGGCTTTTCCAGAGAATATTGGCCAGGTATGGACACAGCAAGGATTTTGTTAGCCCTTAGACAGGGGCCGCGATCACTAGAGAACTATGTTCGCGAATGTTTAGCCATAGCTCACTATTCTGATCTACCAGACTGTCTTTTGATAGTTTTTTTGTGATGGCATTAATCAACCCTTTTAGGTCTAAGCTTAGATGCAAGGGTCCACGTTCGTCAATCGCTCATTTTATGGATTATGCTTTGTTGACTGTCGGATCTTTATTTGCTGTGGGTGTCGTGGAGGAAGAACGCGACACAGTGTCTGTGACTAAAGTGGCGGCTGTACCAGAGCACGCTCACAAGATGACGGCTACAGCGGAGCCTGACCGCAAGATGGCGGCGACAGCGGAGCACGCTCACAAGATGGCTGACACAACAGCATCTAGTCAGGTCACGTTTGTTCTTTTCCTGAGTTCAGTCAGTCCGGGTTTGATTATCAATGATCCGGTCTAGTACAGCTGTTCTCCCTAGTTCAAGTCAGCCACAGTTTGATCTTCCTGGCAAGTCTAGTTTCCACAGTTGATCTTGCCTGAGGTCAGTCCAGTTACAGTTCTTATCCTGAGTCTAGTCAGTCCACAACAGATCTTCCCGATCATCTAGTCCCGCTAATCGTCATGGGTCAAGTCTAGTCACAGTTGATCTTCCTGATTCGAGTCTAGTCACAGTTGTTCTTCCTGAGTCAGATCGAGTCACAGCTAATCTTCCTGAGTCTCGTCACTCTCAAACTGTTTTTCGTCAGGTCCTCACACCTCAGTTATTCTCCAGATCACGTTGTATCACAGCTGATCATTCCAGAGTCATGTACGTCCTGTCTGTCACAGACAAAAAACCCCCCAAAGGGTTTTCCAATCAAGTTCAGTCCTTCGGTATCCCAGTCTGGTATCCATTGTGAGGGATGCACCGCTGGTGTCTGCACGCACCGCTTGTATCCCCAAACCCACTCACTCTAACCCTTCTTTTCCTGAACTAATTCCCCTGTCTGAAGTTTTTCCCCTGATGGGGATCGCTTTTTGTTGCGTTTGGGCTGCATACACCTTCACAGAACTCCCAGAGGCGGCAGCACCCACTATCAGGTCTGCAGAGTCGGTGGCTTAAGCTACAGTCTCTCCTGAGGTGGTGGTGCTCGCTGTTGTGTTCCCCGAAGCGATGGTGCCCGATGCAGTTTCTCCAGAGGTGGCGGCGCTTGCTGCAGAACCTTCCGAAGCGGCGGGGCTCGCTTCAGCTCCTTGCGTGTTGGTGGCGCCCAGCAACGCACTTTCAGCCTGTCATGTCACGGTCGAAGGAACCATTCGCCACACCTCGTCTCCTGTATCCGAGGGCGCTACTGTAGAACCGCCAGAGGTGGCGCATCCGCTGCAGAACCTCCAGAGGTGTCAGTATTACCCACCTGTGAACTTCCTGCTCATCCTGTTCCGGCCAAGGAGGCCGTCTATGACCTCTCTGCTCGTCCTGTTCCGGCCAAGGAGGCCGCCTATGAACTCTCTGTCTGTTCTGTTCCGGCCAAGGAGGCCGTCTATGAACTCTCTGCCTGTCCTGTCACGGCTATGGAGGCCGTCGATGAACTCTTTGTCTGTCCTCTCACTGCTATGGAGGCCGTCTGGAAATCCTCATCCTGTCCTGTCACGGTTATGGAGGCCGTTTGTGAACTTTTGTCTTGTCCTGACCCAGCCAGGGAGGCTGTCCCTGAACGCTCAGTCTTGTCTATCAACCCCAATGTTCTGTCTGTGTTGTCTGTCTCTGCTCTCTCGTTGTTACAGTCTCCGCCATGGTCTCCTGATCGGTGTGGTTCACTGGGGGGGGTTTCCTGTTCCCTCTGCCCCGCCGTGGTGGTCTACTGTCTGGTTCTGGTGGTCCTCTGCTCCACCGTGGTGGTCCTCTGCCCCGCCGTGGTGGTCTACTGTCTGGTTCTGGTGGTCCTCTGCTCCGCCGTGGTGGTCCTCTGCCCCGCCGTGGTGGTCTACTGTCTGGCTCCGGTGGTCTTCTGCTCCGCCGTGGGGATCTTCAAGCCCATCTGCATGGCTGTGGTGGCCCAGCTCCGCCGCCTCTGTCCTCGTCCCTGGTCTCCCTTCCTATCCTTGGACCTGGCCCCCGGCCCAATCCCACCTGTTGCCCTCCGCTCCACCACCCACTCTGATCGTTTGGTGTTTTGGAGATCTGGAAGCCGCTTCTCCTTGGGGGGGTGCCGGGGGGGGGGCTCGTCACGAATTCAGCTCCATGGACTTCTGTCTTATATACACCACCATAGGTCACCCTTTTCCTTTTCATTTACTCCCGCCTAACACAACTGGTGCACAGCACCACCGACTACTTTTCCCATCCTTCTTTGCACATTTGCACAACTGCCCTGATTGCACTCATTGCACCAGCTTGTTTCCTAATTACCTCATTCCCTATCATACACACCACTCTAACCACATTTCTCTGCTGAGTATTGTTTAGCCTGCACCCCTTTCCGAGTCTCCCTTGTTTTGCCTTGCCTTGCCTGTTTTTGATCTTTGCCTGTTTCCTTGGATTTCTCCCTCTCGTCTCGCCCCTTTGATTCTGTCTGCTGATCGTCGACCTGTGCTAGCCCTAGGACTATTCTTGTGTTTATGCCCGCCATATACCTGTTTGCCATTGTTTTACCCTGCCTGTTTACCACGCCTCTTTATTAAAGCCTGCAGATGGATCCACACGTCTCACTTCTCGTCAGCCCCGTTACAGAATACTGTTTTGGTGCCTTTCCTTTGACAGTCTGAAAACATGTACATGAATATGATGTCCGAAAACTAAATATCACATACAGTGACAAAAGAGTTAAAAGGTTTAGGTGATGTTCATATTTCTATCTACAATGCAAATCTTGGCTGCTCTGGACTTTTATGTTGAAGTTTTAGTCTTTTAATTTCCTGTTTAGTCTTGTCTGTTTGTAGTTATTATCATTCAAATAATAAGCTATGTTTGGACCTGTCTGAGTTTACACGGCATCACAGGGATTATCTTCTCATCCATTGATTAAAAAAATAAATAACAAGTGGCAGCAAGTCATTGTCTTAAGTGATAATTTAAACAATTTGTTTAAAAAAAAAAAAAAAAAAAAGAAACAAATTCTGGATTCATTCAGGATGGCGCCGTGCTGTATTTATGATGGAATAACTGAACTATTCTTTAAACCAATTAGTTTAAAAAATGTGGATTCATTTAGAAATAAAGATGTGCAATGCTTCTGCTGTGGCTTTGTTTGAAAAATACATTATATGAAATATACATAATTTTGTCTAAAATGTAATTTAATAATCTTGTTTATTGAACAAGATAATTTAATAAATCAATATCACATTTGCGATCATGCTTATTTTTGTGAGTTATATTATCATATCTTCTAAATATAAATACAAGAAAAAAAATAATAATTTTGCCCCATGTCTTGAATTTTGTGGATAATTTTTGCCTAAAACCCCAGTTATTATTTAATTATTTATTTGACCCTGGTTTGTAAAGAACAATGTAAAGCTTAAGGCCTGAATACCGTAGAGTCAGCCAGTCATTCCATTGGTTTAAATGACCCCAATATGCATATGTCAGATTTGTTTAATGATCCCTAGTCACCAAGACTTAGTGGGGGCCTTTTCATACAGGTCAATTTTTAAAAAGTTAAACTTCAGCATGCTCTCTTGTCCCGTGAGCCTTGACTCGTGAAAGAGTGATTTAGAAAATGGAGACCCAAGGATACAGGACCCATTTATACAGTTTAGTTTCTTACAGCTTAATTTTTAATAACAGCTGAGCATAGCTCTTACCTCTCAGCTGGCTGGGCTAGCTATCAGTCTACTGCCTGCTGTTTTCCTGTTGTAGAGATTGGGTTTGTGGAGTTTATGAGTGTGTGTGATCTGTTATGGAGAGACTGTACTCCAGGGTCTCAATGCTGGCATGGTTTCTTGGTAAATGAAGATGATGATATATGGGAGAAATCCTTCTCGTTCATTAGTTCATTTTCAAGCCACAAGCTTGTCATCCCTAAAGTAACACGGAAGGGATTATAATGTGAGAAAGAAAGGCTTGAAGATGAAAAAAAAAAGATTTATTGAAAGAAAGTTTTATTGCTCAGAGGTTGCTGTTTTATTACTTAATAGAGTTCTCAGATCAATTTCAGTGACAAGGCCAGAAATCTCCAAGTTGGTGGACCTTGGTGAAATAAGGAGGTAATTTATTCTTTGTCTCCTTCCTAAGCTACTTTGAAACAGTATATAAATTATTCAGAGCCATAGTTTTCTGGGAGTTTATGAATGAATGAATAAATGAATGAATGAATGAATGAACAAACGAACGATTGAACAGTCCTAAATTTAAGAATGAGATATTGTACATTTACACAAAGCATAACTAAAAAAACTAGAATACTGCCTAATTTATATAATTAGACATACTGATTAACTAAATAGTCCACTACAAAAATAAATACCTTGAATGCCACATGGATTCAAATGGATGACTGTTCATTGATTTGATTATCGATGTAATCAATTAATTTACAAGAACCACCTAAACGAAGCAATTCACTATAATAAATTAGTCTTTACAAAGTTACTCATGGGAGAGAGAGGACCATTTAGGACAAACCAAATCACTAAAATGAATATGACTTTCCATTGATACACATGAGAGAGAGTTCAATTTAGGATGAACATATGTACTACTCAAGAGAAAAAACCATCATTCACATTACCTTGAACTCCTCCTCAATAGATTTCAAGGGGAGTCTCATTTTGCATGAGCTCCAGTACAGAACAAAGCTACGGATATTTCTAGGTACACCCAGCCACTTTCACAGGAACTGGCTGACTACCCTCTCAAGTTCAGCAACCGTGGAAATTGGGAACTCATAGAGCAGCCTTGGCCAGAGGATTCTTAGTAGTATGCCGTGCTGATAAATCCAAGACTTAAACTGCCCTGGGAGGCCAGTCCTGTCAAATTCTTGCAACCATTGCTCTTTCTCCCCACAGGTATATCTCATGATTTGTAAGTAAATACATTTTGACGTCCTTGTCCTTGATTTTGGGGCTTGACACTTTGGCTCCGCAGATTTGAATACAGCCTGTGATGATGCCAACTTCCAGCCTGCTCAAGTGCTGATGTTATCGGCCCTCTCAGGTGGAAAATGGTGCCTCTGCAGAGCACTCTCGACAACTTTGTGGGGGATTGAGTTGTAGGCATTCACCACATCCTTGGTTTCTCTGGTCTCGCTCAGAAGCTGTGTGGTGACCCCTGTATGCTCTAAGCAGCTTGGAAATTTTGGGATGTCTCCCTTCTGGACAGAGGTATCAATTGTGTAAAATGTGTTCCACAGGTTAGAAGATTTGCCACCACACTGAAGAAGATTTTTCCTCCAACACTGAGCAAAGACATGATCCTAAACAAGTTGATGTCTTCTGAGTTTTCCTCTTTTGGGGTTCACACTCCATTTACATACCTACATTGCTTAAGCACTTCACCCCTTCTCCAGATTACATTAATGATTCTCCATAGCCATTGGAGAAGTCGAGGGCAGTGCTTGTAGATGTTATAGGTGGTGCCATTTGGACCAGGAGCAGGTACTCGTTGAACCGCTTTGAAGAGTGGCTCTTGCAAGTTGAAAGCCTCTGTTGGATCTGGAGGGCTAATGATGGTGTCACAATCTCTTAGTTTAACTTCTCTGTTTTGGTTGCTGAAGGTGCTTTCAAGATGTTGATCCATCTGTTTCTCTGTGCATGAGACTAATATTTATAAGATTCTACTTCTCTTCTGACCCAACAGTTGTTTGTGAACTGGAAGGGGTTCCTGAGAAATGCTGCTCTTTTCCGAGCTCTTTCCCTCCTGCACCTTTGATGTCCTCTTCTCAGGGTCACTCACACTTCACTCACAGTGCCCTTTGGGTGCTAACCCACCCCACCACAGTTTGCTGTCTTTCATCGTTCCAGGATGTCTTTCCATTCATTACCAAACTTTCTTGGTCGTCAACTCTTCCTGGTTGTCACTGGTGTACCAAACAGTAGTATTTTCAGAAACATCTTTGTGATGATGCACTAGGACATCACAGGGTGTTTCAGGTCTTTTGAATATTATACACCCTCACCGAGGCAACCTGACCAGAGTTGATGAGACTCAAGCCTGTGCCCTAGCAGCAACCCATCACTATTGATTAATAAAGACTTATTTTTGTTCGGTTCCTTAGAAAATACTGTTATGACCTCAACACACTTTTAGCATATGCCTATGCCTAGTGCATGATTTGTAAGTAAATACATTTTGACGTTCACATCACATAACTATCTCCATATGTATGGCTTTTCTGATGTAGAAAATTTGCAAGGTAGGTGCAAGTTTAGGTTTTACAGTTTAGGATAGGGTTTAGTGTAGATGGTTATTTTTTATTTTTTTTTAAAGAAGAATTATTCTTTTAGCAGCTCTCACAAGACATTTCATTTCCAAACTGCCGCAATATATACACCAACTAACATAATAAATCATTGCCAGATTTCACATTCATTTCGGATAAAACTGAACAGGCTAGAGTTACTTTGCAGAAATGTTGCACGTTTTTTCTAATGAGCCTGGATTGGTATGACATTGGTATGTGATGGTAGAAATGTATTAAATAGTAGAGATTCTGCTATCTACTTTTAATATTTAGTTATTAATTTTTATTTATTTCATAGTTGTGACGTATCGAATATTGTTTTTGAGTCCAAACCCCTACATTGTTTTAATGCAATATCAGCACTTTGAGTGTATTAGCACCGTTTGTTGTGTGCTTTGGACCCAGAAACGGTGGACATTGCATCAAAATGAACAACGAATACTATTTATACCGTGGTGGGCAGGACTACGTTTTGTTATTTACTCCTGGAGTGAAAAAGAAACATGGAAAAATATTCACAGTAATGGATAATGTGTTATTAAGTGGTGTTTATTGGGTACAACGTGACGCAGAGTTTAGTCATTTATACTTGCCGAGCAAAGTAGAAATTTGCCACTTTAATATAGAATACAACTGATGTTGAGTTCATTTTTGTCTAGAAGAAACAACTGAGCTATTAAAAATATCTAATTTGTCATATCTTTTCTCCTGTGTGTTTTATCCTTTGCAGAGATGGTCTTTTAGGAATGTATTTTTCGTTAGCGAGTGGAGTGTGTTAAAGACTGCACACACACCCCACAGGGAAATGGAGAAGTGTATCAGCTAATGGTGTGTGAAGTATAGGACAGAGGGACACCATGACCTTCATTGTTCCTTAGCTTATGTAACAAAACTCAAAACTGAACAATAGAACCTTCTGGGCTGATTGCATGACTGCCAACCGGAGCACTCCAGTCCTCAGCCCTGGTCTATTAAAGGGGTCATATGATGCAATTAAAATTTTTCCTTTCTCTTTGGAGTGTTACAAGCTCTTGGTGCATAAAGAAGATCTGTAAAGTTGCAAAGACTAAAGTCTCAAATCAAAAGAGATATTCTTTATGAAAGTTAAGAGTCAACCATGCCTACCTAAAACCGCTCATTCTAACACGCGATGTCTACGTCACGATGTGGGAAGATTTGCATAAAGCTGCCCAAATGTTCACGCAAAGAAAGAAGGTGCAACTTTTATTCTCGCTGTAGTATTGTTGCTGCTGCCATGTCGTGAAGGCGCTGTGTTTCGTTGTGAAAGCGAAACTACTTTGTTTGGCATTCCAAAAGAGGACGATGTCCGCTTCGTTATGCCTAGAGCTGATCCGTGCTGGTCGCTGAGGGAATACCTTCCAAAAGAGGATGATATCCGCTTCGTCATGCCTAGAGCTGATCCGTGCTGGTCGCTGAGGGAATACATCAACTTCGTGCTGTGGATCGCCGGATCGGTTTTCACCATGGACAAAGCGGAGTCCAGTTCGGGGTCGTCACATGTGGTTGCCGCAAAAGCCGGCTGGCCGCTCCTTCGTCGAATCTGCCGGCCTCCGCTCACTCAAGGCCGCCATGTGTGACGCTGTTTCGTTGTTTTGTTGTTGAAAGCTCTAAACTACTTTGTTGGGCCTTCCAAAAATGGACACGACTAGAAATCAGAGGTTAAGTTGTATGGTCGGGTGTAACAGCTTCCGTAACATGGTTGAGGTTATTAGCCATCACAAGCACTGGATGCTGGCCAATCAGAGCACACCTCGCTTTTCAGACGATGAGCTTTGTAAAAAATCGACGTGTTTCAGAAAGGTGGGGCATAAAGGAGAAAAAATAATGTACAGTATGTGGAAAATAATGTGTTTTTTGAACCTTAAACCGCATAAACACATTTCATTACACCAATACACAAAATAATGTTCTTTTTAGAAACATCATATTACCCCTGTAACACCAAGGTGTTGTAACGAATCAGCTCATGGGAAATATGGATAATTAATCATAACTAGTTATAATTAATGATGAATATTTTAGATCTGCTGTAGATATTTAGCTGACCTCAGGGTCAACTGTCTTGTCAATTCTAAGAACGTTAATTCCTGGTTAAGGGAAATAACTTTCTAACCGTACAATACTACTCGGAGCATGTAGCAAAAATCTGCATGATTAGGAATTCCAGTTATGAGCAAACAATGAACAAAGTCAAGTGTGATACAAGTAAGGTTTTAATAAATACATAAACACATAAAAACTGGTTAACAATCTACATACAAACATAAACCTGGTTATAACATACCCATACACACACACACGCAATAAGTTGGTATAGGAAAGGGTTAAGAGATTAACTCAAGTACAGAGAAGAGAATAAGGACCTGAAATTTAGGAAAAACCATTTGAAATTCAGCAGATCTACAGCCTGAAGGAAACATCATTTTCTTAGTTCAAACACACCTTTGTAAAAGGTGTAAATGATACTTAATGTATCAATTAATAGGACTAAGTTTGATACTTGCAAGTCTGAAAGAGATTCCTGATGCAATCTTAAGGTCCAAGATCTTGCTGAAGTTGGTTGATGAGAAAGAACCAGTTTGAGTCAGAGAATCTTGATTAATGGAAAGGTCAAGGCCGAAGCCTGGCACAAGCTTAGGGATTCCGGGTGCGTTTTTCTCACATCCTTTCAGAATTAAAACAAACCACAGACTCCAAGAGGGTCCCTGGTCTGGGCCTTTAAGGTCGGAGAAGAGTCAAGCCTCTCAAGGTGGGCTTGTCCAATGAAAAACACAGAAATTCCAAGCGGGAGGTTGCAATCGCTGGAGGGTTTTACGACCCTTTGTCTCTCAGCATGGTAATTTGCAAATGGACTTAAAACGAAATTACTAACGATTCTCAGGGCCATAATATATATTGCCTATGTACCAACAAATAATATACACGCTTGTTTCGATCATCAGAAGACTAATTCATAGATAATAAACATGGTAGGATTACATATAGATAAGATGACATGAAGTGTGGTTCTATCATAAGCCTGCATAAACAGTATACCATCTCAAAGACAAAATACACGATGACAATAATATAACCAATGACCTGAAGGATCATGTGTGTTCATTCAAAAAGATTTTCCTATGAATTAATTAGTAGAAAGTCCATTTCTACTGTGCATTTGTGGATTTTCCTTATGCAAAAGGACAGTGCTTTTCCCTGCTCACATTCCATGAGTTCGTAAAAGTATCGGGTGTCAGGGTTGCCATGGTTTGGTGTCATTTGCAGACATCCTGGCATCCAGTTTATTGTGTGAGGGGACTGTGACGATTTGTTAATGTAATGAATAATTGATTTAAGTCAAATTAAAAATGGTGTGTCTGATTGGTCCAGCCGCTACAAATATTCCCCCTTTCGAACGTTGTTGTCCATAGAGTAGACAACAACGAGCGATGTCAAAGGTGCGGAACAATCGAACACACACCTGCCACTTACGGTTGGGAGACAGTGGTGGCTCTTTGGCTGTTGGTGCCTCCAGGAGGGGTTGTGGCGCCGTGGTGGATGCTGTCAGGTGGTGATGTAGGCTCTAGCAAGGTGTGGGTCCTCAAGCTTATGCAGCAGATGTCGAGGCTGTGTCACCTGTCATCCAGAAGTGAGTTAGTCCGGGTAGGATGTTTTTTGTTGATGTTGTTAGCCAGTAGGCTTTCTGTGGTACCCGTGATGTGGGACAGTTGGGTTAGACTCTCACTGGTGAGAGTGTAGGTGGCTCCAGGGATTGCCGGGAACTGTTATGGAGATTTTGTAGTGTGCAGAGTGTTTCAGACTGACCTAGTGATGATGGTAGGAGAGCAGCAGGTGGTTGTTAGCTTTCTGTTCTGCCCGAACGTCACTAGAAGTCTGATGTTTGCGGTGTCGCTTTACTTTTGTGGTGACATCGACTTGAGCTTGCCTGAGTTTTGTTGGTAGAGCTTTCGCTGTTGGGCTTGTGGGCCCGTTGCTCAATCCAACGTTATCTGGCTGCTTCTGGGGGTGTCGACCGGTTTAAAGGGATGCTCCTCCCTTGGAGGGGCACTGATGCTGTGATGCAGCAGGCAAGGAATCAGAGGTTTGTCCTTCTCAGTACTCCTTAGTTGAGTTTTGTTCAAGGAGCTCTTTTGCGAGTGTCAGCAGCTCCTGTAACCCAGAAGTAGGCGTGTCCAGCTGTCCTTGTGTAGCCTCCGTTCGGCACCTGTGTGAAGGGTGTGGAGGATGATGTTGTGGTGGACTGCTGTTGGACACACCGTGGTGTTCGCAGGATGAGGATGCCCTTTTCCATGGCTTCACCTAATGGTTGGTCTGGAACCTGGGTCTGTTGCAATGGTGATGGCTCTGTCCTCTTCTGGCTAGGGCTTTCTGTAGAAGGGTTTTGCATAGTGGCAATGCTGGGTGCCTTCTGGTGACCGCTTTGGATTCTGAGTTGTGAAGTACAGAATCAGCAGCGATCAGTCCCTGTTCAGACTCTGGGTCTGAGAATTCCTTTATGATGGCTTGTTTAAACTGCTGGTGAGACTGCAGGATCAGTTCCTTTGATGTCCTCAGGGTCTCTGCAGTATTTAGGTTAACAGATGTATTGTCTCTGGCCAGCTCGTTTGGGGTCTGTGGGGTCACACGGTGTGTGTCTGCAGTGATATCTGGAAAGGTCCCGCTCCACCCCATTGTGGATGTTGGTTGGTGACGTGTTGTAACAGTGGCTCTCAGCCCCCCCCCCCCCGCGCAGGTTCGGACTCTGGCTGAGGGGTCTGGCCTGCATCCAGGGGAAGTTCTGTTTCTGTGTTTTCCCTGTCGTCACTTGTGGTTCTACAAGCATATTCCAGGTCATTGTGACATTGCTTCACCTCGGGCTGCTCTGCAGGTGGCATCACATGCGTTGTTTCGGTGCGCCTCCTGAATTTTTTTTTTTTCTGCAGTGCAGAGGTTTCAGGAGATCAATTGGAAGTGCAGCGAAGGCTCAGCTCCCTCCCCCTGGTAGCTGTGCACAGGCATGGATGGCTTGCACTGCTGGCGACGTGGTGTTCAACCTGTTGTCTTTTGCTTAAGTCTATGCGCAGTCGGTAGGACTGTTTTAATTCTTTCTGAACCATGTCAAGCTCTTCTTTAATTGTTGAGTCAGGGTTTGGACCTCAGCTCTGGCTGTATGCAGCTGGCCTTGTAAGGCTTTAGATCTGGTGTCTCTCTCATTTAGTTCCACATATGTTGTTTTTAACAGTGACTTTGTGTGAAAAAGTTCTTTCCAAGTCCTGTCTGATGGCTTTTTCCAGCGGCGCTTGGTGTCCAGCAGCTGTTAGAGCCTCCTGAAGACTGGTGATTTCCTTCTGTCGCACCATTCTGTGAGGGTCTTTGCATCCGTTATGTGCTTTCTCTCGTTGAGCAGGTGTCAGTTCTCTGCAGAATTCTGTGACTTGCAGTTTCAGCTCATTTACCTCCTGTCTGAGGCCCTTGAGGGTGTGGGCCGAGGAGAGGATGATGCTGGTCAGGTGTTCACTTATGTCGCAGTCTCGCTGTTCCTTTCTTTGCCATTGCAGGTTGTTGGCTGCTTGGAGCTGAATGATGTCCATGACAGTGCTCTACTGAGTGTCCAGGTGATCCTGGTGAGCTGCCAGGGCTGGATGACTGTGGAATGTCTGCGACATACTGGCAAACTTGTGGGAACACCAGAGAGAGAAAGGGGCAAGACAAATGCAAGTACGTCCAGAGGTGTTAAACTATCTCTATGGGGAACGGCTGTGTAGGCCATGTAAGGTATGAATCGCTGGTGAGAGGCAGCTAGTGAGGTAGGGTGCTATGTTTTTGTGTTCGTGAACACAAAGAGAGAGTTTGAGTAACTTTGTTGAGGGGGCCGTAAGCAGGGGTCAACTGATGACCGGGCTATACATGTAGTCAAAATATTACTTAAAACACTGATGGTTCACATGTTTGGTCACTATGACGAAACTGAAATAAAATAAGATAAACTCAAAAAAAAAAAAAAAGGAAGATTTTACCTATTTAGTTTTTTTAGAAGAGATATGGCTAAGCAGGTGTCACTTGTGGGTGATGCTGCAATAGACTTCATAAACCTAGGGTTAGACTGTTAGCTAAACTAGCAGGGATCCACCAAATACATCATCAAAAGAAAAAGAAACAGTGGGAATTGTTCCTAGTTCTATCTTGGCCTACATTGTGTTGAACAGTAGCTGCCCTTCAATGTACAAGGCCTGGCACTGAGGAGTGAGGAGAAGCAGAGAGGAAACAGGGATTATGCTACTAAAAACCTGTATAACTCGTTAAGGAAACAAACAGTTGCTAGAACTACTGTAATCCTATACAAAACGCGAAGATGTTGATGGTAAAAATAACAAAAATAAGGTAAAAGTAAAACACAACAAACAAAAATTTTAATAAAAAGGGGTCCTAAGAGCTGTAGTAAATTAAAAGGGAAAGTAAAAAAAAAAATAAAATAACATAAAATAAAAATTGATTTAATTAATTAAATCTCAAATTTAATAAAAATCAATTTAGCTGTATTGGTACATTTGTGCCAAACAAATGTAAATAAATGCAATAAAATTAAAGAGAGGTAGAATAAAGTCAAAACAAAAAAATAAACAATAACACAAATAAAACCCAGTATGTGGGTGGGGACCACACGAACTGTGATGCAGCAAAAGGAAGTTAACACCAGGGGGGAGGGGATAGAGAGAGAGAGAAGGATGGTAGAAGTACACTTTACCACGCCTATCTTTTAGCGTTAGTCGGATGCTAACAGCTAGCAGTTGAGGTAAAGTGCTTAGCTTAAGAGTTAGCATTGGTTTACACGCAGTTCTTTGTTTACACACAGGTCTGTGAAGTGGGTGCTGTTGTCAGATTAACCGGAAGAGTCTGCTCACACTTCCGGGGTCACGTGTTGCTAGGAGACCGATGCAAACTCACACCAGGTGCAAGGGTAGCAGAACTTCCACTGCCGTGAGCATGCATGGGAAACTCATGCGGGGCATAACAATCAGTTATGACTGTCCCATACAAATTCATTCGTTACTCAAAACAGCAAATTCACTTCACAGGCAATGGTGGATTAGTAGTTAGCTACGCTAGAATAACACCATTAAATTTACGTAAATGTTTCACATGAACGAATCAAAATGAAATACAATGATACGTAACACATAATAAGGCCTTAAATTAATGAAATGAGGAGTATCGCTCAGATCACCTACACAGTGCTGAAAAAGGGGATTTCTTCGCCCAAGATCAGACTGATGTATTCTGGTACCTTTTATATGGGCTGCTAATCTGAGGTTTACCCATCAGAAAAGCCATACCCTCTACTAACAACAGAAATTAGGATTTCTTTGCTAAAATCAGGTTAGTTTCTTATCGTACGATTTAAACACATTATAGCACTGAAAACTTCGTACTGCTCGCAGGAAGGCGCATTCAAAATATAATTTTATCTGGTTTTGATCAGGAACGGGTATGCGCATGGAGAAGAAGTTACTAAAACTTATGAGACAGACACATAAGATTGATATTTGGGGGTCGCTTGCAAGCAATGTTAAAACGAACGCCACTCTTCTAAATTACTGCTGTCCTGCTAAAAGTAGGAAACTATATTTTCCTGGCCATGGAATGCTGGGGATTTTTGGCTAGCTGTCAAGGGATTATGGGGGTTCACATTCATGCGCGGCTGCAGGGATGCTCCTGTGGTTGCTGGAGGTATTATGGTTCTGTCTTCTGAGTTGTTAAGCAGAAAGTGTTGGTTCCCCCCTTCGTAGCTTGGGGCATATGAGGGAGTTTGCACTGCTGAATGAGGATGCAGGAGTAGGGTATCTCTCCCACTGCGTCTCCTTTCGCAGCCTATAGGAGTCCCTGAGTTCTCTTCGGAACATGTCAAGCTTGTCTTGAGTGTTGTTCAGCTGCTGGATCAGAGTCTCTTGAAGTCTATCAATTTCCTCCTGTAACTCCATTCTGCTGGGGTCCTTGTGTGATACCGCCGTGATCTGTTGCTTGAGATCATTTACCTCCTGTTTCAAACCCATGAGGTTGTGGGCCAGGAAGATGATTACCTTGGTGAGCTTTTTGTAGCCATAACTCTCACTTGAGTCATGAGTCTGAGGTACTCTTCTCTCTGTGTCCAGTTGCTTTCGGCTCAGTAGGTGGTCGTCGGCCCTGGGTAGGGGGTGTTCCTCACAACGCCTGGCCAGCCCTCTTTGGTCTGCATTCTGGGCAGTTAGTCTGAGCATCTGCAACATTTTGGCAAACTTGTGTTGAGAGTAAGGGCTAGAGACTACTACAAGATCAAAACAGAGTGTGAATGCTAAGATAGGTTTGGGTCAGCATATGTTTGCTGAAAAGGGCGTAAACAGGGTTTTGATTGATGACTTAAGACTACTCTTATTGTCAAATTATCACTCAGAATTTACTGACGGTTCCCCAAACAGGCTCAATCTCTGAGGAAGTAAAGTAGAAGAGGAAAAAAAAGGAAAAGGATAGCATTTCTATTCAGATTATGCTTATTATTTGGTGCTCAGGATAATAGTTATGCCCTAGTATTTGTCTAGATTACTTGTGTAACAGGGTCATACAAATTCATGCACATGTTTGAAAATAAACTAATCAAAAATAGGAATGTCTCTGGTTCCTTTTGAGGTTCAGAGAGAACATCAAAACAAAGTGGAACAAAAAGGGGTATACCATGTAAATGGATTTCAAATTAGCTGACTGCTATTATTAAAACAGGGTAATCAATCTGGTATTGGGAACAATCAGTGGCACTGGTGATTAACTGATTTGTGTTGGGCAACACAACATGTCTGGTCACAGCTGCTGCGTGTTAAGTTTGCCATGTGTGTGCCCCGCCCTCCATAGCACGTTATTCACTGTGCCACTAAAAGCACCCAATAACTTAATGATTCTTCTCTAGATAGACAGTTAAATTGTAATTAAATTTAGATTTAATTAGTTAGTAACTAAGAAATAGCATTCAGGAAGGATACATCTAAGATAGTTAAATTCGCTGAGACGAATTGAAGATTGAGAAACATAGAAAAAGAAGAAAAAGAAGGAAGAGAAATGGAAAAATCAGAAACCGGGGATTAGGTTAAATTCAAATTACTTCACACTGCATACACACATGCTGTATTTAAAAGCTTCAATTAAAGAGTGCTAACCCCTAATTTGTTAAAGCTATTTTGTAGCTTAGCCTAAGATGAAACTATGCGAAGTCGTGTTAGCTTAGCTGCTTCAGGTGGTTTGTTTACAACATGGCGTGTTGTGCTATGTGAAGTTAGCGCTTCCTGTGACAAGTTGTTGTCACGGTAACCAATGCATGCCAGTGCAATTAACGCAATTTAATGTCTGTCTATTTTAAAAAGTTGCCCACAGTTTTAGAACGTGGTGCTTTCAGCCTTCAAGACTTGTTGCATTACATAAGCACTTCGGTGAGTGCTTCACTAATGCAACAATAAACTTCTTGCACATGTTTAAAGAATTACAAAACGTGTTTACTGTAAGTTAAAAACGGTTTAAACATATATGCAGTTATGTGTGCCTCACACATGAATATTAAAGTACAGTATTACACCTTTAATTTCACTCAGCGAGTGAAACACATAATGACCACCAGGTTGCTTGTATATATGCAGTCAAAGTGTAGATGAATTGCTTCAATCTAATTATAACTATAAGGCCTTTATGCTGTAGAAAAAGGAGCAACAATCAAATCTACCTTGATATAACTGTACTAAGATTTCTTCTTCAAAGAAACAATTTAAACAATACTGCAATTTTGTGATTTCTTCACTAAAGCATATTACATTATGGTACAGTATGGACATGCCGCTGAGCTGAGATTCAAACTTACGCTTTGTCAAGACAGATTTACGCTTTAATACTGAAATTAGGGTTTCTATGCTAAAATCAGATTAACCTTACACCAATACCATTAAGCATGAAATACATAAAAACTCTCACAATTATAATAGCAGTACCAAATCAAACCCCCACTTTATCTGCATCTAAAAAAACCAGCAAATAGGGACACAACAGGGCATCTCAAATCACGCCCTATTTTAATCTGGACTATCACGCACACACTTTTAAGTTGACAGTGTTTAAACTCATAACTTTCGTTTTATCATGCCCGCATTCTCCACCAATCTGTAACGAATCAGCTCATGGGAAATATGAATAATTAATCATAACTAGTTATAATTCCTGGTTAAGGGAAATAACTTCCTTACTATACAATTCTACAAAAGCTTGTAGCATAAATCTGGATGATTAAGTGACTCCAGTTATGAGCAAACAATGAACCACGTCAAGTGTGATACAAGAAAGGTTTTATTAACTACATAAACACTTAAACTAGTCTAACATACTACATAAAAACATAAACTGGTCTAACATCCTACATAAACACATAAACTGGTCTAACATACACATACACACACACACGCATACAGTTGGTATAGGAAAGGGTTAAAGCTTAACTCAGTACAGAAAAGAGACATAAGGAATGAAATTTATGGAACTATTTGCATATTCAGCAGATCTACACCTGAGGGAAACGTCAGATTCTTAGTTCAAACACACCTTGGTAAAAAGGTGCAACTGATACCTACTGTATCAATTAATAAGACTAAGTTTGATACTTGCAAGTCTCGTCTGTCTGAAAAGAGATTCCTGATGCAATCTTAAGACCCAAGATCTTTGCTGAAGTTGGTTGAACCAGTTTGAGTCAGAGGATCTTGGTGAAATGGAAAGGTCGAGGCCGAAGCCTGGCACGAGCTTAGGGTTTCCGGGTGCGTTTTTCTCACATCCTCTCAGAATTAAAACAAACCACCGACTCCAAGAGGGTCCCTGGTGTGAGCCTTTATGGTCGGAGAAGATTCACGCCTCTCAAGATGGGCTTGTCCAATGAGAAAGATGACAGAAATTCCAAGCGGGAGGTGGCAATTGCTGGAGGGTTTTACGACCCTTTGTTTTCTAAGCATGGTAATTTGCAAATGGATTTAAATCGAAATTATTAACGATTCTCATGGCCCTAATATATATTGCCTATGTACAAACATATAATATACACGCTCGTTTAGATAATCAGAAGGCGAATTCATAGACACTAAACATGGTAGGATTATATATATATGTAAGCTGACAGGAAGGAATGTTTCGATCATAAGCCTGCATAAAACAGTATACCATTTCAAAGACAAAATACATGATGACAATAATATACTGTACACCATGACCTGAACACACCAAGTGTGTTCATTCAAATAAAATTTTTCCTATGAATTAATTAGTAGAAAAGTCCATTCCTACTGTGCCTTGGGGATTTTCCTTATGAAAAGACAGTGCTTTTCCCTGCTCACATTCCATGAGGTCGTAAATGTTTCTGGTGTCAGGGTTGCCATGGTAACTGGGGGGGCCTGGTGGCAGACATCCTGGTATCCAGTTTATTGGGTGAGGGGACTGTGTCGATTTGTTAATCTAATGAATAACTGATTTGTTAAATCAAATGAAAAATTGTGTGTTTGATTGGTCCAGATGCTACAGGTGTCCTAGAGAGATACACAGAAAGCAGGACACAGATAAAGCTGTAAAGATATCCCACTATAACATTTCCCTTAAAAGGAATAGTTCACCAAAAATGAACACCCCCAGGCCATCCAAGATGAAGACGAGCTTGTTTCTATTTGGAACAAATTTGGAGAAATTTTGCATTACATCAATGGCTCACCAATGAGCTTTCGGCAGGAAGGTGCGCTGTCAGATGAGAAGTCAAATTGCTGATAAAAAAGCATCACAGCAATCCACAACTAATCCACTCACGTCCAGTGCATCAATTAATGTCTTGAGAAGTGAAAATCTGTTCATGTTTGTAAGAAACAAATCCATCATTAAAGCATTTTATCTTTAAACTGTGTGGCATTTTATATGTCAAATTTGAATGTTTCTTTTCAATAATTAAAATATAAACAAAAATTTGCTTTTTTGGGGGGGATTCCAAATTGATAAATAAATATGTGTCTTTCTTATCTCCAGAACTTACATTATTGTTATTATTTAATGTTTTCAGACATTCAGGAATGTTCAGCCATTAACTTGTCTTAATTAAATTTAATTATGAAAAGTTGCCATTCAGTTAATTAATCAAAATGTTATATTTATTAAAAAATATTGACCTTTAAATAATAATAATATAATAATGTCGTAGGCTTATATAAGTAGCTGCTGTCTGCTAAATGGTCATTTCAGCACAGAAATAGCATGATGCCAGATGCGTTCATCCCAATAATCATTCTGTCTTTACATTCAAACTATCTTCCCCTTTTGAGTCACACACAGCCACCGTATAAGTCTAGGCACTACAATGCAATATCTAAGCATAGGAACAACGTCTTCCCATAGGCCATCTCCCTACTGAAATGTAAAAAAATATATAATAAAAAAAAATTGTTATATAATCGTTATGGATATTTTCACAAAATACATAATTTTGGGAAAATGAATGCAATTAATTTTGCTAGTGTCAGGATACACACTCTGTAGAATTGGGCTTGTGCATTCTTGTGAATGAATCATAGTGGGCTCCATATATTGAGCATATCAGAGCAATGGCAGGAACTGGTAAATAAGTAATTGTAGATCTGTGGCAGTCATCTTTCAGCATCTATTTTATGGTACACACTTACTGTTTTTATGATTCATATTCTGTGATTCATTAACATTTATCCATAGCTAAAAAAGAGTTGTTCAAATATTGAAATATTGATACAACTGTGAAGATGATATTAATGAAGTGCAGAGTCATATTATTGACTCATTTGAAGGTATTTTGATCTGTTGTTCATAGGAATGTTGTCTCTATTTTAGGTTTTGTTACAGCACAGCTCAGTGCTAATTCTGATAATTAAGACACTGAGACACTGCAGGTTAATAGGGTAAAAAAGAACTAATAGTTATCACCTTACTTACCCAGCTGATTGATTACATTGATAATTGCAAACATTTTTTGTATTACAAGTTTTCTAAAATGTTATGTTTAAATATGCAAATGAGGCATTATTTAATGAAATATGCGCTAATTTGCATACATTTCTATTACAAAAATCTGAACACTGGATGAAGTCAGTTTCAAAATTCTTGTTTAATTTTTTTTGACATATTAGAGTCAAATGTTTTTACAAAGGGAATTCTGGGTATCTCTTTTTGTCACTCCATAATTCAGAAAATACGTTGAACAGCCAGAAAACAATATATTTTAACACTTTTTGAGGGAATAAAATGTTGTATATAATCAATAAAATTATATATGAACAAATCCCTCTGTAAAAACCTTCAGAATATAGACAGGAATAAAAATGTATGATGGTGTGTGTAAGTGCTACTGAAGTGGAGAGTTCCCCTTTCTCTCCTATGGTAGGAGCGAACCCCATTAAAATTATTTGAGAAAATGGCCTTTAAAAATATGTATTGTAATTGAAATCTATTGACACAAATGGATAAAGTGCTATAAAAGAGACACTTAACAGTGTCTTTTGGATGTTTTCTTTCCACTATTCTGAAAAAACACTTTATAAAAAAACAAAAAGCACAAAATCTCAAAATGGACAGGTGCATGAAAAAACAGTGTTTTTTTCCTTTAATTGTTGGGTAATTAAAGGACACGGTTTAATGAGAGTGATTTACTGACAGCCTTTCATCTTCTGAAATCCTTGGTGGACTGGTGATCAAGCAGGAATAAGCAGCCAGACAATTTTTTTGTCATTTTGTATGGAGTCAAAATTATTTCTGAATGAATCAATAGAGTGACAAAATATGAAATATAAATTTATAAAATACAGTTAACACTTTATAATAACCTTAATTAATAAATCATAAACAAACATTATATAATGCTTAACAGATCATTAATTAATATACAGTCACATAGCTAGAAATATGAGGTAATATGCTTGCAAATTTTTACTAAGTTACTTACTGTATTACACATGACCTAATGATTAACAGATCATTATTTAATGTAAATTGAAGTGCTTACAAATGTCATTAAAACTTTCAATTCATGTGATTGTGCACTTTTTAAAAATCTTCAAATGATTTTGACAGGGCTTGCAATGATTAAAAGCTTTATGAATAAAACATTAACAAACATTATACAATGCTTAACGGATCATTAGTTAATGTTTACAAACGTCATTATACTTTCAATTCATATACGATTATGCACTTTTTAAAATTATATTCCAAAATTATACAATGATTAAAAGCTTATTTGTTAATGTATGAATGCTAACAAATGTCATTAAACTTCAGTTCATATATTATAATGCTCTTTTTTACATTTAAAAAAGATTAGCTTAAAAAAATAAAAAAAGCATATAAAAATAACTTTTATTAACTCATATTCATTCATAACTTCATTAACTCATAATCACAGTCTGTTAAGGTCACATATTTGGTCTCCGTTTGTTGCGTAGACTTCTACTTTTTACACATCTTAACAAATTATTTATTAATTATTTGTTCATGTTTTTTTGCAGTACCCAATCTAAAGTGGAAACTTTTTGTCAACTGCAAATGTTTAACATTTACTACTCATTAGTACCTTTATGAACTGTCATCACAATGGCAAAAAGTGTCCCAAATTACCGGAATTCACAATATTTGCACATTTTTCCAAATAATTTTTGCAGTACCCAGTCTAAAGTGAAAACTTTAGACTTGATGCTTCTCTCTACACGTAAAGCTAGGACAAATAAAGTAAGGTTGGGAAATTTGTAACTTACATGCTTAGAGCAGGACCATGCATCGTTCATTTATATTTCTACATGCCTCCCTGCAATACAACTCTGATTCTTCAATCGTGCCATCTAGTGGTCTGTTATGGATACAATTACAACTGCTACAACTGATAATGGAGCACTCAAGCAAATACTTCGAGTCATGTTGAGGTAATTAAAATGTCAAATTAATATTTTGCGTTCAATTATTTACTTATCAGGCAATTGGCCGCATGATAAGAGGGATAATTACGCAGTGTAGTCTTTATCACCCTGCAGAGGTTTCTTTTGCAAACTATGCTCAGCCTTGTCGCTCCCCCTTTGTCATAGCTCCATGCCCCCCAGTTTGGGAACCACTGCTGTAGAGGAACTTGTCAATTCAGCATTCAGTATGTGAAGCAGTTCATTTTGCTAGAGTCAGGATTTCATAAAGAGCTACTTTACACAGTCTGCAAATGTAGAGCTTACAGATTCCTTTGAATGAATCATAGCCACCAGATATTGAGCATATCAGAGCAACAGCAAGAACTGGTAAAGAAGTAATTGTGGATGGGTGCCAGCAAAAACCCTTTGAAGGGTCTCTGATCAGCCACATAAATGTGAGTTTTATATCAGTCATTCAGCATTTATTCTATGGTGACACACATACTGTACCTATGACTCATATTCTGTCCAAAATAGGGATGCATTACCATTTATCTACAGCTGAAGTTTAGGTGTTTTGTATTGATACAAAATATTGATAAAAACTGCACTAACCAGCTACATATGTTAGCTTTATGTCACCTAGTAAGTAAGCCATTTGTAAGTTTATTTTAAGAGTACATTATGTAAAGTCTACAGATACTTTGTTTTTGGTCTTCACTGCCACGGTAGTGGCTGTGGTTTAAAGTCTTTAAGATAAAGACATATACATCTGGACAAGCCCATTGGCATGAGTTTTGGGTGTGACTATCTCACTCATTGGACCACACCTAGTCCTTGTTAGTTTGCATAGCAACTCATTGGTCCCTTTTGTTCTCCCTTGTATAAATAGCTCTTGTGTTTCCCTTATGCTTTGTCAGTTGTTGATAATAATGGTTGCTGTTTTGCCCTGTTTAGTTTCTTACAGTGGCCGAGAAGTGCAAAACAAATCACAATTCTGAAAACAAAATAACAAATCACAAAAAAAGGAAGAGGTGTGTTAAATTAGGATTTTTTATGTGTGGCGGAGATAATATGTATTTAAAGCGGATAATATAAATACAAAATATTAAGAGTTGAACAGTCTTTTTATTAGGAAAATTAAACTGGAATTACGTTATATCCAACAGCATTAAGATACATAGTTCAAAAACAGAAGATAGCCTTATTGAAAATGCTAATTGATTTTCTGCCAGTAGGAGGCGCTTTTGGAATGGCAGTAATATAGCGGCGCAGCACTGCTCTCATAAATGCTACTTTATCAGACATTATATTTAGGATGAAATGAAAATGGTATCAAAACATTTCTGAAGATTATTAGCTAATGTTCGCTATTCTACTTGGTGGATCACTTGTCGCATATGTCATCAGGTTGTGGCCAAATTGTCTGTGTGGTCAATAAATTGATCTCATTTTTTTAAAGGTTTTTCTGAGTCATCATTTCACATTGTTACAAGCTTGTTTAAATATCAATAAACAACTAATACATTTACAATAATAATGTTAATTATAAAAACACTTGAGTATAGGCTAATACAAACTAATTTAAAGTGTCATCTGAATTAATCTGCGGATTCAACGCAGCACGGCGTGCTCGTCTGTTGACTATTGCAGTTATGCCACACTTCAATATCTTTATGATGACGGTTTACACTAAGAAAATAACATTTGCAAATTGCATTGCAGCTGTGAGAGATTTTATACTCTTCACTCACACCGTTGCTCCCGTGCTGTGTTCTGCGCCTATTCAATTATGCCATTCAATATTTTTTTTATATAATTATATATATATATATATTATACACGATATATACATATAGCTTTAGCCGGAGGGAAGGTGAAAATAGATTTTTTAAAGACTTCCATATTAAAGATAGCTACTGTTTGTAGTCTATATTTTATACACACATTTATTTACCCTTTCATTTGTTTGACCTATTCTAATTGCAGTCGCCGACATTAGTCAGTAACTGGTTTGAGGTTGGACTGGGCTACGAGAATTTTCATCTGTCAAATTCACAATGAAAATGTATGCAGGAGTATATTCGTGCATTTGAGTCCTAAAGCATGCAGTATTGCTTTTTATTTCTTGATTTCTCGTGATCTTGACATAACTAATTGTTTAATCGTGATCTAGATACAAAAAACAGTTGCACTAATGAGAAAAACGAGAAAGAAAAAAGGGAATTAACAATGCGCCTCTGGCTTTCCGTACATTTATGATTGGATAGTTAAAAAATTGCCTATCACGGTTTGAAAATGCCCAATAATTGAGAGATGCCCCCTTTTTGTTCCGCAGATACCTATACTTGGACTTGTCATTGTGTTTTCTGACTTGTTATAATGTTTTCGGAATTGTTGTTGTGTTTTCTAAACTGTTATTTTGTTTTTTAGATTTGCATTTGTAATTTTTTTTCAGAATTGTGATTTGTTTTGCACTTCTCAGCGGTCACCTTAGTTTCTTGTTCTTGCTGTTTTGTGTTCTTTGTTTGTTTTGTAACTTTATTAAACTACCTGGGCCTGTTTTCCCTAGCTACCTCAACATTACTCTCTCTTTCTCTCTCTCTCTCTCTCTCTCTCTATATATATATCGGCTATCAAAGCAACGTTTAATCTTTGGATCACTAGTGTCACCAATTTTTGATCCAAAAATTAGACGTTGCTTTGATTAATGCATTTTTCATGCATACAGTTTATTGTTTTGATTTATTTCAACGTCATTATAAAATATAATTGCTCTGAATATTATCCCAAATATACTGACTATCATAACATTATTGAAACAGTGGTTCCAAGCTAATGATAGCTGAGAACGTTCTCTATAAATTATGACTAATTAATTTATTTGGGAGGATGGAAATCCTAGCCCCAAATTACACCTTCAGCATCCTTATATGAGACTGTAATGTCTTTCAGGTTTTTTCAGCGTTCTTTCAGCATCAGCATATTTATTGATGTGTTGAAAAAGTCTTTTGTATTGTCAAAAGCATGTTGAGAGCTGTTATTCTGAATGTGTCCATCTCCTCAAGGAAACGCTTTCTGAATAGTAGATTGAAATTACAGTGTAGAAAAGTTTTCCTCAAAATGAACAAACTGTGATTCTGAAAAGAAAAGATTGGACTGCCCTGGGATGCATTTATATTATTCTCTTTCTCTTTTTTTAGAGGACTTGAGTCATGAAGCCTCTGGATCATTTCTGGATGCGGCCACCTCACCCGCCTCAACCCATTTGTTTGGCAGCTTCCATATGACAAACAGGAATCCAGCTTCTGTAGTCCAGTCAGATCCCACAGGCTCGTCAAAGGGTAGCAGGGAACAACCTGAATTTTCCTCTATACTCACATTACTTGCCAGCACGGCACAAAAGCCTCCTGAACTCTTGTTAAAAGTTGTTGCACGTGACAATGAAACACATCAATGGCCTTCAAATGTATCTTCGGAACGAGTGGAGCCATTTACTCTTCCATCGTCTGTGCTGGTCAGCAACCAGTCCTCCAAATCAGGTTTGTTCGCAGCATGGCTGTTATTTTTCACCCGCTATTTCTATATCTTACAGCTAATTTAGATGTCATTGTGTTTATACAGACTAGTCAATCATGGGTCAATTATTCCTTAAACTTGGAAGTGTATTATGGAAATGCTGATTTATAGCGAAACATATGCAAGCCATAATTCTTGTGAGCAAAAAATCTAAGCAAGTGGGTCATTGCATGTTTTTGCGCCATTTATGGCAAAGCAAGCATGAATCTGGAGATGGAGGAGCACATTTTCACTTTTCACCTGCAGCTCTCAGCTGTGCAGATATTCTCTCCATTAGTAGACTATGTTTCTGTACATCCAGTGAAAATGAGTAGTCATGCAAGCCCTGCTATCAACATCAAGTTTGCCATCTTTACCGTCATCACATGAATCATGGGTATTGTCCAATAATCATGTCCAAAACCCCTCATTGAAGCATTTCGAATTTAAATTGGCTCAGCACATAATTTTATCATTTTTACCTTTGTTTGAACACAATGAAGCACTAGCAACTTCAAAACAGTTCTGCAAACTGTTTTGAAGCTTATGTAACCACTTTTCAGTGTTTTATGAAAAGACCGATTTAGAACCTAAATGTTTTCCAAAGCTGTTTGAACAGCCACTGGGCATTATGTCACAAATCATACATTATAGCTTCATCCCAGCATGCTCTTTCAGTGATGTAGCAGTTTTCGTAGAAACCATTCAACAGGCCCAGAGCACTAAACATGCCCCAGTGTTTAACAATGGAATCCCCAAAAATGGCATCTACAACTATGCTACTCTTAACACATGCCCACACATAGTGATGTCAATTGCCTCATTGTTGGACCCCACTTATCACAGGAAAGTGAGTATAATGGTATATTTATGCAAAGCTGAACCCCATTCAGTGATATTTACATTTAAAGCATTTCATAGACTTATTCAGAATACTTATAGATAGTGGATAGAATATAGGATGGTACTGGTCTGTTGATTACCTCATGCTACGATAAGAGTTTTGAACTTGGTTTATGTAAGGAAAAGAAGCCAGTCGAGAGAGTGTGGGAGTGGAATTACTTTAGAGTTTGGAAGATCAGTAATGCTACCACATGCGTAATGAGCTGCTGAGGTTTTACTGAAGTAAAAATATTTATAGTAGAGCCAAAAACAATGTAAATTTAATTGAATACAATGCAATTTGAATCCCATTGAACTTCTTTAATATCATTTATTTCCCGGTGATACATGACAGTCAACCAAAACCTATGTAGGGTAAGACTTGATTTCTTGATGATTGTTTTGAGATAGAATTTCCCCTTCATAACTCTATAAGAAGTCTTAGAATTAGATACAATGTCAATTTTCAATGCCAAGCTAAAATGTTAGCTTAAAAAAAATCAATCATACAAGAATATCCAACAACACTAGATTTGGCCAATTCTAGACCAACCATTGACAATTTTGAAAATGAAGTTATGTTGAATAAGAGGAGTATGAAGGTATGGGATTAGCTTTCACAAGATCACAACAAAACAGAATATATTCTATATATATATAGCTATATATAATTCTAGAACACAGGCATTTATGTATATCCATGCTTCTTCTAGCAGTTTACCTCAGTGTTCTGAAGCAGTTGCATGTTTTCTGCAGGTATTCCGACCTGAAGCATGCATTCTCAACCTGAAGCACAATCTTGACGCATAGGCTGTAAATTAGTATTTAATGACCCAAACAAAGCTACTTGGAAACACACTTAGAGAAAAGACTAATGGCAAAGCTGATCAGTTTGTTGATGAAAATTTATTCTGAGATGACCATGTCTTTGATGACTGATCCTTTTATAAGATTACTGTAATGTAATAGGTATTCTGAAGTGACCTCGAATCAAATGTTGTTCATAGATATATCATTAATGATCATGCTTCTGTTATACTTGTAAACCTGAGGCCTCCACTTGTATTTTCCTAAATAAAACATCATAATAACGGACCTTAAAAAAGACAAATATCAAAATTAATACATGCAGCTTTTCATATATATGCTAAAACATGCAATATGGACTTATTCACAGCATCTGAAACAAAACTTTTCAACAATCTCATGGCAGTTTGTAACTGTTTTATATGTTGGCAAATTGGTGGCTAATTCGTGTGAATTTGTATGATCTCATTAGTACATTTTCAACTATTATAAAAAAATAGTACAGAGTTAAACATATGATTATGGACCTTCGTGCTTACTTTTTTTATTCTATAAATGTTATGTTTTTGTGCGATTCATGAAAACAAAACCACAACAAAACTAAAATTAATCTCACTTCATAAAAAAAAAAAAAAAAATAAAAAAAAAATTAAAAAAAAAAAAAAAAAACAAAAAAAAAAAAAAAAAAAAAAAATAAAAAAAAAAAAAAAAAAAAAAAAAATAATAAAAAAAAAAAAAAAAAAAATAATAGTTTTTTTTTTTTTCTTTTTTTTCTTTTTTTTCTATTCTTGTAAGATAGGGTTGAAACTTTAATGTATAGACAGCGTAAAAATATGTACCACAGCATTTAATTATACATGTTTATTAGGAAATATATTTAGATTAAAATCCTTTGTAAAATACTCTATAAACACACCTGTGACCTTATTGTAACAGAGACACTGGAGTTTGGTTAGAATCCATGAGCGGAAGTTTATTAAAAGGTCAAGGCTTTAAACAGATGTCGATAATCAGGCAGAGGGTCAAAGTCAGAGAAGCAAGCAGATCGTTAGTCATGCAGAAGCAGAGACAATAGTGGAGAGGCAGGCAATGAGTCCAAACACAAACATCAGTCCTATCAGGCGTCAGAACCAAAAGGGGCAGAGTACAAATACCGTGAGTCAAGAAGTCAGGCAGAATCATACACAGGAAATCAATCAGGAACAGAGGAAGAATAACACTTGGTAAGGCAGGTAAACTGGCAATACTTCACAATCAGCACATGGACTGGTCTCAGTTTAAATGAGAGTTAAGCAGGAAGTGAAAGCAGAGGGAGTGGAGCACGGTCAGTGCTCGGGCGAGGGCTCCCTCTGCTGGCTTGGCGTTACAGAACCCCCCTCTAGGAGTGACTCCTGGAGCTCGACGTGGACGTCCCCGTGGTCTCGGTGCTGGGCGGTCGGGTCTGGCTCGATGAAACTCCTCGATGAGTGATGGATCCAGAATGTCCCGGGCGGCTACCCATGACCTCTCCTCAGGTCCATAGCCTTCCCAGTACACAAGATACTGGAGCTGACCCCCTCTTCATCTAGAGTCCAGTAACACATTCACCCTATATGCCGGAGTTCCATCAAAGTCCAGTGGTGGTGGTGGTTCTGGGGCTTCATGGCCAGGGTCAGCTCCCGAGTGGACGGGTTTGAGAAGGGACACATGGAAAGAGGGAGAGATACGATAGTTAGCAGGAAGCTCCAATTGGTATGTTACATCATTGATCTGTCTTAGTATCTTGAAAGGGCCAACATACCTGGGACTGAGCTTCCTGCTTGGTAGCCGCAACTTGATGTCCTTCGTGGAGAGCCAGACCCGTTGTCCTGGTTGGTAGGGAGGGTGTGGTCTATTGGCTTGGAATTCTTGTGTTCTCACAGCTCGCTGGAGATGGACATGAGCACTGTCCCACACCCTCTCACTATGTTGAATCCAGTCGTCCACAGCAGGAACCGAGGAGGGTTCGCCAGACCACGGGAACAGAGGCAGTTGGAATCCTAGGACGCACTGGAAGGGGGTTAGACCTGTAGAGGAGTGAGTCAGAGTTTTGGGCATATTCTGCCCATAGCAAGAACTCAGACCATCTGTGCTGTTCACGGCTGCAGAAGCTAGAAGCTTCGGAGATACCTTCCTATTTCCTGGTTGAGTCGTTCGACTTGTCCGTTGGCTTGTGGGTGATAGCCTGTAGTTAAACTGACGTTGATATCCAACTGATTGCAGAATGCCCTCCAGACCTGAGACGTGAATTGGGTACCTCGGTCACCGACTATGTCCTCTGGTAGTCCATATACAGTATATCCTAAAGATGTGTTGGAAGAGGGTTTGAGCGGTTTCCATGGCAGTGGGTAGTTTGGGTAGTGGAATGAGACAGCAGGACTTCGAGAAATGGTCAATATAGTAGTGTTATGATTGGATGGTGGGAGGTCAGTGATGAAGTCGATAGACAGATGAGACCATGGTCGTTGAGGAATCAGTAATGGCTCGAGTAGACCTGAAGGTAATTCCTTTGGGGTTTTTGACTGAGCACAGATCTGACAGGACTTGACATAGTTGGCGATGTCTCGTGCCATGTTACTCCACCAGAAAGAGTTCTGTACTAGTTGGAAAGGTCGAGAGATACCAGGATGACCGGAGCAGAGAGAAGTGTGAACCCATTGCATGATTCGAAGTCTTAAAGCTTGAGGTACATAATGCTTTCCTGGGGGTGTGTTTGTGGGTGAGGGGTCTTGTTGTTGTGCTTCTCTTAGTTCTTCCATGATATCCCAGGAGACTGGGGCTAGGATGATCGAGCTGGGTAGAATGGGACCGGTGATGTGATGCTCTGTGGAGGTCATATTGTCGGGAAAGAGCGTCTGCTTTTCCATTCTTGCTGTCAGGCCGATAAGTTACAGTAAAATTGAAGCGTGTGAAGAATAATGGCCAACGGGCTTGCCGGGGGTTAAGACCTTGGCAACTCTTATATATATATAAGGATATATATTATATATATATATATATATAATATATATATATATTAAGATTCTTATGGTCTGTAATCACTTGGAAGGGATAAAGAGCTCCCTCAAGTCAGTGACGCCATTCTTCGATCGCTGCTTTCATGGAGAGTAGTTCCTTATTTCCAACATCATAGTTGCGCTCAGCGGAGGTTAGTTTTCTGGAGAAGAAAGCACATGGATACAATTTGCTTGGTTGTCCTTGTCTCTGAGAGAGTATAGCACCTATGCCACAGTCTGATGCATTCACCTCTAGTATGAATGGTTCCTTCGGATCAGGATGTTTTAGGATAGGGGCTGTTGTGAATCGTTCCTTCAATGCATTGAAAGCATTGTTAGCTTCCGAAGTCCAAACCAGTTTTGACAGTTTATTCTTGAGGAGTGAGGGGAGAGGAGAGGCAACCATACTATAATTTCGGATTAACCTCCTGTAGAAATTTGCAAAGCCTAGAAATCTCTGCAGATCCTTGACGGTTCTAGGTCGTGGTCATTCAGTGACCCCCTGAACTTTGAGGTCATTCATCTTGACGCCCTGTGAGCTGATGTGGTAACCCAGGAATGAAGTTTGATTAACATGGAACTCACTTTTCTGCCTTGACATATAATTAATTCTCTAAGAGCCGAGAAAGGACTGTTCTGACATGGGAAATGTGCTCGTGTTCGGTCTTGGAAAATACGAGGATATCGTCGATGTATGCAACCACAAATTTATTCAGGAGGTCCTTGAAGATTTCATTTATGAAAGATTGGAATACAGCGGGAGAGTTGGCCAGCCCATACGGCATTACCTGATATTCATAGTGCCCCCTAGTGGTGAGAAAAGCTGTTTTCCATTCATTGGATTCTGATGAGATTATATGCACTTCGAAGATCGAGCTTGGTGTAGATTTTAGCTTCTCTGAGTTGTTCTAGTGCTGATGGCACTAAAGGAAGGGGATAGCGAAACTTAACAGTAATATTATTCAGTCCTCTATAATCAATACACGGTCTTAGTCCACCATCTTTCTTCTCCACGAAGAAGAATCCTGCAGCTGCTGGAGAGGTTGATGGTCGGATAAAACTGAATTTCAAGGCTTCATCCACATACTCTTCCATGGCTTGACTTTCGTTTCTGGAAAGTGGATATACTTTAGTCTTGGGGGCTTGTGTGTTAGGTAGGAGATCGATGGCACAGTCCCCAGGTCAATGTGGAGGAAGATGTGTGGCTTTTACCTTGCTGAATACATCAGAGAGATCTCGATAACAATGGGGAATATTAACTTTCTTGTGTGTCTCAGGGTTTTCCACACTGGTTGCGAGACATGATTGGGGTGTTGCAGTGATACAGGGACTCATACAGAAAGATGACCAGGGTGTCAATTCACCTTGATGCCATGAGAGTTTGGGGTCTTGAGTAGAGAGCCATGGATATCCTAAAACAAGTTAGTGTTTGGGAGAGTCGATGATGTAAAAGGCGATGGATTCCTTATGAAGGGTTCCAACTTGGAGGGTGAGTGTTTTGGTCTGGTGAGTGATGCCTCTTCCAATCAATTCACCATCGATAGCCTTGACTTGGATAGGTGGGGTGCACATTTCTGTAGGGATTTGATATTTGGCTACGATGTCCTGGTGGATGAGATTCAGGGCGGCTCCGGAGTCAATCATCGCTGTGAGGTCAAGAGAGAGAGTATCAGTCCTTAAGACAAAAGGGAGTGTGAATGACTTGTTGCTTAAAAGGGCAAAATGTTCATATTTACCCGGGGATTATTTTGAAGCTTGTGGGGGCATCCTAAACTGCGGTGGCCTGATTCACCGCAGTAAAAACAGTCGTTGATGTCGTCTCCGTTCTCTTTCACTCTCAGATAGTCGGGACGCGTTTATTTGCATGGGTTCCTCAGGGGAAGACATTTCCACAGGGTTGGGTGTGAGATCATTGGTTCGCCCATCTTTTCAACTTCTCCTTTTAGGAGCTTGTCTCATGAGGTTATCAATCCTGATGGCGAGTATGACCAAATCGGAGAAGGAGGACTCCTCACCCTTGCATGCAAGTTCTGCCTGAAGATCGCCGTTGAGACTTTTGTGAAACATAGCTTATAAAGCGACATCATTCCATCCACTTTGGGCAGCAAGCGTTCTGAATTCAATGGCAAACTCAGCAGCGGAACGATTACCTTGTGTCAGATTGATGAGCTGTGTCGAAACGTCCTTTCCGCCGTGAGGATATTCAAACACTTCACAGAGTTGTTGAATGAAGTAAGTCACTGAATTTGAGTCCCAAACGGCTGCTGCCCAGTCGATAGCTCTGCCCGTCAACAGTGTCATGATGAAAGCGCACTTTTTGCCCTCCGATTCAAATCTCTCTCCTTGATGATCCAGATAAACTTGTACTTGGCGAATGAAACCCTTGTATTGCTCAGCTCAGTCAAATTTGTCAGGAAGAGCGAGACTTACAGTCTTAGGAGTGAGTGGAGGGAGAGATTGAATGTAGTGCGTCAGGTGTTCGTTGACGGTCTGCAGCTTGGTGAGTTGTTCCTGATATTTCTGGAGCATTTCAGCTTGGTATGAGAATGCTGCTTGCAGATTTAACACTTCCTCTGGATTCATAGGAGGCGAAGTATTCTGCAACAGAGATGCTGGAGTTTGGTTAGAATCCATGAGCGGAAGTTTATTAAAGGTCAAGGCTTTAAACAGATGTCAATAATCAGGCAGAGGGTCAAAGTCAGAGAAGCAAGCAGATCGTTCGTCGTACACAAGGGCAGAAGCAGAGACAATAGTGGAGAGGCAGGCAATGAGTCCAAACACAAACATCAGTCCTATCAGGCGTCAGAACAAAAGGGGCAGAGTACAAATACCGTGAGTCAAGAATTCAGGCAGAATCATACACAGGATACCAATCAGGAACAGAGGAAGAATAACTCTTGGTAAGGCAGGTAAACTGGCAATACTTCGCAATGGACTGGTCTCAGTTTATATGAGAGTCAAACAGGAAGTGAAAGCAGAGGAAGCAGAGGGATTGGAGCATGGTCAGTACTCGGGCGAGGGCTCCCTCTGCTGGCTTGGCGTTACAGTTATTAATTAAGTATTACTGTTGCTATGTGATTATTTTATGAAACCTTGTCAGTTAAAGTCCCATGAAGCCATGGTTTACAGTGAATTTAAGAAAAGCTATTCTAAAATCGCTGTAAACCAGAGCTTCTTGGGGCTTATTGCTTTATTTTACGATGACATATATTTCAACCATATTAATCACATTAAATCAGTATTTGATGTACCTTAAAAGATTCATAAACATTTCTTCATACTTAAAATGCCTTTCTTTTAGATACTGTCATGTAAATATATGACAATATATTCTGTTAGAACCACATTTTACATACAAATACCTCTGTTTACTGACATTGGGTATCACTGTCCTTATTACATTACCTTTATACACTTCATAACATCATTGTTAACATGATTCTCACCACCATCACCGTTATCATTTCAATCACTGTCATCACCATCATTATAATCGTCACTTCACCATCTTCATTCTCCTTAGATGTTCTACAGTCACCTCACACCTCTCTCATCTCAAGTGTTTTGTTGTTTCAGAGTTTGAGGGGATATCTGAGCTTGTGGCACCTGCGGCCACATCCAGAGCTGCAGACCCTCTTCATAAAGCCAGTGATTCTAACAGATATTCACCTGAGCAGAGAAACACTGCTGCATCCAATAGATCTTCGGCTACAGCTGTGAACAACACACAACGAGAACGACCAGCCATTACAACCACTACTGTATCTCAGCCTACAATATTTATCAGCAATACTGTCACCACCACCAGCATCCCCTTTACGAAAACCACAAATCAGATTAGCTCTACCCAATCATCAGCTGCTAAACGACACTCCAAAACACCTAGGACAACTATCAGAACTACAACTACAGAATCTCCAAAGACAACACCTAGAATCCTTCCTGCCTACACCTCACAGAATGCTAAATTGGACCCTTCAAGGAGCACCTTAGCTCCTCCAAGAGCTGCTGCTACTGAGGCCTCGATGCTGAGATGTAACATCACTGACAAGATGTGGATAAAAACAGGTGCGATTGCTCAGATCAAATATTGATCTTTATGAAATGACAGAAAATCATTGTAGTGTATCAGTGTTGTAGTCGAGACCAGCTCGTTCAAGTCTGAGTTAAGACTAGACCAGAAGATGGTTGATTCCTACTTATCAGATAGATAGATAGATAGATAGATCTTTTACCAGACCAAGACAATGAAAATATGGTTTTTGGCTCGCACTCAAGATTGAGACTGGTTTTGAGTACTACAGCATTTACTGTCATTTGCCACTGCTGCCATCAGTCATGCTGAATAAATCCACCTGTACATGTTCAATTACGGATGAATGCTATTTGTTATCATGACAGATTGTGTAGGTGCTACTGAATCAGTGCTACAGTACTTGAGAATCAACTTGATCTCAAATCCAAGAGCATATTTCCATGATGCATTCGGGACTCGAGTCTCGACTTGGACTGAGCCTTCTTCTGGTCTTGACTTTGGCCCTGTTTATACCTGGTATTAAGATGTGTTTTGGTTGATCAGATCACAAGTAGATGAGGAAGACACATTCCCATTTTTACCTACTGTTTTATTCCATATCTTTTGTTCACTTTCGACCACTTTCTTGATAGGAAAAGGGAGAGTCTATGGCCCGGATGAATATATGGGCTTTTTCTGATCTTTCAATCTAATTTTGTGAAATAAGCTCACACAATTTACTTATGAATGAGACAACGGAAAGGATTTGGAGCAGTAGCGGCTTCTGACTGTAAATGTAGGTGGGGTAGATCGTGGTGCTGCTAGTTTAAAATAACCTCAAGAAAGCTTATAGTCTTTATAGTCTAACACATGCTCCCACACTTTTGGCAGAAATCTAATGTCCTTGCGTTATTCAGCCAGTGGGTGGCACGCTAATGTTGATTGACAGGCTCAAAGTACACACACACACAGAATGCTATAGAATTATTGCCTTAATATTGTCTCCGAATGTGGATTTAAAATGTTATAAGTTGTAGAGGAATTTAAGTGAGGAAACAAACATCATGTCTCATCTCAAAACAAACATAAAACAAACAAAACAGAACTATATAGGCAAAATGCTTTTTACGTGAGTACATTTCAACTTCAGGATTAACACTTTCATTAATTTAAAACACTACTCCACATAGGAAAAACAGACATGCCAGCTACTTACTGACCTCATGCAGACACATATAGCTGAAGCTGACTGATATCGTCTTGGTCTGGAGCGAGACAAAGTAACGCAAAAATAAGCGGGGCAGTCTCAAAACTGCCCAAATGGCTCTCAGTTAGAATGTGCTGCAGTTCCACTTTTCACCACAGATTTACATTGGAAAATGCTGTTGAGTTTGGGAGGACGAGTGCCCCACTTAGTATCATTTTACATGCCTACTGAAGCTTGCGATGAATTTTAATATATCCTGTGCACTTTATGACTTAAAATTGTCAAGAAAATCCAAAAAATATTTGTTGCAGAATGCTGAACACATTTACGGTTTATTATTTATTCAGTTTATCTGGAGGTCTATGTTTTGGGTGAATATTTTGGTGGGGCTCTGCCCCCCCATCTGCCCTTACAGATGAGCCACGCCTGATTCGGAGAGCAGCAGCTTTCGTTTCTTACACTTATCTTAATCAGAGTTTGTCTTACTATTGGGAAATGATAGGGTCTGTATTACTTACTATTGGAGAAAGTGTAACGGTCAACGTGGATCACATGTGCCTTAATAACCAATCACATTACAGCCTTGATGTCATTGAATTTTAGTCAGTTGTGCGACACTCAATAGCCATTAGGAATGAATACCATAGGAATGAATGAGAAGTGCCATAAGCTGAATCCCACCTGTCGCAAAAACATTAAAGTATTGTTAGTGTAAAACAATGTTAAGATTAGCCGATAGGCTGTTAATTCATTAAATGATGAGCTGTTTCCTCTAAAAAGCTGTTTATTCAGCGTAGTGAAGCCTCTCCTCCATTGACATCCATTAAAAAAAAATCCTTTCCCACGGACATGCCAAAGTGGAAGTGTTAGCATTAGTCGTTACGCTTTTTTGTCTAAAGGTTGCAGGCTTGCCTTCTAGTGGCTTTGTCTTCATACCAGGTGTAAACAGTGCCTTGGATGAGCTGGTCCCGACTATAGCATTACTGTAAGTATACACTGTAAAAATTACACTGCCCAGAATTACAGATTAAAGAGTATTATTTACAATAATTACTGATAGCAGAAATTTACTGTGAATCAAATGCTGATGGGTCATTTTCTTACAAATTACTGTGAATGAACAGCAAAATTATGCTAACATCACAGTGATTTGCTGTTCTTCTTTTACTGTGAATTCACATTATAACATTGTCTTTAACTGTGCCACTTTGGGAAATTACTGCTGTAATTGTTTGGAAGTCACCATAATGGTGGTTAGTGATTAATATTTGTTTGGGATCTTGGACCAATTATATTCGATTAATTTTTGTGTTAATCATGTCAGATGTGAAAAATAAAAACTAGAATATGAAATAAGATCTGACTTTAAGTTAGTCAAACTAGTCTTAGCATGAACATACAGATTTTATTTTAGCATTAAGCAGGAAGATTAATCAATATATTATTTCATATTCATAACTGTTTGTGGATAAATCTTTCACAATAGCGAAACAACTGCTGAGATACGTCTTTGAAAGATCAGTACTCGACATACAAAACACAACAATGTTAACACTCAACAAATAAAAACAACACTAACAACATACCAACATTACAAAATAAACAAACACAAACAGTTCAATAGCACAAATAAAACCAACACGAATAAAAAAAAAACTCTACATATGCACTGTATAAACACAGTATGATGCTGTTTGTTTACAATACATTTCTGAGAGTGCAGTTAGATACAAGAGAAGTCCCTCTGTGAAATTACGGTGAATGCAATTATTAACCTGGAATATACTATAAATTCACACTAAAATTTTAACTGTACAGTGAGCACTACTAATAGGTGTTACCAAGTGCCTTACAAAATTACTCTTACAGAAATTGACCATGGTAACCATAGTTCTGCCAAAATACCAGTTACTTCAATCTGTGAAAG
The DNA here is from genome assembly GCA_018155175.1 of Sinocyclocheilus anophthalmus. Lineage (NCBI taxonomy): Eukaryota > Metazoa > Chordata > Actinopteri > Cypriniformes > Cyprinidae > Sinocyclocheilus > Sinocyclocheilus anophthalmus. The sequence goes on from JADLZN010010883.1 coordinate 164,919, forward strand.
AAAGTAGCCATAATCACATGAAACTGGAGAAGTGGCCTGGTTCTTATAGTATGTGCAACTGCAGATTAAAACAAGCTCAAGTCAAGCCACCTTTATTTAATAATGTTTTATACAATAAAGATTGTTCCAAAAGCACCTTCAGTATAAATCATGAAAATAACACGGTCAATTCAAATTCTTCAAATATGAGACAAATTCAAATTCTGCTGTAAAGCAGCTCTAAAAATAAATTTGTATAATTATTTAGCTCAAATCCAGTTTAATGTTAATTCAGTTCAGTTCATTAACTTTGCAAAGCTTATCAATTATGAAACAAGTTTAATTACCATGTAATTTGTCAGTCCCAATCCTTCTCGCCTCTTCAACGGCCTTATAAATTAAAGTGGCAAACAGTTATTAAATACATTTAAAAAAACAAAAAACAGAAAGTTTCTAACACTGTTTGCAAAAGTCTAATACTAATTTATCAAGAGTGTTTAGTAGTAACAATAGCTGCATATTTTTGGCGAAAAACTATGGTTACCATGGCACATTTTCTTAATAGGTCTTCCTGATCAAATGGTTTTATTAGAACATATAACTTATATCTTTTAAAGCATTTTTTTCTTTCTGTCAATCACAGTGTTGTCCGTACAGTTACGGAGGAGTCGTCTAGACAGTATTTTGAAGCAGAATCTCCCTCGAGGGTTTACTCAAGCTCTGAAGAAGGCCTTGAACGACAGCACGGTTCAGGCTAAGGTTTGCACTTCATGAGTTTATAACAGAGTCATCGTTTACGGTTTGTTCAGCATCAAATATGCACCAACACAAATTACATTCTGCTTTAAGCAATGTTTGCTATCTTGATATAGCTACCACCAAATCTAGCTACTAAATTAGACAACCCCTTCAGTCACACATCCCTCTCTTAACATTAGCAAACACGTACAAAATAAGTTTTAACAGATCAATGTTTTAGCCAATCACCTTATGCTGTAAAAGCCATGTGACTGATCACTCTGAAACACAAAATTTGTATTGCACACATAATGGTGTAATTCACAAGCAGGGGCTAAGCATGGGTATTTTATATTCTGTTATCAGCAGCTCTCTTGCTTTATTGCTTGTCATCTTCTCTTTCTCATTTTAATATTCATTTCAATTCTCATGTTGGAAGCAATCCAGGGAAAACTGAAAAGTTTGTGGCCCATCAAAGTGATAATTGAAGGAACTACAGGGGTTTTTATTTGGCCATTATTTTTTTATTTAGGAACATAATATTAAAGTAATATTCACACCATGGGTAATTAATTTTTGATTCATGATTTCACTTAGAAGCTAAAAAAAACAATATATAAATACTGACTGATATTGCCAATTGAACTCACCATTTGATTACTCACATTTGCTAGCAATATGCTAACACTCTTAATGACGCTAGTTCATATGCTGGTTTATTTTAGTCCCCCGTGCTTGTATGAATAACAAGAGCGCGCTCATTGTATTCCCTACAGCATGATCTTTTTTTTTTTTCAAGTTTCTTCGTCGTCTCTCGAAGACCAAACTTGGGGGGGGGGGGGGATATTTTTTTTCTCTGTGCCCTTTAATTTTTGGACTAAGTATTTAAATGTCCCTTTTTGAAAAGGAAAACTGTTCACAGGAAAGTGTTTATTTGCATGCACTGTATCGAAAATTGAAAAAGCAGGTTTTTGCTCAAGAAACTTTGTTATGCTTCAGCTCCTCTGTTTGTAATCTGAGAATTTAGCAGATTAAAATTATCTGTGCAAGGATCCAGAAAGCAAATCCATTCCACAGTCAGTCCCAAACAGTACTAATGCAGAATAAACTCAGATGATTACATGGCAGACTCATGTCTATTTTTCAGTGAATTATTAATTCCAATGTGTATTTAACTTAAATTAAAATGTATTCCTTAATGAGTAAACCTTTTAAATTAGCACCAAACTACAGAATACATATTTAATACAAGTGTTTCCTGTATATTTTCACTTTCAGATTGAGAGCATCTCCAGTGTCCCTAACGTGACGGTCGGTTACTATGTGACCCGTGGAGAGATGGTGTACACTGCTTCAGTGGTTGTGGAGGCTCTAAGCGTCTATGGTATTGAGAGATTGATGGCAGACATCCGGCAGTTTGTGCCACTGGTGCAGGCGATTCCCATCCCACCAGTCCCCTGGAGACCCAGTCCTGCCATCTCACTGATGCTGAAGACAGGTTAGGCTCACAGCTCAATCTCTGTCACCGATGTCACTAATGTGCCATTGCTGCCACACATATCTATCTATCTATCTATCTATCTATCTATCTATCTATCTATCTATCTATCTATCTATATCTACTGTATCTATCTATAGTGGGTTTTCTTCTGCATTGTGTTTTGTTAATTAAATAGACCCCACATATAATAACACGAGGATGCAGTTGTCAGCTGATTTATATTCTGTTTCCCTCAGTTTCTCGCTATGAAATCTAGCGAAAGAGAGAGCGCGTATAGAAATTACATCAGCTTTGCCTTCACGCTTACATGACGTAACTTACATAATAGTGCTTCCTTAACATTTTATAGTTTAACAGACTGAAAAAAGGGTAAAACAAAACCAATAACAAAAAAATACAGATATACATATATAAAGAAATGAAAATGACACTATTATCCTTATGATCACATTCCAATACAGATTTCAAAATAAAATAATATATACAGTATACTTTGAATGCTGTGTCACTTGGTGAAGTTATTTAATATGAATTCATTGTTTATAGACAATAGTAACACTGTTACTATTGTAACAGTGGAGACAACACAGGAAACTTCCACTTCCACAAAGGTTTATTAACACATCAGAGGTAAGAGAGCAGATGATGGCTGATGGTAAGTAGATGATCTTGAGAGAAGAGCAAATTAGCTGAGTTTCTCTTTGCAGGATGGCTGACAGCAGAGCTGGGTCTGGTATATCATAGCGATCTACACAGGATCTCTCTTTGGGCCCATATCCTTCCCAATCCACCAAGTATTCAAGGCAGCTGCCTCGTCGCCGGGTGTCCAGGATGGTGTTGACTCAATAGAAGAGTTGATCATCGATGACCTCTAGAGGAGGAGGCGGCATGTCAGGAATGCCAGATCTTGTGGAAGGAGAGACCAGAGGGTTAGTGAAGGGTTTGAGAAGGGATGCATGGAAGGTTGTTGCAATACGGTAATGTGAAGGTAAGTCAAGTTGGTAAGTGACTTCGCTGATCTGCCTTCAGATGGTGAAGGGACCTATATAGCAGGGACAGGGCAGTCGAAGATGGATGTCCCTGGTCGAGAGCCAGACCTTCTGTCCCAGATAGTACTGGTGAGCGGTGGAATGGCAGGTGTAGACTTGGCTCTTCTGTCTCCAAACTGCCCTTTGCAGATGGACGTGAGCCAAGTCCCAGACCCTCTCGCTCTCTTGGAACCAGTGGTTCACAGCTGGATCATCTGATGGCTCTCCTGACTAGGGAAACAGGGGTGGTTGGAAACCGAGTATGAAATGGAATGGTGTTAGGCCTGTGGTGTTCTGATGCAGAGTGTTCTGTGCATATTCAGCCCATAGAAGGTAGCGGCTCCAGCTGTGCTGGAGGTCGTAGCAATAGGGCCGCAGGTATCTCCCGATCTCCTGAATCGTATGCTCAGTCTGGCCGTTGGTTTATGGATGATATCCTGATGACAAACTCACAGAGATTCCCAGGAGTTGGAATAATGATTGCCACACTCTGGAATTGAATTTTGGTCCACTATCTGAGACAATATCTTCAGGTAGCCCGAAGTGTCTAAAGGAGATCAGCGGTCTCAAAAGCGGTGGGTAGTCGCTTCAGAGGGATGAGTTTGCAGGCTTTTGAGAACCAGTGAGGAGGGCAGTCTCATTCCAGCTGCTGGTGGCCACCAGAGTGTGAAACTGGCAGGCATATTCACTCACTGAAGATTTACTTTGGCGTAGCTGGAAGAGTTGATTATAGACAGACAATGATGTAGCGGTCTGGCCGAAAACCTCCTTCAAATGGCTTACAAAAGCTGAGAGTGAATGGAGAACTGGGCCTTTGGCATCTCAAATGGATCTTGCCCATTGCAGAGCACGTCCAGATAATAGCAAGATGATATGCTATTTTGGCTCAGGCGCTGGGGAAAAGTTGAGGCTGCATCTCAAAGTAGAGAGAGCGTTGTAGCAGAAACCCGATGCATTCCTCTGCCTTTCCTGAATAGGTCGCTGGACGGGGCATGGGACTGGCGCAGGCAGATAGCGAAGAAATGTATGTCGGAGGGAGTAATGAATGACGGAGTGCTTCAATAAGTTCGGTGAAAGGATCCAGATTTTGGTCATTGCGTGCTACTATGGGGTGTTGCATGTTGGTCTGGTCTTCTATTAGCAAAACACAAGGAGACAACACAGGAAACTTCCACTTAACAAAAGGTAAGAGAGGTAAGAGAGCAAGTGATGGCTGATGGTAAGTAGATGATCTTGAGAGAAGTTCCATTTAGCTGAATTAACTGAGTTTCTCTTTGCAGGTTGGCGGTGATTTTCCACAGAGTAAGCTGAATGAGGAAGACTAAAGATGGTCGACGGCAGGTAAGGATCACAGGTAAAGATCCGGGTAGGTTGACATGTAGTGAACAACAAAACCAGACAGTGAGAAGGTGCAGAATGATGGCTTAAATACTGTGTGGTGATGAGGAAGGACAGGTGCAGTGCATCAAAACTCTGGGGATTGGGAATGAGTGGGCAGAGCTGAAGGATCTGGCGTTGACGGTGACTCTGTGACAAATGCATTACAATAACGTCCATTAGTCAACATTAGTTAATGCATTAATTAACAATGATCAATACATTTATTACAGTATTTATTCATCTTTGTTAATATTAGGTAAAAAAATCAGGGGTCATCAAACTGGGTCCTTGAGGGCCGGTGTCCTGCAGAGTTTAGCGCCAACCCTAATCAAACACACCTGAACCAGCTAAATAAGGTCTTATTAGGTATACTTGAAACTTCCAGGCAGGTGTGTTAAAGCTACAATATGTAAGTTTTCACCAACAGAGGGCGCGTATTCAAAACAAACAAAGGCGTAGTTTGATGACGCCGTGACTGAGTGTGGAATATTGGGAGTTGTCGTCTTCATCCCCACAGCCGACGCAATCCGACGGGACTCAGGCAGAAATCATGTTCATGGATGAGCTAATGAATTAAAGATTTATTAACATCAGAGTGAGGCGGAAAGCCGTCGAAGCGAAACGAGGCTGCTGAAGCAATTTCTAATGAGAGATGAGAGTGACACACAGCTCGAAAGCAGCGGAGCTTTTATTATGCCACAGACGAGCGCCTCTGCTGCTTCCGGTCGTGAGTATGTGGGGTAAAGCAGTGCTGTTTTATCATACTAGATATGTTTGAAAGTTCTGCTATAATGCTACTCTGTGCGGTCGTCAACTGTCTAATAAAACGCACAACATATTAAAACGTCTTTGGTGTTCTTGAAGGTCTGTATGACGTCATTGACAGGCGACACAATGACACTATAGACACGGTCCGTGTCACTAGTTAAAATTGCTTATTTCTCTGGATTTAAACATTCTTCGAAACATCTGGGATAATGTAAGTACACAAGTCAGCAAAAAATATAACACTGTTATAGTAGTTTTTGGATATTTTAATAAAAAATCGTATCGCACCTTTAAGGGCAGTTGGAGCTAACTCGCAGGACACAGGCCTCCAGAACCGAGGGGTTTGGTGACCCCTGAACTAACTAATATTAACAGGATGATCTTTTGATTTAATATGGTATTTTACATATATTCATTTTTGTTTGGATTGTGATTAAAATGCAGTGGTTACATCTAATTTCAAATAGATACAACTTTTTTTTTAAGGCTAGTATGGCATGTAATAGAGCAAATATACATCTTGATCTTGTTCATGTACTCTTTTAATCTTTCTTATATCTTGCTTAAAATAAATACTACTACTACTACTAATAATAAATATTAATAATAATAATAATAGGCAATCGGAAAAATTATGAAACATTTAAATCGGTGTGTGTTAATGTTAAAATTAATATTAACTAAGATTAATGAATGCTTTACAAGTATCTCCACTGGTTAGTTCATGATAAAATAATATGGTTAACTAATGTTAACACCGGGTACTTATTCTAACTGTACTAATACAATATACAATTAGTAGATAGATAGTCTTGCCCGAGTCACAGCTGTGCTGATATTAGTACAACAGCAGTTTTGGTCATGTGATGTTGTTTTTAATATTGAATCAGAATCAAACATCAGCAATGCCATAGCATTAATAAAAATACTAGTACTTTGAGAATGTATGTTCAAAGAATGTTTGTCACTGCAATTAATAGAATATGCTCTGCTGTTTCAGCAATTTTTAGGGGTTTATGTGTATATACTATTGTCTTGTGGTGTAGTTCTGAGGGTGTTAGGACCAGGAGACGGACCTCAGGTCCCTGCAGATTTATCAAGATGATGAGCAGAGATGGAGAATGCTTTTGCTGAGCAGAGGCCATAGTGATGAACTCCCCCACAACAGCGGTCTCGCTGTCAGGTGGAGGAGCTTCTTTTTAATTACCTTATTAGCCTCCAAAAACTAGAAATTGCATGTCAAATATTTATATATCTATATATATATATATATATAATTATATATATATATATATATATATGTGTGTGTCGTGTGTGTTGTTGTGTGTGTTGTATAAATTAATTTAGTTGATTTTAACTGGTAAAAGGTCCGTCTGCGCACAATATATTAACCCATTTAATTTTCTCTTTGTTTCTCACTCCTTTTTTCTCACAGATCTTGAGCACATCACAGTCTATGGGTTCTCCTGCTGTATCTCTGATATATGTGGTGCATAACGGCAGTGTCACTCTCAATGGCACAACTGCCAGTAACCTTCTCAGCCAACTGACTGCTGAGCTTGTCGGTTACTTCCTGTTTTACCCTCCACTGATTACAGCTGAGCGTAAGTTCTCCCTGGCATTCCTCAGTTATACAAATAGGATGTAACATATGCAATTGTTACACTTTTTATTTCCTTTTATATTCCTTTTGGGAATAGTGTTGGTACAGTATGCAGAATTGACATGTAAAAAATAATAAAGATGGTTATGTAATTCAGTTGAGTATGATTCAGTATGGTTATTTTTTTGTTCATATTTATAGATCTGAAAAACAAACAAACATATAAACAGCAGAATTAACAAACATATAAAAGACTAAGCTAAATAGGTTGTTTTTATACATGATCATCAACATTTACAGTCCAAAAAAAAAAAAAAAAAAAAAAAAACTAAGATAGATGATTCTCTACCAGAGAGAGGAAGTGGTTTCTGTTTGGTTTGTAGTGTTCACAGGAGGCGGAAACAGGTTCATGCATACATGGGCCAGGGCACAGCATGCACATCAAAGCCAATTCCAGGGAAAAATAATTAACAGTAGGGAATCCCAGATACACTTGTGTGTGTGTCTGTGTGGAAAGAACATGGCTCCACAAGCAACTGTAATGTGATGGTGAGAGCTATTCTATGGAGCTTATAATATGACAAAACAAATTGAATTTGGATTGTGTAAATCTGAATTATTGACAAGTGTCATTTAACAAAACTGAATATTATGTAGCATTTAACATAGTTCTGAATTTGATTTTTTTTTAACTTGAATATTAAGCATTGGCGGAAGTGACGAACTGCAAGCTTTGAATGCTTATATCTTCTAAATCCGAATTCGTTCACTGTTTTGGAGCACACGGTTTTATAGATAATCTTAAAACTAACCTATTGATACTAACACCCAACAAACTTTAATTTTGATTTCATGGGGACTTTAATTATTAGCTTTTCATTAAACTCATGAACCCCCTGCACTTCCTTAATGAACCCAGATTGGGAAACCTTGATGTAATGTAATGTTTAATGGACTTCATGTTGTATTTTTATGTCAATCTGGTACAATATTGTCCTATTTAAATCAATGTGATAAAAAAGTTAGCTCAAAAGTAATCAAAAAGTAGTGTTATTACATTACCTAAAATGTGTAATGAAATGGATTATGACTTATTTGTCATGTAATTTGGAATCTGTAATGGACTACAATTTTTAAATCTACCCAGCACTGATGATACACTACACACTGTGGCATATGTAACAACTGCATACATTTGAATGCGTCTAAGTATCAAGAAAAATGTTCAAAATTGTGCCTTTAGGGGTACAACAGCTTGTCCCTTGGGCAGAACGCTTAAAGGAACAACTTAAAAGGTATATATTAGTACCTTAGTGTAGCAATATGAACCTTTGAAGGTGTAAATATGTCTTTTTGAGGGTACCACCCCAGTGACCACCTGACACTTTTTGCACATCTGTTCTGAGAATACACATCATCCATTGTCTTAACTCAGTGTTAACGGAGTGTTTGTTGAAGAATTTACTTTGAGACTGTTAAAAAAGTGCATTCTAAAAGGCATGCATGTAGTAATTTCATTCTAGACAGTACATCTAATCCAACAACATCAATCACATCACTCATGCACATTTCAAGTACTGCTTTTCGGATGCTAAATTGTAGGGAAATTGTAAATTCATTTGACAACACTTATTCATACAGGACACTGAAACACCACTACTACATCTTGCTCTGAGACATGCAATTGATCCTACTTTGGCTTGTTTGGAACTATTTTTGTTGACAGAGCAAAAAAAAAAAAGACAAAGTAACTGGCAATATTATGTCTAAAGTGACATAAGTTGCTAAATCTTAACTTCTTATTTATTGTACTGCTGCATAAAAGCAATATGAGGCTAGCAATTGTGCTGTTGTTCGGAATATTAGCACGGTTGTGATTACCACTCTACGCTGATGACTAAGTGCCTAAAATGCTTCAAACAAATGAAGTTTGCAAACATTTCTTAAATAAATAAATACATGCATACATTCTAAATTTGTTGTATGTTTGTCCATAATATATTTGATACATGTTTAAATTAACAGATGTTAATACATTTTAAAATAGAAAACAATTGTGTTTTTGGTATTTTCATCACTGGTTTCATTATCGTTTTGGTCAGGCAAATGGACTAAAATGAATAATAATGACATGACAAAACATTAACATTTATTTTATATTTAAGCACTACATTATAAGTATCTATACACACACACACACACACACACACACACACGTATATATGCATGTATACTGTACATTTTTGACCATATGATGAAATACTGGTCAAAACACTTAGGCTGCTGTTCCTCAGATTAGACCTTAGTAGACTTTAATGGCGTGATTTGAAGCAGGGGTGCCCAACCCTGCTCCTGGCGATCGACTGTCCTGCAAAGTTCAGCTCCAACCCTAATCAAACACACCTGAAGCAAATCAATTAGGGTCTTCCGGATCACCTTAACAGAAAGGCAGGTGTTTTTGATTAGGGTTGGTGCTGAACTTTGCAGGACAGTCGATCGTCAGGAGCAGGGTTGGGCACCCCTGGCGTAAAGTAATTCAACAGCTGTTGAAATTTTACAGGCTGCTTAGTGATTCTGCCTTGAAGACAGGATGTCAGCCAGAGCCTTTAATCACACTGCCAGTATGCAATTGAGTAAAGGTTTAATTTGGGAAATACGGCTAGACTCTCTGTACTGTCTGCTGGAGAGTAGATGTGCTCAGCTAAGCCTCTGGACCTAGGATCAAAGCAATGTCTTTGGAAACAAGATTCCTTATCTATTATCCCTCTCTACAAGTTTCTCTTGTTTTCTTTCTCTTCCCTCTCACTATCTTTCCTCTGCAGCTCTGGAATACCACAACCTTAACACATCTGTAGTAACCAGGCCATTTTGGATAATCACAGGTAATCGTCTTATTGATGTTATTCATTAGTAGCCATATGAGTGAAAGAGCTTAATTCAGAGGAAGAATGGAGTGATGTGGTGTAAAATCATAATTGGTTTTGTGGTTTTTACTTTGTGTCTGTTTACTTTAAGATCATCTATAGTATATGCTTTTATATTCCTAAAAGCTCACATAATTAACTATTAGCACACAATTCCAAAAGCTAGAGGACAGGAAAGTTCAAGTATAAATCGAGAGTTCACAAATAAACAGAATAATTGAAGATGTTTGGTTTTGTTGTGATATTACGCGCATTTGTGTTACGCATGACAAATACTTAAGCAGTTTGCTCCAGTGGGTTTGTATAATAACATGCTGCTGTTCTATGCCAAGATTAGATCATTTATATTGCTTTCTGTTCTTTATAAACACATCAAACACATCAATCGTCTGTGCTGTCTCAGTATAATTGAACCAGTTATACAGTACTGTCTGATTATTCATAGTTAATCAAGATTTGAGTAATACTGTCTTTAGGAATGCTAGTTCTCAGGAACTCTTTGAGGTTTCTCTGGACTTCCCCTGATATTGACAAAGTTCTACATCATTGAGAAGTAATTAGTGTGCGCAAGACTGCAGTGGTTCAGCAGCAACTTTGGTCCTTGTGGTCTATCATCCCGTAGATTTTAACGCCAACCCTGAGCAAATTCACATGTCTGTAATATTCTAGTAATCCTGAAGACCTTGATTAGCTTGTTCAAGGGTGTTTGATAAGAGTTGGAGCTAAACTCTGTTATACAGTGGACTTTAAGTGCCAGAGTTAAAAAAAAAACTTTCATTTAACATCTCTCCACGTCTCTGCAGTGATTCAGGATGTGGAAAACTCCTCTCTGGAAGGACAGTACCACAGTTTTGCTAGTCTGATGGAGGAACGGTTGGCTGAGCTCTTCATGGTGGCCCACCAGCAAGGCATTCGCTTCAAGCGGGCAGCAACGGTGGACAGTTACACTGTCCAGGTACGACCTAACAAAATTGGAAGTGCTAGTTAAGCAACTTAATTGCAAACAAATAAATAATTCTGTAAAAAATATGCCATAAGAAAGGACTCATGGTTGTACCCAACTTCATTTCTTACTTAGGTTATGTGAATCTGTTTTCCAGAAGTAATTTGACTTCTTCTGTTACCTCAGAAGTGATTTGTGTATGATAGTGATTTCACCCCTGTTGCTCATTTCTAATTAATTAACCTTGTAGTGTAACCACACACCCCAGTCTCCCTCCTGTAGATTATTTGATGGAAAATATTCAACTTTTAAGGTTTACCAAATGAAAATGTGTCTACAGGAAGTGATCAAGCTGTGTTTCATTGCATTCAGATGGTTAGTATCAGGCGTGTGCATGGGCCAAAAAACCCAGCTGAGATGACCTACTACGTCCAGCAAAATGGGACCCCACTGCTTGGCACATCTGCAGCCAAGCTTATGAACACAGTGGACTCGCAGACCATGGCACTCACGCTGGGATACTTTGTCCAACTGCAGGCTGAAGGTCAAAATTACTTTCTCTTCAGGTTTTACTAGAATTATCGAAATTTTTGACCCACTTTATTTTGTGTATTTAACTACTATGTACTTACATTTAAATTAATAATTTGATACAATGCACTATTGTGTACATATCTGCACTTTTTTTTTTTACATTGCACTTATGATTAAAAATATCTTTCTGAAATAATATCTGTAATTAATTTATGTAGTTACATCAATTATTACACTGTCGACCCTACCACTACACCCACTTAAAAATACCCAATCAACCAAAACCTGTCACTACCTAACCTTATTCCCACACTCAGTAGCACAAATGGGATTTGTAATTCAACATGAACACAATAGGTACATTGTATCTAGCATTCATTCATTTATTTTACATACAGTAAGTACATTACAGTATATAGTTGTTAAAGATACCTAATATAAAGTGGAACCAAAATTTTACTCACAGCAATATTACTATATGCAGAATTACTTAATTTGGCAAAGATTCATAGTTACACGTTATTTTAAGGTGTCCTTGTTACAGTGTAATTATACATATAAGTACTGAGTAATATTAATTAACTACATGTACTTGCTATAAGGGTTTGATTTAGGGTTACTTGCATGTAGTTATACATAATTAATTGTTCTTATAATAGTAAGTACATGTAACGTGTAACAAGGACACTTCAAAATAAAGTGTTACCAGATTCACTTACAAAAATAAGATAGGTAACTAAGGATATTTTTTCCAACTGAGACACTGAAAAATATGATCAAACTATTTGTTATGGTAATCAGCATTATGATACATATTGTATATTTTTGGCAATAACACTTAACTTAAATCAAACTCATCATTTCATGTGAGAGGAGGCAGTGCCTCCATTGCACTATGATTGGTTTATGAATCTGTTCACATGCTAAATCTTCACACCTCTTGATTTTCTGAACATTCTGCGTAGTCAAATAATTCTGAATGAACAAATAATGGTGTTATTGGGAAGACTGATTAAAAAGTAAGTATACAACTTTGTCAAGTCAAAATCAAATCCAAAATGACTTGAAAACATGATCTGTGAGTTTTTAGTGTGCAATCAGCTTCAAAGGTAATGATCCGAATGATGATCTGAAAAGAAGTTGACTATTAAAAAGAACAACTACATTTTTGGTTCACAAAGAAAATGTAATCTGAAATTTGAAACGATAGCTGATTAAATGTAAAAATGCTTACAAAAACAGACTTGATGATAAATATACTTGGTTTTAATAAACTTTAATTATTTTGTTCATGTTAAAAAAAGAAAATAATAATTGTAATATTGTAATATCTATTTAACCTGGATTAAAAAAAGTCACTAACAAAATACTTGTTGTACAACCAAATATTTTTGTGTCAAAATATTTAAGCAACACAATTTGCAAAATCATAGTTAATTATGTAAAAGTTTTCATGTGACTAACAGTGTTTCTCATCATGCAGCCGTAGTGAAGAATCCACCCAACAACATGTGGATCATCGCTGCAGTGCTAGCACCCATCGGTGTGGTGACCCTCATCATCATCATCATCACCACGGTGCTGTGTCACAAAAACAAGAGCGATTTCAAAAGCGATCCCGTTGGAAACTTCAACCCTCGAGTCAAGGTACGGCAGTGACTGGATGAAAATCCTGCATTTGCCATAAGGCACCGCTCTTTAACTCTCTCATTATAACTCATTATGGTATTTTGTACACTCAGCATATTTTACAGTGACTTCATCAACAGTTTTCCTCAAACTCTTACATGCTTTGCTTGCTTTGCCTATGGGAATACATCCCAAGAGAGTGTATGAGAGATAGAAATGACTGATGACTCTTAATGTTGTTTTCTCTCATTTAGACTGCTTACTGGAAAGACGTGGGTTATTACCCTCAGGTAGTTATTCAGCTCTTCAATCATTTCACCTGCTGCTATGGACTCCTGATGTGCACACAGTCTTAAGGATGATGTGTAGAGTAGACAGGTCTCAGGGACAAGTACTAATGATCTTGCACAATTAAAGGGGTCATATGATGCTATTTTAAAGATCATTATTTTGTGTATTTGGTGTAACAGAATATGTTGACATGCTTTAATGTTAAAAAAACACATTATTTTTCAAATACTGTACATTATTGTAGATCCTCTATGCCCCGCCTTTCTCAAACACGTCGTTTTCAACAAAGCCCCCTCCTCTGACACGCGCAGTCTGCTCTGATTGGCCAGCTGACCCAGTGCATTGTGATTGGCCGAACACCACAAGCACGCGTCGGAAATGTAACGCCCCTTACCATAATCGCGAGCTTCAGCTTTCAAAGTAAATATCAAGACAGTTAATAATGTCGTTAGTTTTACCATCAGTTCAAGCCCGAAAGGGCAACAGAGTCGCGTGACAGACCCAGTGATGATTTGTTGCAGTACACGTGGTTAAGACAGTTGACGTGCTATGATTTCTGACAGGCACTTCACTCTCCTGTGATGTGACCCTGTTCCCCTCACACAACACACACACGACGCGTTACTCTGCGCTGCGCAAAACTCCACATTTGAACAGTCAATAGCAAATACTTAAACTAATAACAAAACATACTTACAGTCGCTGATTCAGAAGCGCCAGATTGTCATAGCAAAGTCGGAATTGACCCTTTTTTTTAAATTTTTTTTAGAAATAGCCTTTGTGCACAGCCAGCCTTGTACTCGTCCATAAAATGCGTTGCACAAATTCGAACATCTGGGTTGTGCTGTTCTGTTGTAAATAAATCTTAACCAATGATTCATAATTGCATCTACTTCCGGAAGGCCAAATAAAGTGCTCTTGCTTGGCTTGTCTAACCTGAAGCTGCAATAACACTAATGTGTTACTGAAACCACGCCTTCTTTCTTTGCGTGCACATTTGGGCGGCATTATGCTAATATTTCCACATAGTGACGTAGATATGTGGGGGCGTGTTAGAACGAGCCGTTTTAGGTAGGCGTGGTTGACTCTTAACTTTTATAAAGAATATCTCTTTGGATTTGAGACTTTAGTCTTTGCAACTTTACGTATCTTCTTTATGCACCAAGAGCTTGAAAAACACTCCAAAGAGAAAGGAAAAAATAAAATCGCATCATATGACCCCTATAAAGGGATAGTTCACCTAAATACAGTCAAATTATTTCGTTATTGACTCACCTGTGTGTCATTCCATGCATGTAAGACTATATTGTGGAACATGAAAGGAATGTCAAGGTTTTCACGGAAGGACCCAACTGCAGAATGGACGGGGGAAACAATTTATTAGCAGACTCAGAACACCATAGGATAAGGCAGGGAGACAGTCACACAACAAGGCAGGGTACACAACAAGAGAACAGGCTGGTCACGGATGGGGGGGGGGGTAACTCCAGACTCAGTGGCAAGACGAGGCTAAGGTAGCAGCTCAAGGCACCACAGGCTTGACCCTGGGGGTGGTGACTCTTGAAGCTCCAAACAGGTCTGCCAGGTCAGGAGAATCCACAACCAGGGGGAACACATGTAGCAGGGCAGGAACCACTCGGCAGACACACTCAATGGACCAGAAACAGGGGAGACAGCAGGAACGACACAGATCAAAAAATGGGAAACCCCCGGCACAACAAAATAAAGAGGGTTGGAAAAACCAGTAAAAAAAACTAAGTATAAATAAGTATAAAAAATAAGAACTGGAAATTTCTCAAAAACAAAAGGGAAACCCTCAGAAAAACTTGGAGGAAACGGTGTCAGAACTATAACCACAAAATAGGAAACAAGACAGCAACGCCGTCCTGAAACTGAAAGAAGAAAACAAATAAACAAGTAAAAACTGGAATTCTCACGACACAAGGATACAAAAAAACAAAACAAAAAAGAGCTTCAGGAAGAAAAAAAAGGATGAAAACACTAGGATATACTAGACTACATGTAGTAAAACACACAGAGACCGGAAACTTGGGCCAATGCGGGGAAACTGGAGCTAATCGAAAGTTCGACTGACAAACACACTCAAAACAAGACAACCAGCAAACCAGCACAGGAGTCACCAACACAACAGAGGAGCAAGGAAATGCTGAAAAAGATATGACAAAAGGAAAATGGAGAAACCCAAAGGTACTGTAGACCACGAAGTAATTAAGAACACTGACGACAAAACGGAGGCCTGAGACAAAGATGGCAATCAAAAGATAAGCAGATCGTAAAGGTATAGGTGTACACGGAACAACTAGGAGAAAACGAACCACCAAAACGACGGAGGGCCATGGCACCCATAAAGGGTTAGAGCCATGAGGACCAGCTGAACACACTACGGACGAACGAAGGACCTACACAGGGGGTGTGGTATTGAACTTGACAAGGAGGGGGCAAGAGGAGCAAAGGCCACAAAAACAAAGACACAACCAGTGTTCAGGCACAAGGATAACCAAAATAACAAATTGAACAAAGACAAGACAGACAAGGCTGTCAGGGCAGGATCCTGACAAGGAAATGTTTAGTGGAGTGTCCTGGCTGCTTTTTCCTTACAATGAAAGTGAATGGAGACAGGAATGTTTCAAAATGAACACTTCATGCTTTCATTGTATGGAGCAGCCTTGACATTCTACAAAGCATTAAGAAATTCATGCAGATTCTAAATGACATTATATATGATATTTACTGAATTGAACTATTTTTTTTTGTGAAATATTCCTAGCTAATATAAACATTGTTGAGTTATGTCAAAAGTATTTATTTTTCTAGATTAGGATCTGAATGTACTGTATGTGTGTGTACATGTGTGTGTGTGTGTGTTCCTTTGCGTGCTTGTATGCCTAAACAAGCTGAATATTTTAAGAATAAGGTCACAAATTCCCTGATGATTTAGTTGGAAGTAGGCTAGCTGGACTGTGGAAGGGACAGATACCTCTTTATTATAAAAATGTATTTAATACATAAATTCTGTAAAACCATAAAACATGTATCCTCCTCTCTAAGAGAAATGCAGACAGCAGCACTTGTTTAAAAATGTCAAATATGTCTTATTTATTAGGTATAATGATCTGACCTGCTTTTTCCCCATATACACCAACTGGCCTATAGTTCATCATTTGCAGTGAATGACAAACTACTGCCTGAATTTTGCGTGACCATTATAGAACGCCTCCTCACCTTTAGTTATCCAGCAACTATGGATTTGCTATTTACAAAATGTATGCAGTGTATTATAATTATTATTAGAATATATTTGCAGGGCTGCACAGCCGTTCTTTATATTAGTTTTTTGGACAGCAACACCAGGTCAGCGGTTTCAGGATTCAAAGCCAATGGCAGCAGAAGTTATTGGACATATGACACTTTTGAACCAATACCTCATCATGGCATTATTTTTTTTCTTTTTCTTTTTATGTTGAAATAAACATACAGTGGGTATAGGAAAGAATCACCCCCATTTAAAATAATCACATTTTGTTGCTTTGCAGCCTGAAATTAAGACGCACACAGTTTTTGTTTTATCCAGCTGTATTTACTCAGTACAGCTTATAACATCCAAGTGAAAGATATAACACCAACATGTCAGAAAAAAAGAATCACTGAGTTGGAAAAAGATCACCCCTTTGTGTCAGTATTTTTTTTTAACCACATTTAGCTTTAAATACAGCCTTTAAGGTAATGATACACGGGGCAACTTTTTGAGCAGTGTTGCTGGGAAATGTTTCTGTCAATGGGCAACCAGGTGAGACACAGGGCCCACACCAATCTAACGTATCCAGATAGAAATTTGTTGCCCATTCTCAATGGTAAAGTGCCCAAGCAACATTGCTCAAAAAAGGTGCCCTGTATATCATCACCTTTAGTCTGTTGGGATATCGCTTACTAACTTTGCACATCTAGACTTTTGCAATATTTGCCCACTCTTCTTTGCAGAACTGCTCAAGTTCAGTTAAATTTGATGGTCACAGTTTGTGGACTGCAGTCTTCAAGCTATTCCACAGATTTTCAATGGGGTTTAAGTCTGGGCTCTGACTAGGCCATGCAAGGACATTCACCTTTTTCTCCTTCAACCACTGTGTGCTCAGTTTTACTGTGTGCTTTGGGTCATTGTCATGTCTGAAGGTAAACCTTCTTCCCATTGACAACGTTTTGGCAGAGGGCAGCATATTTCCCTCAAGAATTTGATTGTATTTTGCCCCATATATTTTTCCTTCTATCCTGACAATTGCTCCAGTCCCTGCTGCAGAGAAACAACCCATAACAGGATATTACCACCTCCAAGCTTTACTGGAGGAATGCTGTTATTTGGATGGTGAGATATATGGTTACGCTAGACATATCGTTTGGTGTTGGCCAATAATTCAAGCATATAAGTCTCTCATATCAGTGTAAGGGGAAACAGGTCAATCATTAAGTTTTTAAAGGGGACTCCACCATTAATATGCAAAGGAATTAGGACAGAATCACTGTTTTAAGGCTGATCACTGAGACAGCCAGCGATTCATTGAACAGGCCGCATAACATCAACTCTGCAATGGATATTAAAATCCAAAAAAATAGTGAAAACACTATTAATTAGCACACGTAACAAAATCGGCAGTTTAAGACATTAACTTGTGAGCACCAAACACAAGATACTTCTCTTTTCAATAAAAATAAGACTTTATTGGATAAATCTAAGACATATAAACTAATCTAACACACGCATTCACACACAAGTTGCAGGAAGAGAGAAAGTGAGGAAATAATTGGTTTAAGAGAATTAAAATGTGAAATCCCAAGTTTATAGCAATATATGCAATTTCTTAGACCTGAACAACCATCAATCATTAAATTAACCCTTGCATTGAGTTTCTCAATTAGGTTAAAATTTATATTAAATACACCAGTTCAGTAGAATCTGGAGTACTTGCGTTTCTGAGTCCGGGGTTCCCTTCCTTGTCTGCCGAAAGGGGTTTCCCGAGGTTGCTGATTGGCTGGAAGTCCAGTCTTGGGAAGCCAGTGGTTGGCCGTTGGCTGGCGACGCGGAGCTAGCTCGGAGCTGTGGGTCTGAAGTTCGAAGTGTAGATGGAACATTCGGAGAGTGGCGGTGAAGGGCAAAACGTAACTCAGAAGAACACGAAACTTTCAACGGAAAATAAAACAAACTAAAGAAATAGAAATAGATGTAAAGTTTGATGAGACCAGGTGGCGTTTCTCCTCATGGTTTCGGAGGAGCTGGCGTTTAAGCCAGAGCACGCTCAAAACTAAAGAAGCATGACTAGGAGTGAAAAGCTAAAAGCCGCATGGCTAAAAGCTAGACACAAAAAGTCGGACCCGCAAAAAGGCAAAAGACCAAAAAGCGAAAAGAAGCAAGAGAGAGCTTGGAGAGGGGCAAAAAGCGAAGTTTGATGGTGTTTCTAGTATTTAAACCAGGCTGTTTAACATACCCAAATGGTGTTTCGACCAATTGTAGCTCGGGGTGTTGCGATGTTTCTCCTTCCCATTCATAAATCAACTGTTATCTCATCATTCACATTGTCCGCGTTTTCCCGCTCTGGTAGAGTATACATTTTGGACATGATTTCTTATAATAAGAATATGATACATTTGACCAATAATTGACTGGGAGAAACGTTTCAAGCATGAAAATTCAAACACACACATACCAAGCATGAATATGACCCCTTAAGATCTTCAATAGTTATTAACAATACATACACAATAAATGATTAAAACATGATAGTCTGATGTGTGGGTTACATACATGATATGGGGTTATGCATAGAAATGATTAGTTGCTCAGGTACTTTTAGTGTCATTTAGATGCATCTTCACATGGAAATTAAGTTTCTTTGGCATTCTGTGGACGTAAGGAGACCAGAGATTACAATGTCTGTAAGGATTTTAGAAAGTCTGTTCTTTGTCTCCTAGGTGGGGGATGTCAATTTGAAGAGCTTGTGATCACTATCACATGTTTCCATGTGACGGTCACGCTATGCATCTCTTTTGACCATTTTTCTTGATAACTTGCCCCAAAATTTTTACAATCTCCTTGGACTTGTCAATTTGTTCTTTTGTGTTAATGTTGAAAACTATTCTGTGACAGGGGTTTAGGTTTAGGCTTGCTTCAGAAAGGCTAGGGTCTGATTTATGACATCCTGTCGTCTTGGGCCTCAGTGGAATTTTTGTGACTCCTCGTTCCTCAACTCGGTTTTGACCAAATTAGATTGTGATTCGAGTCTCTGTATCCTACATACCCCCCTTCGGATCGGCGATGTGTTCCGTCAGTCTGAGTTGAAGACGGCGAGCGCCTGGAGAGAGAAACAGAAACAAAGGCAGAAGAAGTAGACAACCACAGCAAACAACAAGACACCTACATGACAGTTACTGTACTGGTGCAGGTAACAGGTTATTTAGGTACAGGTGGTAATGTTCAATTAGTCAAAATAGTTTAGTAATAGTTTAGTAAATTGAAATATGTTTTAATCCAATCTGGAAATTGTTCTAATTTGGTTACGTACGTTGATTCGTCAATCAAATTTTTTGGTTAACTTTGTTTGGTTCTTCTAGGTTGCCTTAATTTAAAACGTTTACCGTTAATTCCCTAGTAACATAATTTGCAATGAAAGGAATTGACCTATCGTGCATGGAGCTCTCCGGCTTCCATTCAGTTTAGAATTACTGGCAGATATTAGGTGTGGTGAGTCAATCCTAATATCAGACCTTTGACCCTTGCAGGGTGTCTAGGTGTTTCGCCTACTAAGGAAAGAGAGGAAGGAATCAGGATAGGTAAAAGAAGAACAAACAAACCTAAGCTGCTGTGGATTTTCCTAGCATGGCTTACAACTACTGTTGAGCTAGGATGTCGTGTGCAGCTAGTGTGTCATGTACCTTAAATTAGTGTCAGGTGTTCTACCTATTGTGAGGATGGCTGCATGTTTCTTTATGGTGAGTATATGTAACTTTATGTTAAAATTTGGATATTCTACTTGTGGGAAGAAAATGTCGGTTGAATGTGTTATCAGTAGATGTGGTTACCTCTGGGTGTAGGAAATGTGTGTGTTAATGGTGTAGTGTATGTGTGGTCAGATCTGTTTCAGTCTGTGTTGTCTCCCCCCTTTTCTTGTATGTCAGTGACGACGGGCTCTCTGCATCCTTGGCTTGGATGAGGGCGTGTCCATGATCTAATGGGGGTCAGTCCAGCAAGGCAGGAAGTTCTTTAGCAGACAGTCAGAGCTAGTTCGGCATGGCTGTGTGAAGCTGGAGTGCAAACTTTGTCTCCTATGTTGCATTCCTCTTGTGATACCTTCTGGTTGTGGCAGACTTTCTGACCCTCTGTGCTTGGGTGGTTGCTGTTGCACAGACAGGGAATGTGTTTCTTGGAGTTGATTTGACAGTTTGTTATTGAGCGATGGGTGACTGAGGTGATGTTCTTTTGTACCTCAGAGTTTCATCAACAGTTGTCCGTGAGAGACTTGCTCGTTCTGGGTGTTTGTTGAACGGGTGCTTGTCATCTCTGATGTGGTGTTCCAGGTGATCACCGGCCTTCCGTTCTGTCGCTGGTCACAACGAGCATGACTCAACTTTGTGGTCATCCATGTTCAGCTTTTCTTGAAGGAACTCTTTCATTTGTCTCATGACTTGTTCCATGTCGTTTGAGGATAAGCTGTCTTGCTCTTCTGTATACTCAGCACTGTGCATGTCTGAGTGGTTCTGAGGTGGGTTTTGCTGTCGCTTACTCTCACGAGTTGCTCTTGGATGAGTCAGGTGATTACCTTTGGATGTCTGGTTAGGTTTCCTGTTGTTCCTATCTTTTGGGTTTCTTGTGAAGCGTGGCTGTTCCCATGGATTTTTTCCAGCGGCTGGGCTGAAAGCTTTCGTGGACATGGGGGTCACGTTCTCTTTGCTCTTGATGGAAGACTCTGGTGTCTTGATGCCACTGGGTGTCGTCCAGTGCTAGGCTTGAGTCTTTGGTGACAGAGTTCAAGAGTGTGGATGTTTTATTAACTTTCTTTGAGGCCATCTTCTGCTTGATGTAGGCCTTCTGTGTTAGGTCACGCAACTGTTGGATGGTCATGGAGCGTGGGCAGGCCATGACGCCTAATGATGGTGACTCAAGGGTGCAGGTTTCTTAGAAGAGGCTCTTTTGAAGAAGTTCACATCTTTTCAAGGTTCAGGTTCGTTGTACCTGTGCAACAAAGTAGGCTTGTCGGAGTCGGTTGTAATAAGCTTGTGGAACCTCTTGTCGACCTTCCTTGATCTCCAAGGCAGTTAACAGTCCATGTTCAGACTCAAGGTCTGTAAACTCTTTAATCAGGACCTCACAAAGTAGCTGGTAGCTTGACTTTGTTTGACTGGGCTGTCGATCTAGGAAGTTTCATACCTCAGGACTTGATGTGGCTCTTAAGAGGTATAACCTGTCTCTGTCAGTCACAAGAGGTCTCATTTCCAGATAAAACTCGATATCATGCAGGTAGGCCTGGATGTCGTGGCCCTCTACAGAGTTTGGGTTGAAACTGCTGATGATTTTAGACAGCTTGTTGAGGTCTTTGATGGTCATCCCATGTGCAGCTCCAAGGTCTGCTTGGATGGGAGGTATTCTTTCGTTGGCAGGAAAGGGTTGTGTGGCGAAGGCAGGTGAGGTTTTGGGTTGTGGCCCTTCGCGCCTTTCGTCATATGCCGGTTCTTGGATATGGGACTCTGCTCTGCTCAGCAGTGGTTAGGCTGAGAAATGCTTCTCTTTTCTTGGCTCTTGTTCCAGCTCATAAGCATCTTTGAGTTCTTCTCTGACCATGTAGAGCTCATCGTTGGTATAGTCTAGTTGTTGGGTCAGATTGTCCATTACAGTTCTATACCTTTCAAGGTGGTCTTTCAAGGTAATGATTTCAGCATTCTTGTCTCTGATGTCATTCTTGGCTTTCTCTAGTAGCTGTTCGGCATACTGGAGTCTGTTTACCAGGTCTTTCTGGACAGCCTTTGAATGTTGCTGGTCGAGCTGCGCTGCTGCCAGGGCTGCTTGGAATTTCATAACTTGTTCCGTTGTTTCCTGCTCCCTCTCGTTGGGTGCTTTGAGTTGATCTTGAACTTTCACTCCCAGCTTGTCTATGCGGCGTTGAGCACATGTCAGCTCCTCTTGAAGGTGGGTGATGTGCTTGTCGCTCAGTTTCAGCTGGGTTGTGAAGGCATAGCTTAGGGAGCTGGTGATTTTGACTAGCTCCTCGTGGTGGTTGTTCTGGCTTGAATCTTGTGTCAGGAATATTCTCAGGAGAGGATGATTATTAAAAATAATAACAGTTCAAATGTCTTGGGGGTGAGGCTGTCTGTCATGCCTCTCAGCCAAGTATTCACATCTTCCCCATAGGCAATGGGGTTTGCAGTCTGCGGCATTTTGGCACGCCAGGGAGAAGAGAGACTGACACAGATCTATGTGGACTAGAAGCCTATGTGTGGTGGGACAACTAAGTATTGAGTCAGTGATTGTGACCCACTAGTGAAGTGTGGTGATGATTTTGTTGGTCTCAGGTGTCTAAGTAGATTAGGGATGCAAAGACTTCGTCAATTCTAACGAGGAATAGGAAAAAGAGAGAAAAAGGTAAAAAAAATTCAGTAAAAAAAAAACAATTCCTTTTTGTTTGAGATAAGATTTTTTTTTCAATTTAATGTGGTTATCAAGAAGGTAAACAATATTATTAAATCTCTTTTTTAAACAAAAGAATGCAATAATAATGTTGATATATCTATCCTTAGTCTGACAGGATTGACACCGTAAACCTTACAGTTGGGCCGCTCACCAGGGAGGCTGCGAAGGCGACAGTTGTTCAACACTTAACTCTATTA